>BSBK01010253.1:0-226682 GCA_027943335.1 Chamaecyparis obtusa | reverse complement strand
TTAAATGTATGATATAGATATATATATATGTATGTATGTATATATATATATATATAATATATATATATATATATATATATATATATATATATATATATATATATATATGTATATATATATATATATACTATACATATATATATATATATACTATATATATGTATATATATATATATATATATACATATATATATATATATATATGTTGATGCTGATTGGGCAGGAAATTTTGATGACAGAAAAAGAACAAGTGGAGGAGCATTTTTCCTTGGACAAAGACAAGTTTCATGGTTGAGTAAGAAGCAAGACTGCACATCCCAGTCTACTACAAAGAAAAATATGTTGTAGAGCAAATAACTATAATCAAATAATATGGATGAAGCAAATGCTGAAAGATAATGGTATAACTTTTTATGAACCTATTATTATTCACTGTGATAATACAAGTACAATTATCATGTCAAAGAATCTAGTTTTACATTCAAAGACTAAACAGATTGCTATTAAGTATCACTTTTTGAGAGAGAAATTCATTGAGAAAGAGATCAGACTGGAATATGTGAGTAATAAAGAGTAGGTATTATATAAATTCACTAAGCCATTAGCTAAAGACACCTTTGAGTATCTCAGAGGTATGCTTGGAGTGATGACCCCCTCCTTATGAAGAGTAGAAGATGCATAAATACACCAGTCCAGCATATGCAGAGCATATTTATTCATTTGGACATGATGTTGGGTACTGCTCCTTAGGAGAGTGGTCATATTGAGTAGAGCTATCCAAGAGCTCTTATGTAATGATTTTGATTCTAACATTGTTTGTTGGCACTTGACATTATTATGAGATTGCAGGTTAGTTTTGATTCAATGTAAGAACTTTGTTGTATTTATCAAAGGGGGAGTGATCTAATGTTTGGCATATTGACTCATTTTCCATTGATGTCAAGTGGGGAGAGAAATCTGTGAAAAACATCTATTAAAGGGAGAAGAGTTGTAAAGGGGGAGAGAAAGCTATGAAAAAACCTCTCTTAAGGGGAAAAGAGTTTGTAATCTAGTAGCAAAGATGAAGACTGTATATGCTAAGGAAATGTTTACTTTTGGGTTGATGGTTTTCTCCATATGTTGCCATCAAATCCAAAGGGGGAGATTATTGGAAATAAGGATTTGTTGGCACTTGGATGTACTGATTTTATGTTGTATTAGTGGCTAGTTTTGTCATTGATGACAACATATTCTTATATGTTCATGATAGATAGAGATTTTGTACATCATAGGCAGTTATCAGGACATCGAAGTCATAGGTTGATGTATTTTGGTATGTGATCTTAGTTTTGGTATGCATGGATGAGTATAGATATTATATCTATGTTATTTGGATCTCATATTCCATTTTGGATGAGTTATGATTCATTTGGTGAAGACTGATAATAGACCAATTGTGTAGGAATTGTTAACAATGATAATTTGTGGCATATTTCTATATCTTATTGGCGAAGTGGAATCAACATCCATGAGATTGGATCATGGTAGAAGACTTTTTATTCTAACTATGTTCATGATAGCAAGGCATTTGGATTATTTCTGGAATAGTCATTGTTGTGTAATGTAACAACATATTTTACTTGCAACTGACTATGTTGAGGAAGCACATTTTTTTTCATTGTAAAATGTAATATATGTATTGTAACATGTGGGAACCATAATCTATAGTATTAATAATACTTAAGAAGGCATGTATTCCTTAAGCATGGCCCTATGTAAATAAATGATCATTAGGGAAGCTTTAACAAGATGACCTAATTAGTATTTTAGTATCAAGTATAAAAAGGAAAGTTATTTTCCTTGTCTATTTTTATGGTATGGATAATGAAAAGGATGGATATGTGAGATAGTGCAGAGAAGAGTAGAGGCCATTGTTGAATTGAGATGTGGACTTCAAAGGAATTGTTATGAAAAATTGAGTTGCAAGTTTAGTCAGTTTACCCTTTTGGATATGTTATCTTGAAAGATCAATCTATCATCTTGCTCGAGAATTTGGATAGTGGGTCTACTTGTTTTCTTTTAACCTTTAACATGGTTAGAACCTTCTAACAAGAGTTCAAGGTCACCTAATATGGGATCCATCCTTTAATAAGGATTGTTGTACTAAAGGAACTTCATCTGACTCCTAAAAGGGTCACATCCTTTCACAATAAATTTATAGATTAGTACACTATATTGTGTGTTCCATCCCCATCAAGTTTTTCCCTTTGATCAAGGGTTTCCTTGAGAGAAAATCTATGTGTTACAATGCACGACTACTTGTTTGGTTTATTCTTGTTACTATTGTTAATAATCAACATTACAAGTTTTGTATTTAATTTGATTTGGTCATGAGTGATTCACCCCCCCCCCCCCCCCCCCCCCCCCTCTTAGTTGTATGTGGACTCTACTTCTTAACAGGAAATCCAATTGTAAACAATGAAGTAGTTATGATCAAGGATTCATATCCTTAATGCAAACCATTATTTATATGTAAGATTGGATGTTGCATGATAAAGAAATAACACTTAACCAAGGGAAAAGTGTATCCTTGAAGAAGATGAGAGACAATGATATAATACCCTTGCCCCTCAAGTATGGATACAAGGATAAAGGGGACCTATTATGCTACTCTCAAAGTACATCTCACCATGCATGATAATGAGCCCCCAAGGAATAGGCTAAAAATGTTGCATAGTGTGGAGCAACATATTAGGGACTTAGATGTTATTTAGAGGAATTAGTATTGAAAATTAACTCATTGAAACGTGATATGTGAATAATAACATTATTAATGAGTTGTTTAATTTTTAATGTAAATATTGACATTCATTAGTAGAGTGATCATGATACATACAAAAAGGAAGAGCCATAAGATGTTGACTATGTTTATTTTTCCATTTAGGCCTAGTAATCACCTTAGCTCAAAGAAGTTTAGGAAAAATCATTTCTTGATTAAAGGTAGATGTAGAAGAAGTGTTATATGGTGAAGGAGAGCATTTGGACAAAGAAGGAGATTCAAAACCAAATGCTTCAATAGTCTTCTCACTATTATCAATGCTTTGTTACACACATCTTGAACCATGTTTGGAATTGTGATTCATGATGGTGTTAACAATAAATATTTGTGGCTTCTTATAAGGATTTAATCCTATTACATAAGAATTTTCACGTCCCTCATTTCCTAAGGGCACTTGAATTACTTTTTCATGTTTTCCACATACATTCCCATTGAATCGATGTTTCGCTAATAAATGATAACCAGGGCCATAACAAGAAGCCATATCAGATAAAGTTAATGGAGCTTTGTTAGTTACTATGTCATCACAATTAGGTTTGATAGTTTCTAAATATTCATTAGGAGTGGAAGAAGCAAAAAAAAATACTAATCTATTCAAAAGGAGGATTTTTTGTGTTGGATTCTTTGTCAGGTTTAGATTTGTTAAGGTTTAATGTTGAGACTTTGTATTCTCTAATGTATGTTAGTGTGAAATCTAAGGATCCCCAATTATCATCAGAAGAACACTACTAGAAGGAGGATAACCCTTAGATTATTTATCGTGTTCTTCTTCAATAGACACATATTTAGTGCTTGATTCAATATCCAAACAATTATTTGGGGGATTATCTGCCATGATAGTGTACATCAAATTGTTATAGTTAAACTTGAATTTTCGATGAAGAGTAGAAGGAACAACATGCATAGTGTGTAACCAAGGTCTAACCAAAATAAGGTTCTAATTAAGAGGCCCAGGCCCCACATGAATGGGAGTGTCTAGAATAACCAAATCTACTTTAATAGGTAATGGGATAATACCCAATGTTTTCTTAGCAATACTATCAAATCCATGAATAGGAACGTAATCTGGTTTAATAGTTGAAATATCAACTTGGATCTCTTACAACATGTCCATACTACAAACATTTTGTCAAGACTCGTTATCAACTAAGGTTCGATGAATGAGATTACCATTGATAAGGACCTCTACCATAAGAGCATCATATCGATCTTGGACTTCTTTAGAAGGAAAATCATATTGAGTAAACACAATTTGAGGTGGAAAAAGAGTAGTGTACATGCATTGCAAAAAGAAATTGATGTTGTCTTTGTTACAAGTAGTAGTTTCCATTGCACCAAAAGATCGACCTGTTAATGCCCGATACAACCCCTAGACTTATAGAACATAGGAGGTTGTTAAACCATGTCACAAATCCCGAAGGGAGATGTTGGTGGTTAGTCCAACAATCCCCCCCTCATCATCACCTGAGGGGATTCAAACCTGTGACCAAGCTCTGATACCACTTGTTACAAGTATTAGTTGTCATTGCACCAAAAGATCGACCTGTTAATGCTCGATAAAACCACTAGACTTATAGAACAGAGGAGGTTGTTAAACCATGTCACAAATCTTGAAGGGAGACGTTGGTGGTTAGTCCAACAATCTTGATTAGGTAGTGGAGTTGGAAGAGAAGTTACAGATTTTTGAAAGGCTTCATGATATATAGGATAAGTTTGAAGAAGCTCCCAAAGGGGAATCTTGGCATGGGTATCACTCGATTATTGTATTAAGTCATAATCCCTTTCAAGATTTTGGAGAAGACGGGATGGATGAGGAAGCACAAAGTTGAGAAGGTGAGAGAGAAATAGGAGCAACCAGATTAGTAGTTTGAGGATTATTTGTTGTAAGATAAATTTGAGCCACTACATGATAAGATTAAGTAAAATCCAAAGGAATTTTAGGTTTTCCTTTCACGGTTATAATAGGCTTGTTTGGATTTTGAAAAGAATTTTTTTGAGCATATTATTGAATCATAATCATAGGTGCAGTGAAATTTTGAGGAGTAGAATGTTGAGGATAACCCTTAACAGTAATCATAGGTTTGTTAGGTGTTTGGAATGAATTTGATTGAGTGTATCCTTTGACATTTATCATAGGCTTGTTGACTACCATAGGTTGATCATGAATATTGACAACATTAACTTGATTAGGCTCTTGATTCTTCATGGGTTAATTACTAGAAGGGAAAACATTAAGGATATTAGTAATAATAGGATCCTCTTCTTCCAAGATGTCTTTAGAATATGGATTATAGATTTTCTCTATGTTAATATGATTTAGAACAACAGAGAGGGGGGGTGAATCAGTTGTTCTCAGGTCCTGATGTATAAGAAAAACTTAAAAATTTTCTTTAAATTAGATCCAATAACCAAAACAAACTCGGTCATCACTGATTCAATAATAGAAACATATAACATTGCAGTCCACTACCCAGCTATAACTTAACTTGTAAAACATAGAAATGTTCAAACCAAAACATTCACACAAGTATTAACACCAAGATTTATAGTGGAAACCCAATGTGGGAAAAACCACTTTGTAATATGCTACTATTATTTTCACTCTTCTAAAGTGAGCTTAGTTAAAAGCCAACCCTATTAAAGGTTACAATACACACTATTAGGTGTGACCCGGTTAAAGGATTTCAATCGCCCTGTTAAAAGTGAGCCTTGTTATAGGACTTACATACACTCCATTAGAATGCAACCTTGTTCAAAGGATTTAACATATGACTGTTAGGTCAACCTCTATTAAAAGGATTTTGATTGTTACAATGGTTAGAAAGTAGTAGCAATATTGATATGAAAAAACATACAACTCACTTTGCAAATATCAGATCCAATTCCGTACACTAATGTTGGTTTACTAACTTTGAAACTTTTCCATCTCCATCTCTGATCTACTCGAAAATTCTCTTCAAGAAACCACCACAATTCTCCTTCGGCCTTTTCTGCTTATACAATCAATACAACTTTACTGATCTTCCACCATTCAGATTTCACCCATGCACACACATATCCAATGTTCAGGTTCCCTTATTACTTTTCTCAATTAGGTTAACTCATCTTTTGCTACTCAATCTCATTCATAGATCTTAGGGTTAGATCAAATTCATTGAATCTACCCACATTGTGTTCTTTGGCTCCTTTTCTAGAATCTTCTCAAATCTCTTAAAGATTTACAATAAAACATTTTACAGTGCATTTAATGCTTTCAAACAATCAATAAATAAAGCCAACATGTTTTACATAATCCAAGAATTCAACAATGTCAGCTCCAAAACTAAATTCTCTTCAAATATAAAAATGTTGATGCTCGGTCAATACTGCGATCAACTACTTAGTCTTCATGTAGAAAGCTCGGTCATTACAAAAAATGTTTCCTCAGCTTATATTGTCTTCCTCGACAATTTACTGATATTCGGTTGACACAAGATTTTTGCTTGGCATACACTTACTCGGTTGACACTAACATTACTCAGCTTAAACATGATTTCTCCAATTTTGCTCGGTCAAGCCTATTAGTTTAGTCTTTAATCTTACTAGGATAAACAATACATTGTCTCATCATTGTACAACATAGTCAAGTACAATTTATAGTATCAAGATAGTTCAACCTTCCTTTAGGTGTTATTGTTACCAACCTTACCCCAATCCTTCACAACAATACAATAGATATAGTACTTTCCTAAGTAGCAACAGTCTTACCAATTAAGATTTGACATCAATGACAATACAACAATTGTTCCAATTGCAGTTTCCAACAATGTCCCTCTTTGGCATTGATGACAACACCATATGATATCACCTGAATAACATATGGATTACCAACCAATCCAAAAAAACTTATCTGTCCATCAGATAATTATGTGTAATATCCTTAGCTTCATTCTAATTCAGAATCTATAAGCCTCACTTCTGTGACAATCAGAAGTATTCAGATCTCCCTTTATCTTGATCTTTCATTTCAATTCATCACTCTTACTTTTTAGTGTCATGTGTTATTATATCATCTCAGTTCATCCCCCTCTTTGACAAAAATGCCAAAGTAGCAACTAAAACATACATCCATCAGATGTAGAGAATATATGTGCAGCTCAGTGTTTCTCCCTCTATCATCTTGCTATGACTGATTCTTTGTCTTTGCTCCTTTTCACAACTCTAGGCCAGTCCTAAAGTGTGACAATCTTCTGCATCAATTTGTCAAATATTCTGTTGTAGCATATTTGATGTAGTGCTCCTAGCTTAACTAGGCAACCTCAAGTAGGGGATGGACCCCTAATTGTCTTCTCAAATACTCATGAGCTTCTCTAGGTAAAGCTTTAGTGAATATATCGGGTAATTGTTCCTTTGTATTCACATATTCCATTCAGACTTCTTTATCTTGTACTAATTCTCTCAAGTAGTGATACTTGATTGCTATGTGCTTGGTCTTAGTATGCATCACTGGATTCTTAGAAATATTGATAACACTTGTGTTGTCACAGAAAATAACAACAGGTTCAGTGATTTCTTCTTTCATGCCTATCAACAGTTGTTTTATCCATACCAAATTTGAACAGTTTACTACAGCAACAACATACTCGGCCTCGACAGTAGATTGGGAAATACAATTTTGTTTCTTGCTCATCCAGGAGACTAATCTCTATCCAAGAAAGAAAGCTCCACCACTAGTACTCTTTTTGTCATCTACATTTCCTGCCCAATCAACATCTGTGTATACTCTTAGTTCAAATTTGTCATTCTTCTTGTAATATAGCCCATAGTCAACAGTTCCTTTAAAATATCTTAGAATTCTTTTCACAGCCATCATGTGTGTTTCCTTAGGATTGGCAAAGAATCTTGCCACAATCCCAATAGCTAGTGCAATATCTGGTCTACTATTTACATAATACTACAATTCTCCAATCATGGATCTATACAAAGTCTGATTCGCTTCTGCAGCATCATCATTCTTAGATAACTTTTGTCCAGTAACCATAGGAGTACTCACTGGTCTAGAATCTTCCATCCCAAAAAAAATTAGTATTTCATTAACATACTTAGACTGTGTAATGGAAATTCCTTTCTTCATCTGATATACTTGTAAACCAACAAAGAATTTGATCTCACCAAACATGCTCATTTCAAATTCAGTTTGCATTTCATTTGAAAATATTTTACACAAATCTTCTTGTCCACCAAAAATAATGTCATCCACAAAATTTTTTGCAAACAAGATACCTTTACCTCCTTCATCTTTCATGTACAGATTGCTTGTGTCATATGTTCTTGAAAATCCAATCTATATCAAGTAGTTATGCAACCTCTCATACCATGCTCTGGGAGCTTGTTTCAATCCATATAATGCTTTGTTTAGTTTGCATACCATGTGTCTTCTATTTGGATCAATAAAACCTTCTGGCTGTTCTATGTAAACTTCTTCTTCTAGTATACTATTTAAAAATGCAGACTTGACATCCATTTGATATACCTTGAAATCTTTATAAGCAGCATATGCAAGAAGAGTTCTTACTCCTTCCAGTCTAGCTATAGGAGCAAATGTATCCCCATAATCTATTCCTTCTTCTTGTGCATAGCCTTTGCATACTAGCCTAGCTTTGTTTCTAGTTATTTCACAATTTTCATTCATCTTATTCTGAAACACCCACTTTGTTCCTATAACATTTTTTTTTTAGGTCTCGGCACCAGAGTCCAAGTATCATTCTTCTTAATCTGGTCAATCTCTTCATTCATTGCTTGTATCCAGTCTTCATTTTCCAATGCCTCTCTAGTTGACTTAGGTTCAAATTCACACAGTAGGCATGTTGGATCCTTAGTCTTACTTCTAGTCTGAATTCCATTATTTTTGTCTCTAATTATCTTTTCAAGCTTGTGATGTCTTCTTACATATTTTGCCAAAACAGGTTCAACTCTTCTTTCCTCTATTTCATCAGGTTCCTCAACAAGATTGTCAGATTCAGCTTCTGAATGCTCGGCAACCTCTTCCTAATACTCGGCAGCATTGTCTTATCGCTCAGCATGTTCTTGTTCTCTTTCGGCACTATTTTCCTGATGCTCAACAACATATGTTTGTTGCTTGACATTGCTTACCTGAGACTAAGCATCAAGTGCAAGTATGTTACTTGCCTCTTCTTCTTCCTCAATATACACAAAAGATCTATAATCTTCTAGTTCTCTTTTGCTATCAGCTTCATTTCTTTCTGCATACTCATCAATTTTGACATTCACACTTTCCACAATTTTGTTAGTGTTAGAGTTCAAACACTTATAAGCTTTACTTTTTGTGGAATACCCTAGGAACATGCCTTCATCACTTTTAGCATCAAACTTTCCATTCCTAGTATATTTTAATATATAGCACTTACTTTCAAAGATTCTAAAGTATTTAACACTCAATGCATGTCCATGCCATAATTCATAGGGTGTCAGATTTGTACCTTTTCTAATTTGTACTTAGTTAAGAGTGTAGACAACAATGCTTATAGCTTCTTTCCAGTATTTTTGTGCCACATTCTTTTCAATCAACAATGTCCTTACATAGTCCAAGATAGATCTATTTCTTCTTTTTGCAATTCCATTCTGTGGAGGTGTTCTAGGTCTAGACATCTGTCTTTTAATTCCTCTTTCATTGTAGAATAGATTGAATTCATTTGATGTCAATTCTCCACCTCGGTCAGATCTAAGACATTTCAGGTTCCTACTTATCTCCTTCTAAACCTTAGCCAAATACCACTTAAAGAATTGAAAAACTTTAGATTTTTCTTTTAGAAAAATTACATACATCATCCTGGTATGATCATCAACAAACAAGATAAAATATCTAGCACCACAGTAACTTTGTACACCCATAGGTCCACAAAGGTCAGTATGAACCAAATCTAAAATGTTTTCAGAAGTAAAGGATCTCCTCTTAAAACTTGACTTTGTCATTTTTCCTAACTGGCATTCCTTACACATCACATTCTTAGGTTTCTTCAATCTAGGTAAACCTCTTACTTTCTTCTTCTTACTTATTTCTACCAAATTATCAAAGTTAACATGACATAGCCTCTTATGCCATAACCAAATATCATCAAGTTGTGCAATTATGCATGTTTCTTCAGATAGGTCAAGATAGAACAAATTACCTCTAGTTTGTTCTCCACTTCCATTCAAGTCTCCAGTAGCATCAAATATTTTAGCTTTCTTGTGATGAAATTCCACTCGGTAACCAATTATGTTTAGCTGAGCAACACTTAACAAATTATAATTAAGACCTTCAACCCAATATGCATTTTCACAAGATATCTTATCAGTCAGTTTAATCAAACCTTTTCCTCTAATAGGACATGGTGCATCATTACCAAATGTTACACTTTTACCTATGTAATGATGTAAGGTCTCAAACTTACTCTTGTCACCAGTCATGTGATGTGAACAACCACTTTCAATAATCCATTTATCATTCTTATTCACATAGGATATCAATGCAGTTTTCTCATCCTCATCAGATTCATCTTTCATTGCAACATAGACTACCTCAATTTCAAAATCATCACTATCAGTGTCAGTTTCTTCTTCAGCAATGTAACAATATTTCTTACCTTTTCCTTTGTAGTCTTTGTTCCTTTAGTAGCTTCTGTCATCTATTTTATCTTTGTGCTTGCTTTTTCTTTCATCATCTTTATCCTTCCTGTCAGGACATCTAGCAACTATGTGACCAACTTTATTACATGCAAAACATATAATGGGGAGTTTACCTTTATACTTTCCTTTTCCTCTTCTTGGTCTTCTAGCCATAAGAGCTTCTAGATCTTCAAGTTCTTCATTAGAAGTGTCACTATCACTTTCACTTTCACTTTCACTAATGCATCTTTCTTTTTCTTTCTTTGGCTTGTTCAGAACTAATTGTGACTTGAAAGCAAATTCAACATTACCAATACTACCAACAATGAAATTATCATAGTTAGAGAGTTCAAAAGCAGTCAGCTTGCCAATCAAACCCTCCAAAGTAAGCACATTAGCAGAGTTGCATCTAGATTCTTGAATAGCTGAGATCTTAATAGCATATATAGGACACAGAGTTCTCAGTACTTTTCCAATTATAGTTTCATCATCAATAGTCCCATTTTCTCCTCTAATAGCATTCACAACTTTTATTCTATCACAATATTGTGTACTGTTCTCACCTTCTTGCATTCTCATTTCATCAAACTTACCTCTAAGACTCTCAACCTTAGCTTTTAGTACATATAAGTCACCACCATAGATCTTTGCAAGGGTGTCCCACATCTCCTTAGTAGTTGTGCAATCCTTAATGTCCTCAAATTTTGGATAGCTTAGGGCATATGCAATTTCCAACATTGCCTGATTATGTTCTTGCTTAGCTCTCATTTCTTCAGCAGTCAAAGGTGCGACAGGTAAGACACAATCATTTTCAATGTAGTACTTTGCAGAATCACTAATACTAGCCAGATGCAGCTTCATCAAGCTTTTCCATGCAGGGAAGTTTTCCTTATTTAGCTTTGGTACCTCCTTTTTATACATCCTGATCATTTGCTTCAAGTCTCTTTAAACTTGATTTTTGTAGACACCAATAATAAGCAACAAATAATACCAATTGTTAATATGATTTAGAACAACAAAGATGGGGGTTGAATCAGTTGTTCTCAGGTCCTGATGTATAAGACAAACTTAAAAATTTTCTTTAAATTAGATCCAATAACCAAAACAAACTCGGTCATCACTGATTCAATAATAGAAACATATAACATTGCAGTCCACTACCCAGCTATAACTTAACTTGTAAAACACAAAAATATTCAAACCAAAATATTCACACAAGTATTAACACTAGGATTTATAGTGGAAACCCAATGTGGGAATAACCACTTTGTAACATGCTACTATTATTTTCACTCTTCTGAAGTGAGCTCGGTTAAAAGCCAACCCTGTCAAAAGTTACAATACACACTGTTAGGTGTGACCTGGTTAAAGGATTTCAGTCACCCTGTTAAAAGTGAGCCTTGTTATAGGACTTACATACACTCCATTATAATGCAAACTTGTTCAAAGGATTTAACATATGACTGTTAGGTCAACCTCTGTTAAAAGGATTTTGACTGTTACAATGGTTAGAAAGTAGCAGCAATATTGATCTGAAAAACATACAACTCACTTTTCAAATATCAGATCCAATTCCATACACTAATGTTGGTTTACTAACTTTGAAACTTTTCCATCTCCATCTCTGATCTACTCATAAATTCACTTCAAGCAACCACCACAATTCTCCTTCAACCTTTTCTGCTTATACAGTCAATACAACTTTACTGATCTTCCACCATTCAGATTTCACCCATGCACATGCATATCCAATGTTCAGGTTCCCTTAATACTTTTCTCAATTAGGTTAACTCATATTTTGCCACTCAATCTCATTTGTAGATCTTAGGGTTAGATCAGATTCATTGAATCTACCCACATTGTGTTCTTCGGCTCCCTTTCTAGAATCTTCTCAAATCTCTTAAAGATTTACAATAAAACATTTTACAGTGCATTTAATGCTTTCAAACAATCAATAAATAAAGTCAACATGTTTTACATAATCCAATAATTCAACAATGTCGACTCCAAAATTAAATTCTCTTCAAATATAAAAATGTTGATGCTCGGTCAATTCTGCGATCAACTACTTGGTCTTCATGTAGAAAGCTCGGTCATTACAAAAAATGTTTCCTTGGCTTATACTATCTTCCTTGCCAATTTACTGATGTTCGGTCAACACAAGATTTTTGCTCGGCATACACTTACTCAGTCGACACTAACATTACTCAGCTTAAACATGATTTCTCTAGTTTTGCTCAGTCAAGCCTATCAGTTTAGTCTTTAATCTTACTAGGATAAACAATACATTGTCTCATCATTGCACAACATAGTCAAGTATACTTTGTAGTATCAAGATAACTCGACCTTTCCTTAGGTGCTATTGTTACCAACCTTGCCCCAATCCTTCACAATAATACAATAGATATAGTACTTTCCTAAGTAGCAACAGTCTTACCAATTAAGCTATGACATCAATGACAATACAACAATTGTTCTAAATGCAGTTTCCAACACTCTAATGCTTCATCTCTAGGAGTACCAAATAAAGTCAAGGTGATATTAAGAAAAGTGTTTATGGTGTCCTCCTCTTGTACCAAGATATCCTCATAAAGGGGGTATGTCATATGAGAAGGATCATTACTCATTAAGTCATCATTGGTAGAGGGGAAATGATTGAGATGAATAGGATGTAAAGTTTCCTTAAGGCAATGGATGGTATCCTCATGTGGAAGATGCATACTAAGAGAATAATTGACATTATCTTGTAATGGCTCATCCCAAATAGGGATATCATAAAGATATAGATTATTGTCTTTTCTTAATATGTCCTCATGAGAAGGAGATTCCTTAGTAGAGAAAAAAGATATTAACCTATAGAAAATATTCATGATGGCAAATGCAAAATGTATGAAAGTATATGCTTATTTTTCCATACAAGGGCATAATCAAGAAATGAAATGATCTATGTGAATTGTAATGATAACTATGAAATGAAATGTTTTTATATTTTTGAACATGTAAACATTAAATGTAAGAATGTAGCTATATTAGATCTAGGTGAATAAGAATGTAACATTATATGAAAGGAAGATCTAAATGCATACAAAGTAACTCTAGATATCTAAATGCATAAAAAGGGCATCTAACACCAAAATCAAAATGGATATGTAAGAAGTTAGGTTCACCAAAATGTGATATATAAAATGGTGATCAATGATAGACCCCCACTTTATATATACTTTGGAATACAAAACCCACCCTTAGACCTAATCTAATTTGTACAACCCAAAAGGATAGAGGGGTGCAAATGCAAGATCTAGATAAAGGGGGAATTGTGTATTCCCTATATGGATAGAAAGTTTGATTATATATGTAAATAAAAGAAAGTGCTTATTCTATGACTAAGGAAATGATAAATAACAAGATGTAATATCATATTTGATGCACAAAAGTAAATTCTAAAGGAAAATAAGGATGATGTACTCACATTAAGGGCTAGTAGAGGAAAAGAGAGCTTCAAATTTGTGTTTGACTGTCAAAAATTTGTCAAAATAGGGAATAGTTCTAGATCTGGAACCCTAAGACCTACAACTCCTAATAGTGAAATTTGTAGAGCCTCAAGATGATGTTGAATTGAGACCCAATTTGACCTAGTCTAGGGGAACAAGTCAAATAGCTTAGTCCCAAAAAGTATCAGAATCATAAACCATTCCAGATCTGGAACTCTAAGACCTATAACTCCCAATTGTGAAATTTTGCAGACCCTTAGGATGATGCTGACTTGCTACCCAATTCGGCCTAGTCTTAGAGGCATAAAAATTGATGGATTCTAAGAAGGATTAGTCCTTGATTATGAAACCCTAAAAATTTAGATCTACAACTACACCACTTGTTCTTACACACAAGAAAGAAGGGGAAATTATTATGGGGAGGGGCTTGCCTTAGTCAAGCCCCTCTATAGGAATTAGCCTTGAAATATAATTTAAATTGCATGAGGAAATATAATCTAGATTTGACACATAAATTATCTCATACCTCAATGATGCAATGCCTCTTTGAAGATGATCACAAGTGTTATGAAATAGCTTGGACTCCACAAAAACCCAATAGGAAATCATGAAACCAAACCCTTGGATGATGAATGTTGTAGTTTGCCACAATGTAGGATTGAACAGGAAAGAGAAGAAGAAAGCTTGGTGGATGAATGCAGATCTCCTTCCTTGGTTGACACTCCTTTTCTAGGCCTTCAATGGGGAAAGAAGCTAGATTTATGGAAGGAAATGCTTGAATGCATGATGGAAATGATGGATTGAAGATTTGAAATGATTTAATTCCTTGTATTTGAATGCTTGATTATGATTGCATGAAGATGTCTCTTGATCATGAATTGTAGGTGTGGAAATGAGAGGGAGAGGTCTCCTTTTATACACATTTTGGGACTTGGATTTCACAAGGCCGACCTTGATTAAGCACCTAGGATAAATAACCCTACATTGAGCTCAAAGCCCACTAAAAATAAAATGCCTAGGACTAGGCCAAATTTAGCCTAGTCCAGGTAAACTTTTTTTGAAGATCAACCTGGGACCTAGGGTTATGTGCTAAAAAGTGGTATTGGAAGTCACAACCCGCTAGGAGATTAGGGTCAATCCTTAGATCCAAAAATGCATGTGAAGGACCTAGGTAAGAGATAAATTATGTAGATGGATGAAAAATGGGAAATCATGCGTAGAAGTTAGAACCATTCTCAAGTTTTGAACAACTAATGTTGATTTGCATGATGCAAAAGGGTTAAAAGGACATGAAATCAATGTGGGAACCCATATATGCTAAAATGGGGCTTAAAATGAGCACCTAATAAGGGTGCTTACTTTTTAGGATGGTGAAACTATTAAATAAGAATTTTTTTTATGTGATTTTATATATGGTTTTTTTATATATGATATTACTATAAGACCTGGTGTGAGATCCTCGTTTGTGTCTTCATGCACAAGTATTTTGAATTATGAAATTAATTTTATTGTTTGGTGGTTTTAATTTTTTGTTTATTTTGCTTCCTTCATTCTTGAGGTTGGTTTTGGGTCAAATTTCTTCACATAATTACTCACTATTGAATTGAGTAAATAAGTCAAATTTTAAACAATTGTTATGGTAAGTGGAAAAAAATATCATTTTCTAGATGGGTACATACTCTTACATGGTTGGTTACTTGATTAGGATTTGCTAATAAAATTAGGTACCAACATGCTTTTGATATTATTAAATTCTTTTCTAAAACGATGTGTCCTTGTTACTTTAACAAATGATGAGTATTTCATTTGAGAGATATTGTTTTAAATCATTAAGTTTCTATAACTAAAAATAATTTTTTTCTGTAAAATTTGATTTAAGTCTTTTGTATGCAAAAAATAAGTTGCACACTCTAGCATTTGTCTCTTGTGGCCTCCAATATTCATGATTTTGGTGAGAAATTTGGGCTCACCAACTAATTCAATAAATCATTGAAACTTCTATTTCATCTTCCACTGGTTTTGGTTTAGCCTAAGTAGAGGCAAGGTTAGTAATATCAGTAACATCCCCTGATAAAAGAAAATTCAAGGTTGGTTGTACTATTATTGTGCATATTTACAGGATTTGGCTAAATTATTTTTATAACATTGTTTGTCACCGATTACTTATAAATACTTTGATGTTCTCAAGATTTAATAATCTTGCTTGTGTATATCTTGAGGAATACTATGTTGGGGTTGCATTATGTCTTATCTTAAAGTTATGTCTATCTATAGCTTAATTAAGATGCACTTGATGGTGGATGTGAATACAAAGATTTTTAAAGAGAAATAATTGTATCAAAATTACCCCCAAAATTTTGAGGAAACCAAACTATGAACTTCAATTAATTCTTTTGTCTATGCTTAAGTACCTAAAGGATATTCTAATGACTGTTTGAGAGTGCAATTAATTCTAGATCATGAACTTTAACTATAATTTTAAAGCTTTCAAAATCATCATATCATATTTACAACAACTGTATTACGAAATATTTATTGTCAGAAGTTTTGAATTAATGAGGGAGGGTATAATGGATTTAAAATTTTGCATAATTAAGATGAATTGGATTCATTATAGTTTCTTCTTAACCCATTGTACATCTGCATATATTACTTGCACTATTAAGTGACTGGTAATTTTAGGGTGTCATTGAGAATCCTTGTGTATGTTTAGCTTATAGTGCCATTACCATTCATTTCTTATTAGTAGATACTCATTAATATTTCATCATTATCTTTTTCTATGATAAACTGAAATGAGCAGTTTACTTATGTCACTATTACTTTAAAAAATAGTTGTTGTACTTTGAACATGTTGGTTCCTAAAAGGGTTAACTCTAAATAAATACCAAGTTACCCTATCAATTAGCTAAAGAGATGTCAACTCTAATCATCAATAACTTCAAGGACTTGGACCAACTAACAAGGCAAACTCAACCCTTCTGCACTTTGGGCTTTGCAACACCCGAGAGAGCAATCTCTTGATTCTTTCACAACCTTTGCACCAAACTTATGAAGAGAATTAAATAACAAAGATCTCACATAAACTCAACATAATTAGGAGAATGTTGAAAATTGGCTAAATACTCATTGATCCTCAACTAAAATGGAGCATGAGATAACAATGCAACAACATTAACATAAAAATAAAGATGATATCGTGTCATTATATAAAATTTGATGAAAAGCAAGATGAAATTGAACACCACTAAACTAGAAAACACCATAACAATGATTAGTGCCTAAATACCATTGGATAATGTCATCCATAAGATACACATGTGCATTTATAACAAAGAAATACTAAATAGCTTTTAGATCTAAGACAACATTGCATTACAATGTTACTTAACTACAATTTAACCTAATCTTCTTATCTTAGTCCTGGAAGAAACCTTATGAATTTTCAAATTTATCATTCAAGAATTTAATTGATTATTTGAACCAAAGCATGAATACAATTCACATATATCACAACAATGCATTTAATATAATAAAATCTTTGACTCTATTCTATTGAAAACTCAAAAAATTTGGACATGAGAGAGATTTACCCTAGAAATTATATATTTTATTATTTTTCAATTGCTATTAATGTCATATATAATACATACAATTCATTGACTCAAGAACTACAATAAATAGACACCAATTCCTTTAATTGCTCTGTAAATGTTTTTACAATTTTTCAAAAACAATCTATGTTTTTCCAAGGACTGACAACCTAAATATAAAGAATTAGAAACTAAAATAAGAACCCTATCTCATGGCCTTGATCACCCTTTTATAGAAACAATGGAGGGAAAAAAAAGGCCATAGGAGACATATGTCATGTTTTCATTTGACATACAATATTTCAGTTAAAAAATATTTCATGAATATGACAAAACAACAACTTCTTGAATTGAAATGAACTCTCACCATGTTTCATGATGAAAATATGATTTTGTGGGCATGTGACTACAAGTGAGAAAATCCAAAGTAACAATAGTAGGATACACAATTCATGGCATGTGACCACATCAAATAGTTAAGACTTAAATGTTTTCCTCTTCAATCCTATGTGTACTTTTTGACCCAATTGGCATATTCTTCATCTAATGGCCATTCAAAATTCATCACTTCATTTACCTTTGCCCTGTAGGGATTGTACTTTATTACATGCTAATTTTATTCCCTTTCAAAGCTCTCAAAGAATGTACATGTATTAATTATTTTATCTATGCTACTTTATAATACACCAACATCAAGATCCTCACAAATGAGATCAACCTGGGCATCAATAATTTGTTTGGCTTGTTCCTTCTAGGTTTGCAATGGCTTTGTATTTCCTTGTTGATCTATGATGCATCATGGAAGAGTATCAGTCATCCCATTGAAATTGTTGATTAGATCCCTCATTCTCTTCTCAATATGTTCTAGCAGCATATAGAATTCCTGTACAGATTTTAGCAACCCACTTTTTGGTTGTATTTCTTGGGGCCTCTCCTTATGATGCTTTGATCCTAAAAGAATTAGTTTTAGCTCATGTTCCATTTGTATCAATTTACCAAATAATGGTGTTGCCACTACCTTATCTCTATCAAAATTGTGAATCACATTAGACAACAAAGAATAAAGAGAATGAATGCTAACCAATTTATCTTCCACTTTTTCAATGAAATGGTATAATACATAGTGGACAGTTTCCCTTTATTGAGCAATGGATTTTTGCTCAGTGTCAACAACTTGATTCTCCAATTCCTTAATTCTCTACATTAATTTCCCCTTGGATGGATTAACTAAACATTCAGGCTCCTCAATAATTGGAACTATTGGAGGAATTGCAACATTTGAGGAAGAAGGGGTGACCTCTGAAATAATTAGAGAAGCTATGATTGTAGGGACTGAAGCTTTCACTTGTCCTATTGTCTACTCCAACAAATCCAACTTGGTTTCTAGCTTAATGCATTTTTTCTTAGCTTTGTTATACTCACCAAAATTATGGTGGTGCTTCTATTTGTATTCTAGCCTCTCATATTTGTCCCTTTTTTCAACAACCCATGCCAACTTTGTAGTTTCAAGCACCAATTTTGAAGCCTTGACCCCAAAATTATCACCAACCCTTTTCAATATAAAATTACTCCTCACATTTGGGTTGATGTCTACAATATGTGGTTTCCTCTCTCCAAGGGTCAATCATCATATAGCCAATGTTGCACAATCATAATTGTAAGCTGATCCTTTCATTGCAAAGCTTGCTTTCTCAAATTCTAGGCCATGTATTGTCACACTCTTCCCAATAGAATTAAAACCAATGGAATCTGCAATATTCCATTTAGGGAGAATGGGCACCCCTGCCTCATGCACAATCCCTTTTCCCTCTTCCGGGGTAATGGCATCAAAATTCTTTTCCATTTCTAATTTTACCTCATCTGCATTTTCCTACTCAATTTCATTTGGTTGTTATGCTTTCTTCTCCTCACATCTTCTATGATAATCATCTACATTCACCTTCCATAGAAACTATTGAAAGGAGCCAGTCTTCACAAAATTATTATCTTCAAGGAAAGAATCACATGCTTCCTTTCTCATATCTCTATAAACTTTTCCTTGAATCTCCAAGGTAGTGAAATTTGAAATTGGAACAGCTGGTGCAACTGGCATTCCTACCCATAGTTCCTACTTAGAAATAATGATGCAATTGTCATCATCATACCTCTCCTTTACAATTTTTTCCTCATGTTTCTCTCTTTCCACCTGTCTTGGAGGTGATGGAGGTAGTGGAGAAGGTTCTCTTCTTGACCCCTCATTAGGATCAACAATATGAATCCCCTTTAATGATCTCACAAATTTTTTATCATATTTCATTATTTTCTTTCATTTCCTTTTTTCATCAATTTCATCATCACTCACCTCTTCACCTCTCACTCTTTTCCATACCTTTATATTCGTGGGAGGCACTATTTCAGGTCTTGATTCCTCCTTTCCCTCCTTAATCTATGGAGATGGAATGGTTGTTTTGGAAGCTAACACAGTTGATTTGAATGAAGTCAGTGGTGTATGTAGAAACTTCTACAAAACATCAGTAGTATCTCTTGGCTTTAATTTTTTCCTCTTCTATTTTAGAGTGAGTATTATTTCATCAAAATAAGCCACCAATGTATTCATCTTTACGAAAAATGGGTTCAAGGTCTGCAATGGATCATAATTAGGTTCTACCTTCATGATCTCATCTTACAGATGCTTGTATGCCACCCACTTCTTGTTTTCTTTTTCTAATCCTCATCATAAATATTCTGATCAAATCTCCTGGATAATTGAATTCACGAGGCATTGAAGAAAGATGTATCATTTTCCTAAACACATTGTGGAATTTTTTTGGGTTAATGTGTCTTACTATACTGACACCTAAGTGATAGGGCTCAAAAACCTTATCAAAATGCACCCAACCACCCTTACTTATCACAAAATGCAGAATCATAGTAAAATCAAGGAAAATGATGCCTTTGTTCCTCCCTTTCAACTCCTTCTCTTGGATCCAAGAAAATTTCTTGATTACCTCTACAAAACCAAGCCACAATGGTACATTGTATGGATGAACATGGGGCTTACATTTTAAACCATAAACCCTCATCACAATGCTTACTGAATAGGGGATAACATCACCCCAATTGTACTCAACTTCTAGCTCTGGTACCCTCTCCTTTGGTCTTGAGAAGTCAAGAAGTTGTTTGGGAAGTCTGGGAGGATTAACTGTTAACCTAGAACTTAATCTTGAGGCAAAATGATTGTCAAACAATACATAACTTGTAGCATCTCAATCCCTATATATAATTATGCTCCAGGTCTAAACTAGCATCTCTTTATTATACAATGTCCTTATTAAATTCATATGTTCTTCAAAATAATCAACATTTCTAAATAGGAACATATGTATCAACATGGAGTACCAAAAGACAGGGGATTTTTATCCATTCTTCAATTTCACCATCCCATTATAAATTTTATCCACCAAATATGGGGAAAAATCATATATCATAGTGAAGTTTGGATGCTGAATCATGATGGGCATATACATATAATTTGGATGGATAATTATGCTAGGATTCTTCCCTAAAACTTGGCATAGTGTGTAGAAAGTATCCATGTGGAGTGAAATCATCAATAGGAAAAGGCTCCACATAACTAGGGCATATGTAATATTTTGGTATTCCATCCCTAGCCACATGAGATGGAAGAAGTATTCCTCTGACAAAATCTCTTGTTTTCTTATACTTCTCTCCAATTTCCTTCAAATCCATAGTCTCGAAAAATACAGAGGGCTTGTGTAAATAAAAAACTTCCTGAAATTCCTCTCTATAAGCTCTTAACAAAGGCTCACCATTATTTCCTCTAACCATTCTGGAAACAAGATCATACCTATTTACAACTACCATCACCAACTCAATATCCATAAACACATTCGGCACTGCTAACTTCTCCAAATCAAACTACCATGCATTTGACTCTAGGTTCACTAAATGGTGTTGTCCGTACCATAATATAAACATATCCAATCCCTTCATAGGAACCTTTTCATCCTCAATGTGGGAAGCCCTATCATATAATCCATCATATAATCCATCCCCTAGTGTCTTTCTGCCTAATAGTTTTTGTCCCTCATATCAATCATTTATCGAGGGTTTTAATTGCTCTAGGAAATCATCAAATAAATTCCTCTTTTGATAATCATTTTGGCCTGAATGGTGTCTTTGGGCTAGCATTTTGTATAGCTAGTGTTTTTCTAATTTATAATTTATAGAAAAGAAAAAACTAGGGTTTTCTAACAATTCAAAATTACAATACAAAACTTTTCTCAATTTCAATAATTCAAACCCTATCTCAAATTTAGCACTTAAGATAATCCTTTCCCCACAAATTGAGAGAAATTCACTTGAATATTACACAATATAGCTCAGAGAATGAAAACACTACTTACAACTTTTTTGCTCAACGAAACCCCAAATCCTGTGCAGCAATAGCTCATTCTATTTTTCCTTAGCTCCAAAATCACTTCTAGCACTTGACTAAATGCATAATGAATGAAAAATGCAGTGAATTTGCCTTTTATTACTGTCTGTAATAGCTACTTCAATGTCCAATCCTCCATTAATTCATATGCACAAAGAAATGGCTTGAAAATCCTTTGAATTGAAATTTAAATTTGAATTGTTGATCTTCAATAGGTTGGTCGCATCCAACAGTCCCAATAAGTCAATCTGGCATTGATCACCATGCTATAAAATGGGACCATACACCAACCAAAGAAAATTTTCCACACCACATCATGAAGCACATCATCTTCTGGCCCTACCTTTATTCAGCCTTTGACGATCAGGGAAATGTGGCAAGATCTCATGATCTCACTATGGTTAAACATCTCTCAAGTTTGATGATGAGATCGCGAAAACCATTAATCTTGATCTCCTTTTAACTACCAATCAAACCAATGATCCACTCCTATAAATTAAAATTTTATCACCTTTATGATTAGATTAAAAGATCACCACAAAAATTTACCATGTGCAAAAAGATGGAACCATTAATTTCCTGCCAGATAACACTAATGAAAATTGACAACAATATAAAATTCTTTTATTAATTTCCTCGACCAATATTTTGGCAAAAATTATCATCCGCACGTTCCTACCTTTCCCAAAGTCATTAGATGACCAAGGACATGTGGAAAGATCTTGTGATCATTAAAAATTCCCCAACTTCCATCATGGGATCATGAGGACCATTGATCTTGTTAGATCATTACCCACTAATCAAACATATCCATTCACATCCTTCCATTAATACTCAAGAAACTTTTGATTTTAGTTAAGAGATCATCACCCATTTTTTACGTGAGCTAAAAGATAAGCACATTAGTAGCTCAACGGGTAGCCTTGATGATCCCCAAATTTAATATAAGCTAGAAAAAACATTGTCGGACAACTACTGCTTGACAGATGGAAGGCCTTCTCAATCCCATGGTCAATAGAGTCTATAGGATGACATCATCATGGGATCACGTGCTAATCAAAACACACCACGTAGCCCATTGCTAGAAAATGTAAAGGGACCCACCTTAAAAAAATGTATGATTGCTAATGCTTCAACCTAACACAAAAAAGAACCACAACTCTAGCAACATAAAGCTTAGGGACTTAAGGAGTTAGGAACAATTAAAAGGGTAGACACTTAAAATAATAAATGCTAGGTAAAAAATAAAGCAGTCCCCCTCAATGATGAACAGACCCATCCTTATCAATATCTTTATCCTTGTCTTCATCATTATTCTTGTCTATATCTTTCTTGTCTTTGTCCTTCTCATCCCTATCATTCATTTGCTAGATTCTACCTGTCCTAACACTTTTTTTCTTGGGATGTTTGCTTATGTGTATGAATACTATTCTTGTCTTGCTCTTTACTTTCAATATCCTCAACCTCTTGTTGCTTCTCGGTTGATGGGTCATTATCGATCGGTTGATTGAGTGGTAGGTGTTGCTGCTTAGTTGATATGGGGTTCTGCTTAGTTGTTCCTTAGGCTTCATCTTGCGTCTTCATCTCCTTCAATATCTCCTATGTGCTTTGCAATGTATGTTCAGGTAACTCTATTTTTTGTGCTATTGATCATGTATTCTTTCAGTTTTGTGTGTCTTCATCAGTTTCCCGTGATCTCTTCTTAGTAGATGTGTTGACAAATGTGTCTTTTCAATTTCTTTTCCTGTAGGCATTTGTACTTGTGATTCCTATTTTTCCATTTCATGAGTAATATCTTCTATAATTACTTCATCCTTATTGATTGGCATATCAGGTGCACTTGGTGCATTACTGATTAGTTCACTGACCATGAATGAGTCATCAATTTGTGATGTTCTTTTCTCTAAATAGGATGCTTCTTATTCTTTATGTAGTATCTCCTTCCATAATTGTGTAATATCATGCTCCAATTTTGGCTCTTCATTAACTAAAACCATAGTTGTCAACGTCTTCGTTCTAAATGCTCTTTTATGCTTTTCTATGTAAATCTCTATGTCATTATTTGATAAATTTGGAATAAGTTGCCTCAATACCTTTTTCCTTATCTCCTCAACTCTATGATATGTTGAATTCCATCTAACAAGTAATGTTTCATACAATTCTCTTGGTACATTATCCTTGATATCACCCAGATATTTTTTGTATGCATGTAAGTGCTTCATAATTATATATTCAATTAGTTGTTTGTCTACTTCCAAAAGTTTTGCAAATATTGTACAGGGTTGATAGTGCCAACTGGTCCTATCTTAGTAATGTATTGAGCCATCTTGGTAGGATCTGTAGGTATCTTGAACTGTTTCCTTCCATATTTCTTTCCCCATGTTATTATTTCTTTCTCTAATTTTGTGTCTTCTCCTTCTTCAACTTTTGAATTTTTCTTCTTTGTCAGTGGAGGTTTTACTTGACTCCTTATAATCCTTCACTCTAGCTCTAAAGGTTGAGCCTTCTTCCTTCTAATTATTTTCTTTGTCGCCGTCTCTTCTTTTTTCCAGTGTTGCTTTACCTTTCCTTTTGACAGTGCTTGGTGTTCTCATTTATGTTTCTTCTTCGATACTTTCCTCAATTTATTGAATGACTAGAAGGGATTGTGTCTCTATAGCTTCCAGATGATTACTTCTCTCCTCTTCACTTTTTCCATATTTGGCTATCAATTTCTTCAATATTTTCTCCTTATTCTTCAGGATTTTTGGTTTCTTGATTTCCATTGTGATTCTCTCATATGCTTCCTCATATGTTCCAAAAATTTTAGACTTTTCATTGATGGGTAGACTTAGAATGTGATTAACACATATTACTACATCATCCTTAGTGACTTTATATCCAAATGATGGCACCCAAGATGTTCTTGGTTGCATAGGTTGGGTCCTACAAGTGTCAGTGTCCACTAGAAAACAAATTTAATCTCTATACTTCTCTAATATTGATGAAGGTATTCGATAATGTGCTTGTATCTTAATATGAAATTCTTTAAAATATGATTTGATTAAATCCTTCACCTAATTATGAAATATACTTGTTCATCTCATAAATTATTGGTCTATCTATTTTCCAATTTACTTTTCCTATGCCCAGGAAGAAATTCTTCACATAAAAGTATAAAAAAATAAGAAATGATCCATACTTAACTTCTTCCTTTCGATCCCTTTTTTAGTCAATTCATATTCACAAATAATTGCATCTGAAACATATCTGCCAGATCATAGGCTTTGCACAACTTTTCTATCTCGTAGGCTACATACATAGTACTATAGGGTATGTTGTTCGATCGAATGGATTGGTAGACTTTGTAACCAATGATCACTATTAGAAATTATGTTTCTAGATACTTGACCTTGTCAAATTTCATATCTCTTCCATTCTTAGATGTGTCAGTGATTTGCCTCAACTCTTCCATGTTTCCCACTCGTAGAGTGCATTCTTTTCCTTCTGCTCTTAAGCCAGTGACCATATGAATTAGGTCTTTTGTAATTTTAATTGGCTTATCCTCATCTAACCACATAAATTCTTCATGCGCGTGATTCAATACATTTTTGATCCATTCTTCATTGAATTTAGGTAAAAATACCATATATGTCAATCCTTTAATCTCTAGATGCTTACCACTACAAGGTTTTGGATATTTTCTACTATTGTGCTCAAATGATTCCTCAAATGCAAGTTGTCCACTAGATTCTACAACTTAATGGACTTTTCTAAACTAGGGCACAAAAATATTTTCAATCACTTCTACAATAATTTCTTGCTTGCTAACTCTTCTCAAAATATTTCTCTAGACTCTTAGATGTTGTTCAAATGATTTCTTTAGAAAAGTTAGATACCAAATGAATGGTTTCGACGCGTATTTATTTACCAAAAAGTGTGCCGTCAGATATTTAGGTAATAAATGTCTTCAACAGTAACTTTTCTGCTGATAGTGATGCTTTTCTACCAATTAGTATCCTTTAACTTCGATAGTGAAACTTGTTCACCGATAACTATTCATCTATGAAATGATAAAGCAATGATATCCAATGCTAATTGATTTCTATTAAATGTGTCCAGTATGAGTTCTACTATATCTATAATACACTAATATGTGGTCCATCCTATCTTATCTTATAAAGGGATGAATAAATTTAGCAATTTCTTATCGATCCCTAAGCAAAATCTTACTTGCTTTGATTAATGATGAGTCCTCCTCCCCAGAGGTTAGAGGTCATTCTTCTTTCTCACTAACTTTCTCCTTCTTGATCCACTTTTTCTTCATCTTGTTTTTTACTTATTCTGGATTAATCACAACTTTTCCTTTGTTATCCGCATTACTAACTTGTCAGTATTTATAATTTTGTGCTATATGTCCATACTTGTGACATATAAAACATACCATACTAGTTGATCTCCATGGTCCTTAATTTCCTCTAGATTCCTTAATTTGTATTTCATCATCATGTGTCCAAAGTGTCCACAAATGTTGCACACAGTTAGAATATTTCCTTCTCTTCTCAATATGCTTATCGATTTGGTTGGTGTTCTTATTGGTAAATTTATTGATCTACAGTGTTCAACTTTATGTATGTGTAATAGTAGCCAGTGAAAATTCCTTTAGATGATATGTGTTGGAAACAATTGTCTGAAGGAGATTGTTGGATACAATTGTGTAAAAATGTATTGTCCTTTATGTCACACAATGTCATATTATATATCAATTCTATGTGTCTACCGAGCTCAGTCGGTCAACTAAGTATCTACCGAGTTCTCCCGGGTGTCAAAGGAAGTATGACAGAAGTTAGTGTTAACCGAGCTTCCTCGGTTATCAAAGAAAAGGCTTCCTCGGTTATCAAAGAAAAGTTAGTATCTACTGAGTTCACCGAGTAGCACTATATCTACCGAGTCGCTAGTATTTACCGAGTATCAGAAAGTCACCGAGTTAGTTTGCAGTACTGAGCAACAATATTTGGGCTGACTCAGTAATACTTGTGTTTACTTGTTTAAGAGCCGACAGTTGTAATATTTGGAATGATTATTTGTGCCGACTTGACAAACAAAATAAACAATCTAAAGGATATATATAGTCATTCTAGAAAGGTAGAATATATGAAAATGGGAAGAATATGAAAATCAATTGAAGGCAGATGTGTGCGAATTATGAAGGATGATGAGATATCCTTGAGGAGCAGCAAAGATACATTTGATCATAAAGGATCTACAGTGGAGTAGAGCAGAGATCTGTAATCAGCAATACAGTTGCATCTTGTACAGGTCATTTCACTGTTATTTTCTTATCATTGTAGCAGTGATCTCTAAATCTCTTAACCGAGTTGGTTTAACAACCATATTGTAAATCCTCTAACAAGGTAACAGTTCAGTTGAATTGTTTAAAGACCTCTCACAAGGCCACTCCTAACAGGGTGATTAAATCCTCTAACCAGGTCACACCTAACAATGTGTTTTGTAACCTTTACCGGGTTGGCCTCTAACCGGGCATCACTTCAGAAGAGTGAAAAACAGTAACTAGTTACATTGGTGGTTTTTCCCTTATTGGGTTTCCACGTTAAATTTGGTGTCTCTTGTGCTCTTGTTATTTTCATTATGCATATTAATCAATGATGAATGCTTTAGAACAGTTATAATTAATATACACTGCAAAGACCGAGTTTTAGCATTTCTCTGTATGTTTATCGAGTTACAGTTATTCTCTTTGTTTACCGAGCAACAATAGTAAATTAGTTAATAAGATATCTAAGGGATCTGTGGTAATATTTTTGTGGTTAACTGATTCACCCCCCCCCGCCCCCCCCCCTCTTAGTTACTACATCTATATTTCCATCAATTGGTATCAGAGCATTTGGTGCTTGCAGGAAGGGTTTCAAGAACCTAAGCTAAAGATTAGGATGTCTTACAAGAGAGAAATTCCAAAGCTTAACAGAGAAAACTTTTCAGCATGGCAAGGTCTCATGAGACTTCATCTGGCTTCCATTGGTGATTCAGGATGCAAATACATTGATGAAGAATATACAGCTCCTACTGGCATATTAACTGTTGAAGACATTACAGAGAAAAAGAATCATAACACCATGATGATAGACATTGCATCAACTCTTACCTATGAAGAATTTGATGAGATCAAAGACTGCACCATTGCTTATGAAATGTGGAACAAACTAAAGAAAATCTATGGTGGTGATGCCAATGTGAGAAGAGCCAAAGCAGAAAGTCTAAGAGGACAGTTTGATAAGATGAGTATGAAAGAAGATGAGAATATTGCAAAATATGTTGAAAGAATCAAGGCAAGTGTAAGTGCAATCAGAGCTTCTGGAGGAACAATTACTGATGAAACTATTTTAAGTAAGGTTCTCAGAACTTTACTCCCTATCTATGCAATAAGAGTATATGTTATTCAAGAGAAAAGATGTGAAGCAAATCATAATATAACTTTGGATAGTTTAGTGGGAAGATTGACAACATTTGAGTTAGATAACTATGACAACTATGTTCCAACTTCTAAAAATATTGAATCAGCATTTGAGGCCAAGGTTTCACTTAAGAAGGGGAAGAAAATAAAAGAGGTTCAGTCAGAAAGTGAAGAAGAATCAGAAGAAAGTTCTGATAGTGATCTTGAAATTGTAGAAGCATTACTTGCAAAGAAATACTCTAAAGGCAGAGGAAAATACAAAGGTAAAACTCCCTTAATCTATTTTTCATGTGAAGAAATTGGTCATATTGTAGCTAGGTGTCCAAACAAGCAAAGCAAGGATGAGAAGAAAGGTCACAAGTACTATGGCAAAAATAATTTCAAATCATTCAAGGATAAAGGTAAGAAAACATGTTTTATGGCTAAAGATTCTGATGAAAGTGAAGAAGAAATTGTCTTTATTGCTGTAAAAGATGAATCTGATAATGATGAAGATAAGATGGTAGTTGTTTCTCATATAAGCAAAGATGATATATGGATAATAGATAGTGGATGTTCACATCACATGACTGGTGACAAAATAAAATTTGAAAACCTTGAAGACTGTAATGATGGTAATGTAAGATTTGGAAACAATGAACCTTGTTGTATAAAAGGAAAAGGAAGAATATCACTAACCAAAGAACTTACATGTGATAATGCTTATTGGGTTGAAGGACTAAAGCATAATCTTCTAAGTGTAGCACAGTTAATCAACATCGGTTTCAAAGTTGAATTCATGAATGGCCAAGCAAGACTGCTAGATGACAAAGGAAAGCAAATTGGATCAAGCAAACAAACAAAAAGGTAACCTATTTTATCTTGATCTTGGTGAACACTCATGTTTTATTGCTCAAATTGAAGAAAGTTGGTTATGGCACAAAAGGTTATGTCATGTAAATTTTGATAACATGGTGAAGATAAGCAAATTCAAGAAAGTAAGAGGCATTTCTATTCTAAAGAAACTTGATATTGGTCTATGTAAAAATTGTCAAATTGGAAAAATGGGAAAGACTAGTTTTAAAAGTAAAAACTATAAGTTTGAAGAGATTTTGGAAATTGTGCATACTGATTTATGTGGACCTATTGGAGTTGAGAGCTATACTGGAGAAAAATTCTTTATTCTCTTTGTTGATGACTACTCTAGAATGATGACTATTATGTATCTGAGAGAAAAGTCAGAAGCATTTGAGAAATTCAAGTGGTATTTGGAAAGAGTAGAAAAGGAAACAGGAAAAAGAATAAAATGCTTAAGATCAGATAGAGGTGGTGAATTCATCTCCCATGAATTCAATAATTTTTGCATTGAAAGAGGAATCAAAAGATAGGTATCAGCCCCTAGAACTCCCAAACAAAATGGAATAGCTGAAAGAAGAAACAGATCTATCATGGATTGTGCAAGGACTCTAATGATTGAAAATAACATTTCTATAAAATACTGGAAGGAAGCTATCAACACTATAGTTCATACCTTGAACCGAGTACAGTTGAGAAAAGACACATTCAAAACTCCTTATGAGTTATGGTATGGCTATAAACCTAATGTGAGCTACCTAAAAGTATTTGGCAGCAAGTGTTATATCTTAAAAGAATCTAGAAAAAGCAAATTTGATGTGAAAAGTGATGAAGGAATATTCTTGGGATATTCTAGCAAAAGCAAGGCATATAAATGTTTGAACTTGCCTACTCACAAAGTCATAGAAAGTATACATGTAAAAGTTGATGAGTTTGTAGAAAAGACTGAAGAAGAAAGCAAAAAGGAACCAGAGAATTACAGGAGATTTGTTTACATTGAACCTGATACATTGCCAGATATATCTATCAATAATGAGTTGACTGTATCTACCGAACCCAGTACAGTTACCGAGTCACAAGAAGAAGTTCAAACCGAGTCACAAGGAACTGAGTCTCAGTCTGAAGCTACCAAGCAAACATCTACCAAGCCCGAGCAACCTGAACTTGTAGAGGAAATTCTAGAAGATGACAATGTAACTCATTCAAAAGGCAAGGAACCTGTATTGGCCAAGTATGTTAGGAGGCATCATACACTAGATCAGATTATTGGAAATAAATCAGATGGTACCATGACTAGAAGTAAACTAAAAGGTACATGTTTACTTATTGATTTTGAACCTAGAAATGTGAAAGATGCATTGGAAAATGAAAGTTGGATTGAGGCTATGAATGAAGAAATAGAACAAATAGAAAAGAACAAAACATGGACTCTTGTACCTAGACCTAAAGACAAAAATGTAATTGGAACAAAATGGGTATTCAAAAATAAGCTGGATGAAGATGGTCAAGTATCAAGAAACAAAGCTAGACTAGTATGTAAAGGCTATTCTCAAGAAGAAGGTATAGATTATGGTGAGGCTTTTGTCCTGTTGCAAGATTAGAAGGTGTAAGAACTCTACTTGCTTATGCAGCACATAAAGAATTTAAGGTATATCAGATGGATATAAAATCTACATTTCTTAATGGAATTCTTGATGAAGAAGTCTACATTGAACAACCTAAAGGCTTCATTGATCCAGACAAAAAGGATATGGTCTGCAAATTACACAAAGCATTGTATGGTCTGAAACAAGCCCCTAGAGCATGGTATGAAAGATTACATAACTATCTTATTCAGATTAATTTCAAAAGAACCAATGATAACAGTAACTTGTACATCAAAGATGGACTAGATAACAAAATTGTTTTGGCAGAAATATTTGTGGATGACACTATATTTACAGGGAATGATGATCAGTGCAAAGAATTTTTAGAACAAATGAACAAAGAATTTGAAATGTCAATGTTTGGTCAGATAAAATTCTTTGTTGGTCTTCAAATTCAACAGAGCAAGAATGGTATCTACATTACTCAGTCTAAATACATTAAGGAAATACTTAAGAAGTTTGGTATGGAGGATTCAAAACCAGTTGGTACACCCATGTGTACTGGACTGAAGCTTACCAAAGATGATGATTCAAAAGAAGTAGATCAGACCTTATATAGATCCATGATTGGAAAATTACAATATGTAGTGCATACAAGACCTGATATTGCCTTAGCAGTTGGTATAGTAGCAAGATTCTCAGCAAAACCTAGAAAAAATCATATGATTGCAATCAAAAGAATCTTGAGATACTTGAAAGGAACTGAAGAATATGGTTTGTGGTATAAATTTGGAGGCAATCTGGACTTAAAAGTATTTACTGATGCTGATTGGGTAGGAAACATTGATGACAGGAAAAGTACAAGTGGTGGAGCATTTTTTCTTGGCAAAAGATTGATATCTTGGATCAGTAAAAAGCAAAATTGCACATCCCAATCCATAGCTGAAGCAGAATATGTTGCTGCTGCAGTAAATTGCTCTAACATTGTTTGGTTTAAACAGTTATTGGAAGGCATGATGGTTGAGATCAAAGAACCAGTTATTATGTTTTGTGATAATACAAGTGCAATTAACATTTCAAAAAATCCAGTTATGCATTCCAAAACCAACCACATTGCTATTAAGTATCACTTTGTCAGAGACTTAGTGCAGGACAAGGAAATCAGATTGGAATATGTTCATACAAAAGAGAAAATTGCAGATATATTCACCAAACCATTACCTAAGGATGCATTTTTGTATCTCCGAGGTAAGTTAGGGGTTATTCCCCTATTCGAGGCTCACTAAATAAAGTCTTAATGATGCATTAGGCAGAGCATGTTGAAAATCAATAAGTTGATGCAGCACATTCTAGCAATCATTGCATATGAATCAGTACTTGAGGTACATTGGTATACACTGGTAGTATGAGAGTTACCTTTGGCATGTGCTGTCAAAGAGGGAGAATTTGTTGTCATTTCAAGAGAAATTTCTAAGAAGAATTTGAGAAGTTAAGAAGGAGATTTTTTAGTCGAGAAGATAGTTTGCTGACAGAGGGAGATATGAATCAGAATGAAGCTAAGGATATATTCCTTATTCTATGAAATTTCATTGTGCTATGACATACTGTGTTGCCATCAATGCCAAAGAGGGAGATTGTTGGAAACAATTGTCTGAAGGAGATTGTTGGATACAATTGTGTAAAAATGTATTGTCCTTGATGTCACACAATGTCATATTATATATCAATTCTATGTGTCTACCGAGCTCATTCGGTCAGCTAAGTATCTACTGAGTTCTCCCGGGTGTTAAAGGAAGTATGATAGAAGTTAGTGTTAACCGAGCTTCCTTGGTTATCAAAGAAAAGGCTTCCTCGGTTATCAAAGAAAAGTTAGTATCTACCGAGTTCACCGAGTAACACTATATCTACCGAGTCACCAGTATTTACCGAGTTCCAGACTACGACCGAGTTGTTAGTATGGACCAAGCTTCTACTTCTACCGAGTGCATGATGATGCTGAGTATCAGAAAGTCACCGAGTTAGTTTGTAGTAACCGAGCAACAATATTTGGGCCGACTCAGTAATACTTGTGTTTACTTGTTTAAGAGCCGACAGTTGTAATATTTGGAATGATTATTTGTGTCGACTTGACAAACAAAATAAATAATCTAAGGATATATATAGTCATTCTAGAAAGGCAGAATATATAAAAATGGGAAGAATATGAAAATCAATTGAAGGCAGATGTGTGCGAATTGTGAAGGATGATGAGATATCCTTGAGGAGTAGCAAAGATACATTCGATCAGCAAGGATCTAAAGTGGAGCAGAGCAGAGATCTGTAATCAGTAATACAGTTGCATCTTGTACAGGTCATTTCACTGTTATTTTCTTATCATTGTAGCAGTGATCTTTAAATCTCTTAACCAAGTTGGTTTAACAACCATATTGTAAATCCTCTAACAAGGTAACAGTTCAGTTGAATTGTTTAAAGACCTCTCACAAGGCCACTCCTAACAGGGTGATTAAATCCTCTAACCAGGTCACACCTAACAGTGTGTTTTGTAACCTTTACCGAGTTGGCCTCTAACCGGGCATCACTTTAGAAGAGTGAAAAATAGTAACTAGTTACATTGGTGGTTTTTCCCTTATTGGGTTTCCACGTTAAATCTGGTGTCTCTTGTGCTCTTGTTATTTTCATTATGCATGTTAATCAATGATGAATGCTTTAGAACAGTTATAATTAATATACACTGCAAAGATTGAGTTTCAACATTTCTCTGTATGTTTACCGAGTTACAGTTATTCTCTTTGTTTACCGAGCAACAACAGTAAATTAGTTAATAAGATATCTAAGGGATCTATGGTAATATTTTTGTGGTTAACTGATTCATCCCCCCTCTCAATTACTGCATCTATATTTCCATCAATATGTTGTTGGATCTTGATCTACATTCTCTTGCCTGATGTCCAAACATATTGCAATTGTAACAATGTCCATTAAAGAGTGTACTTCTTGGAGTGTTGACTGATCCGATTCTATAGATATTTGATGTGTGACCAAGCTTTCCACAATTGTAATATGTAGGTTTTGTAGGTTTCTTTCCTTGTGCATCAATAGGCTACTTTTACTTTTGTGATGGATTTTCTACTACCGCTTTTAATGATTCACCAATTTCAAATTTTCTATTATTAGCATATCCTGGGCTGGTTAAGTCTCCAAATCTTCTTTGAGTTTTCTATTGTTCATCAATTCTCTGTAGGCTTAGATCAAACTTAGTGAGTCTCTCATTAACTTCTTGTTCAATTTTCAGATTGGTCTTCAAAGTTTCTTGACTTCTTTTGTTAGATTTTTATTCTCAACAAGTATTTGTCTATTTTCTTCATTTGTGTCATTCAGATGTTCACCTGGTGTGTTATTTTCATGTTGTAACCTTTCAATGATGTCATCTTTTTCTTTGATCATTTTTCCTAGATTTCTCTTATCGGTTTTAAGGATTTCCTTAGTTTCCTTGACAGTCTTCATTCTTTGAAGTATTTCAGTCATCCTTATATCTTGACTCTCAAGTTCCTTTCGAGCTTCATTTAGGTTTTCTTCCAAGTCTGTGTTCTTTTCCAATAAATCTAAAACTACAACATCATCTTCTTTAGAGTTTATACTTTGTTCTAATAGTTTTTCAAGATTTTCCAGACTTATCTGTAGGCATTCTGTGAGTTCTTTTCTTTTTGCAAATGATGCTCTTAGCTTGCTCTTTAGATTTTCATTCTATGCAGGGGCTTCATCTAGGGATTCTTCCATTTGTCTTTATTTCCTATACCTTTCCATGTTCCAAGATCTACTCTCAAGCTGTTAAACTTTCCCTCCTAGTAAACAAAGCTCTAATACCAATTGTTAATTGGAAAGATGAGGTACTGAGTGGGGGGGGGGAGGGGGGTGATCAGTACTAATAGATTTATATCAATAACTTTTAATCTTAAACATGTATTTTCATTCCTAGTTTACTGATAGTCTGTTCAATATTACTAATATGCTTGTAATTGTAAAAACATAAAGTAAATAATAGTAAACTCATTAAATGATTCACACACCCATAATACATAGATTTTTGGTCTCACATAAATCCTTGGCCAGAGGAAAAAACTACAGTGGGGATGGTACCTACAACTCTTTAATGCAGCTAATAGAGGTTGCTGGTTAAGGCTACAAAATGTCACTTTCTGAGAAACTCACCTTGCTAGGAGTGCCTAATACATTATTAAGTGTATCTACAATCTTGTTAGGACTACTTTGCTAAGAGATTTTATTCTGCCTATATGGCATTCACCCTGTTAAAGGATTTACAAAAAGTTCATACAAAGAACTTCAAAAGTCTCATTAGAGACTACCCAATTAAGGGATTTATGATACCTTGTAGAAAGTTTGGTAGGATTCCTTACAAGATAATTGACATGTTTATGATTTCCTCCAAATCTTATAAGATCCCTTATGCTTACTATAGACTCTCTCTCTCTCTCTCTCTCTCTCTCTCTCTCTCTCTCTCTCTCTCTCTCTCTCGCGCGCGCGCGCGCGCGTGCGCGCGCACGCACGCACGTGCACACACACACACACATCCTTCGATCCTTTTTATCCTCGATCCTCTTCCTATCTATTGAATCATATATTCCTAACCTTAGATCTTAGGGTTCCTTCATCTCGATCTTTTCCATAAACTATTTTCTCATTTTCTTCTATCGGCTACACTATATTAATTTCCTTTATTCAGTATTTGTCAGCTTTTGATAACTAACTTCTTTATTTAAATAACTAACTTAAGTTTCTGATAACTTCTCTTAGCTTTCCAATGGTATAACTCTTCACTTTAGTGATGGTTGACATCAATAAAAAAACTTTATGCTTAGATTTCTAACATGAACATCATGCTACATATGGTGATCCCTAAAGTTAGACCTATTAATAAATACAAAACATGAAGACAAATTCATGTTCTATTCCTAAAACAAGAAACTTATTCAGACTAAAACTAGGACACTATTAATTTTTATAGTGCAAAGGAATGTTTAAGAGATAAGTTCTTCTATGCACAAGGGAGGGTTAATATAATTTTTAATGGGATTATCAAGGAACCTTGTAGACTTGTAGTCTCTATGTGTTCTTTGACAACCGCTAATGAGCTGATGTTTAGAAACTACTAAGTAGGACATTCTTCTAAACCCTTTTCTAGATTCAACTCAATTGATCTCATCTACATATTGTACACGATCATTGCTACTTATTAAGTTGGATTAATCATAAGGAAAATGTTATTTTCTCTATACCTAGAAATTCTATTTAGTGCGAAATGATTCTTCAATTGATTTTCATAAGGAGCTTTGTTTAAAAAGAGAAATCTATGTCCAATTCTTGAAATTTTCATTTTCCTCTAATTTGTCGATTTATTTCTATTAGAGTTTACATTTCTATCATTTATGAACTTTTATTAAGAATGTGATAGTGTATATATATCTCTTGCATTAGGTGTGGGTATTTGTTGTTACAATCTTATGTGGAAATTTTTTGTAAAAGGTGGTTTATGAGGCATTACGCGCATCAATTTTTTTTGCCAATCTAGAAGTAGGCTTTTAGGTGCATGTCTCAGAGTTGATGTAATAGTATCTTCCCTCTCTATGGTACTATTGTTTCCCACTATTCACCTTATGAAACCTCAATAGCTTGCAACTCTTATGCATGATATGCCTATTCATTTACTACTAAAAGTTATTTATAACTTGGTGTCATGTACCTATGATGGGACTTTGTTTTACATTAATAATCTCTATCTTCCATTTCCCCTTCCCTTGCCTCCTCCCTCAACATGAAATCACAAGCCAATTTTTTAGTAGGAAAGTTTAGATTTATACTGGAATTATTTGAAGAATGTAACCACAATGTTAGTTCCACTAATGTGAGGCAACCAAAAATTAGAAACATAAATTATTTGCATTGAGATCCTTTGACTTCATTTCATCCTCAATCTGCATTAACAAGAGAAAAATAAAATCATACTATTTGTTTGAAACTCCTTGGTTATTAAAAATAGTGCATAGTATTCCATACTTTCATTCATTAGCCTCTTTGACATTATTAGTTTGACAAGCAGATTTTCAATCCAAACAATATCGAATTCATCATCATTGAGATACTGTCACATTATTGAGTTGAGTCATTCTTCAATCAAATTATCCTTTGCTAACAAATAATTCATTGGATGCTCTAGAAGGTTTGAGGTTCTCCTTAATGTTATCAAGGTTGGATTCGTCAAGAACATCATCTATTGTCTCGAGACAATCAAACGTGTACAACAAAAACTTAGAATTAAACATGGTTTTTCTTTTAATTCTTTTTGTATTGCCAACCTTTTAAAGTAGGATGTTAAGATTATAAACATTTTAATTTTTCATTTGGAACAATTTTGTTAATCTTCAACTATCACCAACAATAGGTTTAGAAGTAGCCTGCCTTTGACTAGCACTCATAACAACACTCTGAGGACACTAAGTTTCCCTATGACCTTGCTGGCCACAAGTACTGGGCTTCTCTACAAACCGGGCTTTAAACAACCTCTATTGGAATACTATTTTTGCTAGTAACATAAGTATGAGATATGATAACAAAAACAACTACCACAGTAAATGTAATTTAATAATCCCCAGTGTTAGAATAGTTGTTGCCGAAGGAACTAATGCTAAAAACTCACACACTATGCTCTAGACACAAATCTATCTTCTATTTCCAACAAAAGGCAGGGACTCCAACTCCTTTAGATCTCTTGTTTCTTTTTATTTTGAACCTCCTAGGAATAGACAATTTTCTTTATTGGAAACCTACTCATTAGTTTCATTTATTTTTATAGTATTAGGTAAGTGTAAAGGTAAAAGTGTTTTAATTTATATTTATTTTTGGTATTATCATAAATAAATAATAACAATAATCTTAAAATATTACTATTTATTAAATATTTACTTTAATTTCAATTGATTATTTGGAATCTTAGATTAAAAAATAGTCTAAAGTCATTAGTGCTCATCAAATTATCATAACATCTCATAAGATAATACTAACTTATATTTTCACAAATATTTTTTGATAAATATACATCAAGATTACGCTATCACAAAGACATCATAAAACTTTTATTATTTTCATAAACTAGATATTCAATCATTGTACATTAGCAAAAATGTTTGACTTGTTATGAAGAAAGTCATCAACCCTCCCTTTGAACACAATTGATTCCCAAATTACAACATCACCCCATTTTCAAACATAAGTACAATCAAAGGTGAGCAAGGTCATAAGTGACGAGGACATAGTTGCACCAAAGAAACCTACACAACGATAAGTGTCCATGGACTAAACTATTGACTAAACTAGAGTAATTCAATGTTTCAAAGCAAAATTGTCATATGAGTAGTGCATATTTGATCCTAGAATTCCAATTCCAATCATCAAGCCCTTGATGTATTATAACTTTTGTCATTGGCTACAACAAAATTGATAAAATAATTAAGATCATCATTGACTACAACAAAATTGATAACATAATTAAGCCCTCCTAATCGTTTTCAATTTATCATTTACAATATTATCTCAACTCTTAAATAATTTAGGTTTGAATATATCTATTACATTTATCAATTACATTGCTCTAATTTTATAAGGCATGTTTTAATTCTCCCCTTTTACATTTCTACTCCCTAAATTTGATTATTTATTTAGTATATGAAATAAAAAAATTCCTTTTAACTAATATATAATGTTTGAAGTCTCTCAAGGAATCCTTGATATATTCATTGAATTATTTGTTTGATTTACAAATCATTTTATAAGAATCAAATTTTATTGAGTATTCGAAAGGATGTTCACTATTTTCTAAAAAAGACTTATAATTCTTAAATTTTTATTTTTTTTGAAGTTAAATAATTATAAAGTCACCACAAAAGAAAATAACATTTACATCAATCATATTTTCTTTTTCTTCCTCATCTAATCTAAGGTGAAATGAGGGGAATCTAGGGATCATTATCAATCTTTTTTTTTTGATAGGTGATATAGATATATTTTATTAATATGAAATAAAAAGTTACATACTATTCAAAATATGCCACTATTCAATTTGGTTGTTCTACCACGAAAGATCCACTAGACCTTTGTTACTACCCCCTACATACACGAATCAACTAGCCCCGTGAACATGATTAACCATGTTATTGTTCAAACAAAATGGGTTGTACCCATAGTTAGACACATATACATTGCTGGAGAACTAAAAAAGCCCTTATTGTTACAAAACATCGACTGATTACATTTATGCTCTACTAATCTACTAACCATGCTATTAACAAAATAACCCCTAGTACTAATCTATTCCCTCCACACCTTCATAATGCCATCTTTTCTCTTGATTAGGATAAACATGTCACCCCTCATATCCAAACGCTGCTTCCTGGGCTTCCTTGCCTTTAGTGGTTTCTCCTTTGCAAGCTGACCATTCCCTTCTTTTTTCTTCTTGCCTCTCTTCTTCTCCCTCAATTTCTCCTCTTCTTGAAGACCTTGCTTTGCCTTTGTCAATCTCAGAAAAACTAGAATATTCCTCCCACTCTCAATGAGCTTTTGGAATTCTCTTATCCCCTCCTATCCGAACCAGGGATCTATTATCAATCTTATGAGACAAGTGATAATATAATTGAGATATGAGATGTCATGAGTCAAATTCATTCTTGAATACACCTCTTATATGTTAGATATCTTATGGCATTTAAGATGCTCTAATGAAAAAAAATATGAGAATTTAAGAGAGTTGGGTATGAGTTTTCACCATTACATATGTAAGTTGAAAGCTTTTTTAAAAGTGATTTTATTTTCTTTATCTTGAGTAATTTCCTTGATTGTATATTGACCATAGAAAATTATATTTTTATTTAAGTCTTACTTTTAATAAATATAACTTTGAATAATTGTTCTATCTTGATTGCAATAAATATTCACCTACTTCATAAAATGGTATAATTATAACCTTCACTTTCTCTTTATTTATGATACAATGACAAGTCACCAAAATTTAAATATAAAATACTTACTCAACTTTTTTCTAAAATAAAGATAAACTTTTGAGAAAAAAATAATCTTAACCAATAAAATGAAAGTTAAACTTAAATACAATACTTAATATTCATAACTCAAAATAATGACAATTTTTTTTTGGTCGCTAAAAGGTCGAGGCCCAAGATTTTTATTATTATTAAAAGTAAAAATTTTACATGTAAACCCCGCTCAGTGCAGGCGTTGGTAGGAAAGAGCGGGGTCGAGAAAACCTCCAGCTGTGCCTGGGGCTATAAGTTCGGATTCTAATACACAATTTCCGTGGGCTCAAATAATGACAACTTTAATATATATATATTATAAATGCAATCAATTTTTTCTATTAGATAAACTCAATTTATTTTTTCTATTTCAACTTTAGTAATGGACCTATAGTCACACCTCACACATTATTAAGATTGAAAAATATTAAACAAATTGAATTTACTTAGTAAATATTTGATTTTTAATTAAAAACTTTTAAAAAGATTTCATATGAAATTTGGGAAAAAAATACCTTCCACATTATTAAAGTTGAAAAATTATATAAAAACAAATTGAGTTTACCTGATAAATAATTGGTTTTTAATTTAAATCCTTTATTCTTTGGGAATTCTTCAACATGTGAAGAAATGAAATTTGAAAAGTACTTAGGCAACCGAAAATATATACAACGACATAATATGGGCAGATCACGAAAACATATAATTGTTAAACAGCCCATAAAAATGACGCTGACGTGGAAAAGCACAACGTTAATCCAGGAGAATTTTGTCCACTAGTAGAAAGGCACTCCCCGAATTCGATCCCGGGATCGATTGGACTTAAAAAAGAAATGAAAAAAATTGACTGGAGTTGGACAGGGCGTAGAAAATTTCATCACAACATTAATGGTAAAACGTTTCAACGCGATATAGAAAACACTGAAACGACAATAATTTTCTAGTAATAAATGGAAAATTATTTCTTCATCCTTATCTTTTTGCGGAAAATTTTGGTGGGAAACGGAACTGTAAAAAGTGTTTGAAACCGATAAGGGGCCCTCTCCTTGCCAACCTGTAATTCATTTTTTTTGTATAATTTTTTTTTTGTTGCTTTGCATTGGTGTTTCTTGAGCTTTAGACTGTCAAAAGCAGAGGTTTGTTATTTCGTCTTTTGAAATAACTGGCTGTTCAGCGTTGCGGCGTGCAGATGTTCCCGTCATTTGGCGTGAAAAAAAAGCGTCAGAGCCGTTGAATGTGTGGTTTAAAACTTTGTGAACAGCTTACAAATTGTCAGTAACTTGCTTTCGTGGTTAAATCTGCTGCATCTTTATCCGTGCATTTATTCTGATTTTACGGGCTTAATTTGTTTTAGCTTTGAAAAAAATGGTTCTTTTCGCTTTTCTGCTTTAATATGTAATGCAAACTGTTCCGTAGAGTACTTTCATTTGAGGAAAGCACTAGGATTCGATGCTCTCAGCTGCTTTCTTGGCAAATTTTGAAGTGAGTTTTTTAAGCTCAAAATTTTGGTAAAATTCTAGTGCAATTTAAGGAATAATGTGCTTCGGTCTTTAATCTCGTTAGTTTAATGCGCAAGAGAGCAGAAAGCTACACTTTTTCTTTGACCTTTAAAGTCGTCAGCATGGAAATTGTATGGATTTTTTGAGTTAACGGGAAAAATTTCTTCTTTCTTTATCTTTTAGTTTAATGTTTTACACAACCCACAGTCAGTAGTTTTTGTTTGGCATTAACTGTTAATTTTGCTGTTGTATGCAGTGAACATTATTTGGATTTGTACATTCGACGGTGTTTACTTTTCAGAACCAATGTGAATTAGCAGTGGTAGTTATTCCTCGGCTTTCAATTCTTCTACATTAGTCTATACTTTCAAACGAATTCTTGCATTTGCAGAGCCATCGACTTTTTGTCCGCTTTAAATCCGTATTTGTTGCTTTATTTTGAAGCTTTAATCAAGGTTTGTACAGGAGCTAAGCATTTTAATCTCTTTGGAGCAGTCTTATGTGTAATTTAAATCTCTTAATGCTTAACAGATTCATTGCATTGCAGTTATAATTAAAAACCCTAGTCGCGGAGCTGGTTTTTGGATCTGGCTAATAATATATAGGCCCTGCAGTTATAACAGAAGTACTTGTTTTTTAGTTGACAAAATAAGGGTGTTCCTCAAGATATTTCAGACAAGAAATTTTGGTACAGCATCCAATGAAGAAACCTCCTCGAAATTATTTTTTGGCTGCTTTGGCGGGGTTGCTACTTGCTGTAGATTTCTCCTTCACGCAAGGTTCTACAGACCTTCAAGATGGTAAGCTTTTGGTGACATTTGCAATATCTTTATTGCCTCTGTCAATTATAAGGATCTTGCTTTCATGCTTTATTGTCAATTATATGGCTCTCGTTTTTATGTACAACATTAGAACTAATGATTCGAACTGGGTCATGCCTGTGGAAGAGCTCACTTTTCCAGTACACTATAGCCGTTTGGACAATTTTAATGAATTAGTTTCATGATTGAACGTAGATTGTGAAAATTTCCAAACCCAAACTACCACAGTAAGCTTCGAAACAATAGACAACCAAACAGGCTGTAAAAGCCTTACCTTGCCCTCATCTATCCAGGCCTAAATACAACATTACGTTAGCTTAAATTGTCTTGACTCTTGATTTAATTTTTGGTATAATCCTGCACATGGTCAATGCCAATGTACACCATGTTTGGGTTAGGTTTCTTCAGCCACCACCAAGCTTGTGGGAGATGTGCTTCAAAGATTTTGATCTAGGTAGGGTAAGTATTATGATTGTTCAAATATTTGTTCTAGGCAAGGTTGCTTTTATAAATGTATAAGAATACCATTTTTAAGTCTTGATCTTCGTAACAGCTGAGGTTTAGATTTAGTCCGTCTAATGAATTTTATCGCATTTGCTGAAATTAGTTTAAAAGCTTTTGTATGTAGGAAATTGTGCATTTCTGCAAATTTCTGGTGAAATTGATCCGTGTTGACTTTATATTGTGCTATTTTTCCGCAGTGTATGCCATAAATGTTCTGTATACAAATCTGGGATTCCCGCCCCTTAAAGGATGGGTTCAAAGTGCAGGTGATCCTTGCGGTGACAATTGGCAGGGTGTTCAATGTGTTGGACCTAACATCACTGAAATGTATTTTCTATTCCAAGCATCGGTGGATGCATATCATTTCCTTGAATTATAGTTATTTTTGGTCCTGGAAAAATTTGTGATTTTTTGGAGTAATTTGTGATTATCAACGTTGGATTCTATCCATGCTACACCTAAATCTGAGAATTGATTTTACTGGATAATCAGAACTCTTCCCAATTTGAATCTGGGAGGACAGTTGGGCTATGGGTTGCAAAATTTTACATCCTTAATAATTTTGTAAGTACAAGGGCAATTTCCTAAACCTATTGCGATGTTTTGTTCAGAATAAGTGGAAAAACAAATGCAATATTATAGAAGGGAGTGTTTGAATCTATAATAGTTGCAAGGTTGACAGTACTCTTGTCCTTAATGCAGAGATCTTCAAAATAACCATATAGGAGATGTCATTCCATTTCAGCTTCCACCTCACCTGCAACGCCTGTAAGCTTCTTGGAAATAGTTCGACTTTTTTTTTGCAAAGCATCAATATTATTCCCCATAGAAATTGAGGATACCGAGATGTTTCTTGAAAACATCAAGATTATTCACCATTGAAATTGGGGAGTATAGTTTATTTGTTATTTTATTTTCTATGGACACAAAACATGAATATAAATGGTTCTTTGGCTTTTGTTCTATGCTTGGTGAACGTTTGTTGATCCATGTATTATTGTATGCTTAAAAAATTACTGCTTCATTTGAACACCTGATTTCAACAAGAATTGAGGTGATAAGTTTTAGTACATGGCAGGTTGCTTTCTGCTAACCAATTCAGTGGGAGCCTTCCATATTCTTTATCAACTTTAACGTTCCTCTCTGATCTGTAAGAACTGATGGATATAGATTTCAGCACATCCTTTCATAGTCTTTTTTGATTTTTAGCATTATTTTCAGATTTGTATTATGTAAGTAATGATATAGTTAAGTATGGCTAACTTATGTGAACTTGCATTTTTTGTAGGTTATTGGGTAGCAACCATTTAACGGGTGCAATTCCAGACATTTTTCAGGATCTATCAGGATTAATTAATCTGTGAGTATGTTTAGCATGTATTTAAATAATTCTTTGTTTCTACTATTAGAAATCTCTAAACTGTTAGCCTCATTTTCAAAACAAAACTTATCAAGTGATGCTTATTATGTTTTCTTTTGTTTTTATAATGTAAAAACAAAGTTTTTGTATTAACAAAATATATCTGGGGACATAGCCCAAAAACTATTTACTGAAGGCAGTCATTCACAAAATGTTTTGGAAGACCTAGATGATTACATTCATAAAACACATCAGTAACCAGATGGCAGAAACAAAACTTCATTAGACCCCAGCATAATATAGGAATTAATGACAAAATATGTTTTCCTATGAATCCATCTTGATTCTTGATGCATTGGATATTCATCAGTTGATTATGTGTATATCTTTGCTTTTGCAGAGATTTTTCTGGCAACAATTTTAGCGGTCAACTACCTGCTTCCTTGAGTGCATTGACAAGTCTGTCTTCCCTGTAAGTTTCTTGGATCATATTGGTGAATGTAGAGAAAAATTGTTCGATAAGCTTTCTTTGACTGTGAGTACAGGTGTTTGAAGTGTTCTGAACTTTGTTAGGTTGCTTGCAGGCATTTACAGAATAACCAGCTGAGTGGCACTGTTGATACATTAGCCAATTTAAATCTAACAGATTTGTAATTTTGTTTCCCATTGCTTTATCTGTGTTTTATGAATATGCATTGTGTTTACTCTTATGTTATTGAGGCAAGCTTTCAGAATTTATAAGGTTGAGGAGACTAGTTTAGAATAGTTTGCACTTTGCTAGAAAGGATCTTTTAGAATCTTTTGGTCAGCATCAATACACACTTGACTAAAAAGGATTTACTTTTTAAATTTCAACAGAAACATAGAGAATAATCTTTTTAGTGGACAGATTCCTCCAAAGTTATTGACAATTCCAAACTTCAAGTAAGTACATGGAAGATCTTAGATACTAATTCTAAAAGTAGAGTTGAATTGATGTGCATACTACTTATATCAAATCCAGAATCTAGTTATTCTGGACATATAGTCATCATTATCCTCCTTCTGGCAGGGATACTGGCAATCAATTTAATACTTCTCCAGCTTCTCCAGCTTCTCCTGCTTCTCCAGCATCTCGTCCTACGCCCCACCCTGGTTCCCCATTGTCCTCAAGTCGACCAGGGAATGGCTCTTCACCAGCAAAGGACTCTCAGCATGGTAAAAGTAGAAAATATCTAACAAATGGAAGGATTGCTGCCATTGCAGTAGCAGGACTCTTAACTGCAATTGTAGCTGTGCTGATGATTATGTTCTTTGTAATGAGAAAGCATGATCAAAGGTCAGCTCCAGGAAAGAAATACACAGGTAAGGGAAAGAAGAAAAAGCACGAGGACAAGTTATCATATCAAGATGTGGAGAATGAATTAAAGAACAAATCTTCTTGGACTGGGCCAGTGACTCCAATTTCTAATGGTAAGTACTGTGCACATTTATCCAGGTTAGTGGTACTTTCAAGCACATACAACTTTCCTTACTGTTATCCGTTGAAATTATACTCACTGGTAACTAAAACATTGAAAATTTAAAATGACAAATTTGTGCTTTGTATTTCCTCTTCATGAGTTCCAACATGTATGATCCTAGTTCCAAACCTATTTACAATGGAAAACATGCATATACATATATAGTAGATGGATTAGCACTACTTTAGTTTGAATTTGTAGAAAAATATATTTTGCTTCACTATTTTTTAATTGAAACTGTGAAAACAGCTCAGGATGAAAGATCAGAGGAGAAAGCTATCACTTTGGTGCCAGACGTGAATATAAAGCCCCCTCCAATTGAAAAATACAAAGTGCCTGCAAATATGTCTGTACCATCATCAGCACACAAAATTCCATTCAAACACCCTTCTTCTAGAGCTCCAATAGCCACAACTGCCTACAGTGTTGCTGCTTTGCAACAGTCCACAAATAGCTTTGGTCAGGAAAACCTAATTGGAGAAGGTTCTATGGGTCGAGTTTATAGAGCAGAACTTCCTGATGGAAAGGTAATTTGATTTTTGTCCATCTTTTTGAAGCATTGTAGTTTTTGGCCTATAACGTGATGGTATGATTGTAGGAAAATTTACAAATTATATTGATAGACAAATTGTATTTAGGTTTCTTTTTTGTAAATCTGTTTGACTTAGTACAGGAGTTTTTTTGTACTGCAATCGTTCTGTTATTTTTGGAAACTTGTTAACTCTCTTAGTTATTCAATCCTGTATTAACTATATACACAGGAATTTCTAGCCTTCACCACTGTTTTTGTGGAAACTAGATAAAATAGAAAAATGATGTAAAATTTGGAAGAACACAAAATGCTGTCCATAATTTGTCTGCTGACAAAAGGTCTCCATATATGTTGCCCAAAGCCATGTCCATAGATTGAAGTTTTCCAATTTATTGCTGTAGACTATCTTCCGCTGACAAAATCAATTTAAGAAACAGTTGCTGCATTTCTATGGGATCAAGTCTAGCTTTAAAATAAAAATTAATATATCTATCTTGGAAATAATACCATTTGATAAGTATTCTACTCATTCTCATGAGAGATGGGTTCTTGTGAACCACTTACTCATTAAAAATGGGTCAAAGAGTTTGACTCAAAAAAACTACACAGTTGAATCCTGATAGCAACATCATAAATAGTAACATGCTATACAGGCTTCTTCTACAAAGTGTTTGGAGCTAACAGTCATAAATCACATCTGATATCTCTGAACTGCTGAAGAGTACTGAAATGCAACACAATCTTCCGATTAGTCTGACAACAATACCCTTTCTGTGCTTTTTTCCTGAAAACCTCATAATTTTCAAGTTAGCTCCACCTTTATTGCTTGTTTTGGTGGTAGAATGAGAATAACACGGACCAGTGTGCAATCTGTATATTCTGCATCATCTTTGTTATCATGTTGTTGTGATGACAATTTTGAGCATACCCAGAGCCTTTTTGAGCTATTGGCAGTCTCATTCTTGTGCATATGGAAAGTTATTCCATTGATGGCGGCGGATCACATATTTATCAGCAATGCCTTTTTGATGCTCATAAGATCAATGAGTAGAATACTGCTTTTGTTTAACTCCACCATTTAATTTTTTGTAGTTTCTTTTCTTAGAATTAACATTACAGGTTCAGATCTGGAAGCGCAAAAGGAATTATGTAATTGTAATGTCCCCAAACAAGGGTTTGATTTATTTGAATTCTTTTGTGTTTTTTGATTATTTGAAGCCAAAGCCAATCAGGTAATTACTCCACACAAACTGATCCCTGGCATAAACCCTTCACATGAAATTTGTAAAATTCCAAATCTGAAAAATGAAAAATGTGAACAGCTGCAGTATGCTACCATTAATCACTAATATTCAGAGAAAACCATTATGCATAATCTATGGATTCTGTGAGAAGTTTACCAACTTAAAGTATAAGTATTTTGTTATTGTTTCATGACAAATGTACAGCCCCAAATATATTTAGATAAAAGCAGTCAGTTATCAATAGAATCTGCAACTGGTATGTTAACCAGCAACTAACAGAGTAGACTGATTGACAAGCAATTAACTGTCTATGCTTTACGGATATGAAAAAAATTGACTGGCTTTTATGCTGCAACCACTTGGATGGATATGCTTGATCCTGGCTATCCAACTCAGGTTATTAGAGCTGTGAGGTGTTGGCAGTGTTGAATACGGAGTGGTGACAGGAGTGAGTGGTGTCCCCTAAACCCCTGTTATCTTCCCTTCTATTCACACAATCACAGATTGGCACCCTTATGAAGCAATTTTGTGCACAATAAATATGTGTAATCTGCTGTGACCAGGTTATTGTAGTTGAAAGTCTCGGCACTGTCAATGATTAAAGTCCAGCAAGCTGTCATACCCCTGCCTAAACCTTACCATTAATATTATGCCCATCAATTCCATTGCAGGTAGTAAATCGAAGATATTAGAGAGGTGATAGTAATTCAGACATTTTTATGTTTAAAAACAAAGGATGGCAGCCAGGTCATGGGGTTTATTCTCAGCCCAACAATTCATTTAAAAACAAAAACAAAGACTAAATCATAATTAACAATTTAACAAGGAGCAGCATATGAAAAATTGTGACTATTTGATGTAAAGGGGTATGTAAAAAGAGAAACCAAGGAGAAGGAAAAGCTAATTGAGCAGAGATAATTATTATGTTTTCCTTCATGGAGTATGTGTTGTGTTGTAAACATACATGAGCCCATTGCAAATGGGGACCCCCACTTTTTTCTTAGTTGTTGAGTGTTTGGCCTAGGTGTCCTTAGGTTGGCAACGTTTTTGGTTTTCTTAGTCTCCTAAGAATGGGCAAGTTGAGTCAAAATTCCTAGCTTGAGATGTCGAATGAAGAATTGTTTGAGGATTGAATTCCAATTGCAAATGTCCAAGGACGAGGAATAAAGTTGTGATTGCCAAAGTTGGAATTGAGGGTAAAGGTGTGATAATTTCACTACGTAAAAAATTGTCAAGGTGTTGTGAAAGGTTGTTTAGTGGAAATTAGATCAAGTCAAGTTGAGAACACGAGCAAGTTGTGAAAGTGATAAAGATTTCTTAAGGTTGTAAGTCAAGTGGCTTAGGAATATGCAAATGTTAAGGGACTTGAAAGACAAAGTGCTTAAGAATCTTATACAAAACACGAAAATCCTTAAATCATTTCTGTGCAATCAATTGAAAATCAAGTTAAGTTCTTGACAAATGCATGTTTTAGGCCAAAACCTTTTGCATTTCTAGCTCATTTGGTGAAATTTGGCCAATTTATGAAGCATTTTCAGCTACTCTTCTAATTTCCGACCTCCTTTGGCATGCATTTCCAGCTTGTGTTGGGAAACCCAACCTTTCTCGTCGCTCATTTCCACTCCAAGCTGGATCTGATCTCTTTTTGGACCATTTTCGGCTCCATGCTGAAATTCCGACCTGAAAAAGGCATGAGATTTTTAGGTAAAAATGGCCAAGTCAAGTTGAAGTCCAATTCAAGGTGAAAAAGGCATTGAAAATGATGGATTTTGATCCAAAGTTGAAGGAGTTTTAAAGATGAATTTTTGAGCAATGAAGTGGTAAATCTAAATTGCTCATTTCCTACTCCATGCTGGAAATTTGACCTACACCTTGGCCATTTCTAGCTCCTCTTCCCTAACCTGACCTTGAAAACTAAAGCCATTGTGAAGATAAAAATTAAAATCAATCTCAATTGGAGAGAAGAAAGGAATTCAATGTTGACAAAGTCATGGGACAAAATTTTGATGATCAATTGTAAGAAAATTGTGAAATGGAGGAGCAAGTTTTAATTTTAATGAAGAAAGGTGATTTCACTTTGCTCATTTCTAGCTCTAGGCTGGAAGTCTGACTCCTTCCTCCTGCATTTCCAGATCCTAGGTGAATTTCAGACCTAAGGGAATCATGCGATTTGAGCTCTTTAAAACATTTTCCAGCTCCCTTGCTGAATTCCGACCTAGTATTGGGGCAATTTCGAAATCATTTCGAGCTCCCTTGCTAATTTCCGACCTAAGTAATTGGAGCAATTTGAAGACGATTTCCAGCTCCTTGTTGTATTTCCGACCTAGCATTTTGGGTTTTGGAGTTTCCTATTAGCATTTGCACCCACATATTAAAGGTGTTTATTAAGTTTGAAATTTGACAATTGAATTTCCAGCTTGAGGAAGAAAATCTGCCCAGCATTTCAAAGACGATTTCCAGCTTGTTAGTGGATTTCTGACCTAAGTAATTGGAGCAACTTAAAAAGCAATTTCCAGCTTGCCTTCTACCCAACCCAGTGTTGAAATCCCTCCCTAGACAAAAGGAGGTAATGCAAAAATCAGAAGTAGAAGTGTGAATATCAGAGCAGAGATAGGTTATACAAGAGCAGAATTTATTTTTGAATGTGAATGTGTGAGATGGGCTTTGGGTTGAGTGCCAAACCTTATGCCTTTCAAGCAAGGTAAAATTGCAGGAACCTGCTGGCCAACCTGATCATAGGGTCGGCCCCCCATCATTGGTTCAAGTGAGGTTTGCTCCTCTTGGAGGTAGACGCTCATATAAACGAAGATGGCCAACCTTATCCAAGCACAATCCAAAAACAAATTCAAGTGTAGATCAGACATAAATAAATGCAAATATTGCTGAAGTGGAGTAATTTCAAGTACAATTCAAGGAGAAGATTTCCAAAATGAAGAAGTTTTGAAGGTGAGAAGGAATGGACAAGATGAAGCAATTTGGGAATATGAGCCATCACTATCAATCGAAGGCTTAAAAATGTTGATTGTTGAGTATCAAGAGATATCTCTTCTTTTTGATGAAATGAAGTTTACAAGACATACAAGTTGAGGTGGTGCCCATTCATCTTCAACCAATCAAGCAATTCGAAGTCGACATGTCCAAGATCATCCAATCAAATTCATCCACAAGTGGACATGTGGAATGCATTTAATGTAATATTTCAACCAATTTTCTCATTGGTTCATCCTTAAAAGGATGTGTATTTCAAAACAATGTAATTTTCTCATTGGATAACATTAAATGATTTATGCAGTGTGTTTGCCCGCTGGGGTAAACTTAGTATTGCACAGACATAGTAAAGGAAATATAATAAACACAGAATATATCATAGAATAATAAATACTTTCATTAATCATTCCAGATTGGCAAGTACATTTACATCATAATGATCATACAATAATATCTCCCGTGTCCAACCTCCGAGAGGGTATATAAAGTACCCGAAGGGCCACGACCGAAACGTCGTGACGTAATTGTCTAACCTCTCGGTCACTAACGATCGAGAGTAACATAATACTTTACTAACATAATAACCCATACATACAATTATCCCGACAACATCATCCCCCCCAAAAAAAACAAGTTGTCTCCGACGACTTACAACAAAAGGGAGATGAAATACACCACATAGAAGAAGAAAATCACTGAGAAGGGGCAGAGAGGCGTCCTTGAAAAGATGAAATGCCGCCCTCCTCATCAATGCTGCTTCCAGTAGGTCTTTTCCGTCACATCACATTCCTCTCGTGCCTGCACCAAACTTATCTCCAAAACATACTTTTCAGCTGTAGCCTCTGCTAACTCTTGTTCAAATAATACTGTCTTCCGAGCCAATCTAACCTCGATAGCCACCCGTGTTGCCTTTTCCACTTCCAACTCCTAGGTACGCTGAGCAAAGTGTTGCTCTACTGCCTCCAACTGGGTGGTCAGCTCCTCCCGAGCTCTCTGTGCATCCACCAAGACAGTCTCACGTCCAGCCAACACCTACTCCTCTGAGTGCCTCAAAGCATAGTACCCCTCTCGAAAGGCTTGCTCCAGTGCTGTCTCCTCCCTCGGCATGCAGACACTCCATGCCTACAACAGCTCCGGGTCTCATCAATTGGTCACACTCTCCAAAGGCTGATAATTGAACCGACTGGGGGTCTAGGGGGCAACGCCCCCAGCGGGGTCGAGGGGTAGCGCCCTCGTGGGGTCTTGGGGCAGAGCCCCAAGACCAAATTAGCACTCTCAAACCCGCACAAAAGTCCATGGAACACACCATTTTTGTGATTTTCTACCGATCCCATACTCTTGCTGCCAGGCGCTTATATTTTCCTCACTACCTCATTATGTCCTTCCCTTCGGTACCATACATTATTCACTTTGAATTGTTTTTAGTTGTCGTCGTTTTTTTTTTTAGAACCTTCCATTGCTGCCACTCCTTGCTGTCACTAATCGTCTGTCAAATTCCTGTGTTTTGTTCCTCAGCCATACAAACTTCTCTATCATACAACACTTTGACGCATGTGCTTATTTCCCTTTGGCCGTACGGTGTCTGATTGCTTCTCAATTACCTGACCAACGTCTATGAGCCGTATATAAATTGAATGTCTCACGGTCTTGATTGCTGTATGGCTCAAACATATACTCTCGCCAACTTGTATTCGTTCGCCCTTTGAATGCCGTGGATAATGCTGTACAGAAGCGGCCTTGGGTATGGTATCGCTGTACGACACTCCAAATGTTGTGGATGATGCCGTACGACACTCCAAATGCCGTGGATGATGCCGTACGACACTCCAAATGCCGTGGATGTCACTGTCGTACGACGCTTTATTAATGCTGTGGGGGATGCCATACTTCCGTACGACACTTTACTTATATAGTTTGTGTTTTTTTTTCCAAGTTTGCTGTACGACTGTACGGTGCTCTTTTTTTTTTTTTAATAAATTTTTTTTCCTCTCCTCGTACAGTCATGCATAGCCGTACATGTATTTTTCCAATTTACCGTTCGGATGCTTCTCTGGTCGCCCGTCCAGACGGCTCTCGGGTTGCTTGCCTGACCGCTCAAGTCCCTTTCCATCTTGTCAGGAGCTCTGTCCCTTCTCTCGGGTCCATCCTCTCTGGGTAAGGTTTTCATTGATGGCCTCATATATCCCCAGTTCGTCGAGAGTCTACAGCTTGACAGCCCTGTCGTAGCCGGCTTCTCGAAATGTTCCTTGCTTAATCACATTGTGCAGCCGTTCCCTCAAGCTTTCCCTGTGGCCGAGTCCATTTTCAATGGCCATCCAAAGGCTTGGAACCATAAATTCTACAGGGACCACGGTCTCTTGCCCGTACATAAGAAGGATAATCAAGATTTTGAAGGCTGCGGTCTTCCACACAGGATTCCAGTCGTCTCCCATGACGATGGTTTTCGAATTTCTCTCATCCCCGAGGTTTATTTTTTTCAACTTTGCTTCTTTGTACCAGATGGGTTTCTCCTTCCGAAACTCATGGGCAGGGCTCTCTTTCATCTGGACTTCCCCTTCTCGGTATGCTGTATATTCCAGAGGGAACTCACTCTGAGCTTCCTCAATCTTCAATATGTTGCAGGACGGTGGAAATAATTCATAATCGCCCATCTGCCAGTGGAATAGACCGTCCATCGAATCTGTATCATCCTCCACTTTCAGTATCCCTTTGGCATTGGGCTCCATGGTTTCTTCCCCTTTGTCTATTCCATCATCTAATTCCGAATCGGAGGAGGATGCCATTTCTTCTCTGGCCATCTGTGTTGTGAGGTCTATTACAAACTTCCTTCCCCCTTTCTCAAATGACAGGATGTTCTTTTTCCAGTTATGGTTGGCTCTGGTAGTCACCAGCCACCCCCTCCCTAGGATGGCATCATACCCCTTCTGCTTCAGGGGAATTACTACGAAGTCGAGGATGAATGGTTGGGTCCCGATGGTTACCTGTTGTGCCATCAGGGTTCCAAGGGGCTTGATGCTGTGCTGGTCGGCCCCTAGTAGGTTGAAGGTCGGCGGCCACAGTGTTGGTTTCCCCAAGCTCTTCCTGGTTTCCTCCGGTAGGATGTTCACCCCAGATCCATCGTCAATGATCGTGTTTGTGAGGATGGTACCCAAGATACCCATCTCCACCACTGCAGGGTTCCGCCCATTATTTATTGATAACATCATGGGGTCGGCTGCGGAGCTGCTGGGAACCTCTGTCCGTTCAACCGTGCTTGCTGGAATGTTTTGGCCTAGGAATAGGGCCGTTTTCAAGTGCGGCATAGTTTCCAGTAGGTCCTTGACCTTTACGGGTACCTCCATTTGCATCATCTACCTTAAAATATTTTGTTCGGCCATTGCTCGGGTAGAAGTGCCGGCGTCTGTGGAGTCCCTTCGGTCCTCCATACCCTTCGCGATCTCGGCCTTCGCCTCGAGCATCCTTTGTTTCTCCATCGGAGGGTGAGGATATGTGGCCTTCTTCATTTGCCCGCGTGTGATTGCCAGGACCTTCTTCGTGCCCCCTTGCTCCATGTCCAGGATGTTGTAGCCGGGCTTCGGACAGTTAGCATCCTCGTGGTCCCCCGGTCTGCACCACCGACACAGTTTTAGTGGAGTGGTAGCCTCATTTTGATAGTCACGGGCATAATGTCCCCATTGGTTACAACTTCTGCACTGTATCATGGGCCTCCCCTTCGTGTCATATTGGACCCACTGCTTGTTCTCATCATTGCCTTGGCCTCCCCGTCGGTTGTTTCTGTACCCGTCGGATGATGCAGCATTTTGTTGACCGCCGGTCCTAGACGTGGAGGGTTGCTCCTGGGTGAAGAGCACTTGTTGATTTCTCGCCCTCAGGTTGTAGGGACATTCTTTGGTGGAATGTCCCGCAATTTGGCAGATGTTGCAAAAGGCTTTCTTGGGACAAGAACCTTTCGTGTGGCTTGCTTTTTTGCAATCTGTGCACCACACGGTGTCTTCCTTTGCTTTGCTCGAGCCTCCCTTGGTGGCCTTCAGTTCTTTCATCATCCTCTCCAGATCTTTTTGTAGGGCCAACACTCTCTTATTCGATTCGCCCTCGCTGCTTTCTGCCTCCGATTCATCATCCAAAGACTTAGTCTTCCTGGAGGTCTTATATTCGCTCTCCAAATCCATTGCTCGATTGTACGCTTTGCTGTACGATGTGGGCGGGACAATTTTCATTTTCCTCTGAAGGGAAGTTTTTAGTCCCTCCACGAACCACCTTTTCTTGAGTTCGTCTGCTGGGGCTGACTCCATTTTCCCGATGAGTTCCTTTAGTCGCCGCCCGTAGGCACGGACAGACTCGCTCCTCGTCTGCTTTGTATTGTAAATCTTTGCTAGAATCTCATTGTCGTCCCTTAACAACCGAAATTCCGTCTGGAAGGCCTTTTTCACATCATTCCATGTCGTCAGGCCTGATTTGTCTACATCCGAGTACCAGTCGATGGCTCCTTCTCTCAATGTCACGGGGAATTGTCGGATCCATTCATCCTGGTCCGTGACTCCATTGGCAGCCCATATAGTCTCACAGGTTCGACAATGCCGAACAGGATCCTCCTTCGCTTGGCCTATGAACTTGGGCAGTTTCTGCTTACTCGCAACCATGGTAGGTTGTTGCCTCCACGGGGGATTCGGTACTCCGACACTATCTCCTCCTTGAGTATTGTGTGTAGTGTTCACCGGTGGCACTTGCCCTTGCGGTAGTTGTGTGATTGGTGGGACCGTACTGTGTGGAGTCCTTGGTTCCAACGGAGGGTTCGCCTGTGCGTTCGCAGCGCCTTCGGCCGTACTGTCACTGGCACCTTCAGCAATACCGTCACCTTCGACCGTACGGTTCCCTTCGTGGTCTTGGTCCTCTGCACTTAGTGTACAGGTTAAATCTTCAAACAGGTCTTGCTCTTCCTGAAGTAAGACTTTTCTCAATCGTGTTTCCTTAAGTAGTTTTTCCCTACTCTGCACTCTCTGATGCTTCGGCGAAGTGAACTGTTCTCCGTCAGCCTCTGCACCTTCTGTACCACTTCTGAGGTTCCCTTCGGGCAACCCTCCGGCAAGCTGGTCCTTGGCAAGTTGTCTCAGCCTATATCGACGTTCACGTTGCTGCGCGGAGATCAATGCCTTCTGCGCGGCCTCGCCTTCGTCATCTCGTGCCTTTTTATTTCTATCTTTATTTAAAACATTGGGCATAAATCCTTCCCTCACTTCTCTTCCCGAGTACGTCTAGGCAACGGCGCCAGATGTTTGCTTGCTAGGGTAAACTTAGTATTGCACAGACATAGTAAAGGAAATATAATAAACACAAAATATATCATAGAATAATAAATACTCTCATTAATCATTCCAGACTGGCAAGTACATTTACATCATAATGATCATACAATAATATCTCCCGTTTCCAACCTCCGAGAGGGTATATAAAGTACCCGAAGGGCCACGACTGAAATGTCGTGACGTAACTGTCTAACCTCTCGGTCATTAATGACCGAGAGTAACATAATACTTTACTAACATAATAACCCGTACATACAATTATCCCGACAACACAGTGGTTGCAACTAACCCTAATTAGGGTTTTATTAAATTTTCTTGGCTATTGATTTCATATCAGTTTGGGCCCTTCATTCTATTTGAGAGGTCTATAAAAGGCTTGGCCTTCTCATTTGTAAGGAGTTAGTCAATAGATGGTAGAATAGAGTAGTAGTTGAGGAGGAGATGAGAAATTGTTGCCAAGATTATGTCAAAGTTAATATACAATTTTCAATGAAGATATAGTGGATCCTTGTGTGTTGCTTCTACATTTTGCATGGTTTCTACTTCTCAAGTTTTAGTTAAAGTCCATTGATTGAAATGGAGAAATGTGAAGATGTATGATGAATTCCATGTTCATACCTTTCGTTACTTGTTGATTGCAAGTCGCAATGTAAGGTTAGTCTGAACTTGATTAAGTACTAAGTTTGGTTGTGAATGTTCTTTTGGATTGCCCCAATATTGGGTTTTGGATGAATGTTGACAATGTGAAAATCCTTCATTACCTTTGGAAATTACATCATCTTTGTGTAGTTGTTTTATTTGGCGAAGCAAAGTTTAGTTGTCGGTATTCACTCATCTAAGCATCATCCATTTGATATCATTGTCCTTAGGAATAGCTTGAATTTCTCTAAACCCTTCATCTCTTTTGTCATTTATTTAAAGTCAAGTTAGTGTTCCAAGTTCCAGCCATTGAGGAAAAGAAGTTGATTAAATCCAGGTGGAATAGTGTTAGTGCCTTTGTGGAAACCAGCATATCACATCATTAAACTGAGTTGTGTCCAACATAAAGTCGCACGTATGGATTGTAAACCTTGGGGTTGCTTCATTTGATCACACATTTGCCAAATTGTTTAGCATTTGAAGTTTCCTTGTTCAGGAGGATAGAATACTTGGTATTTTATTCTGCACGTTAGAGTGGTCACAAAATTCACATCAAAAGTATGAATCAATGATTCAGCAATCTTTAGGAAAAAAATCCCCCATAGATCAGAAATTCGAGGACAAAAGCCCATAATTTCTTCATCAAGTTAGTGGAAGAAAATCCCCAACTTTAGCAAGAATATTTCAAAACATTTGTACAAATAAAATAGTTGGACATTGCAAGAAGATTACAGCAGATATTAAGAAATAAGCTTATATTTTTCAGAGTAATATTATAAATTTTGAATCTGAAATGTATATCAAAATTATAATAATATTTGTAAGCGCTATTGTGAATGTGGCATATATATTTAAAGCAAAATTAAGAAAAATTCAAGATTGGGCAATTACATGATCAAGGAAGATGATCAGCAAAATACCCAGATCTGATTGGTATCCTCCTAAAAATGAAGGTGCTTTCAGTCCAAAGGTTGGTTGCTCATGCTGGATGACTGAAATAATGTAACCAGCAGCTGGTTGGACTGATCAAATACCCAGAATGACTGAATTGCTCTCTCTTGATGTGGTGTTCATTCAGAATTGACTCCAGCGACTCAGATCCAGCTCTATATGATGCTCAAAAATTCACCAAAAACCCAAAAACCAATATATAAACCTTCAATTATGCTTTGGCAGTTAGATGATGATATTTGCTTGCATAAAACACTGTAGTGGCAGTATAGCAGATTGAGGGCGCAGTTGTAATTCCTAGATGGAATTACCTAAGATTGGAAGCAAGGGTTTTTGTCCTTGATCCCAAATGCGGAATCCAAGATTGTTTTTATTCTCTCAAACCCTGAACAACTCAAGGATTTTCGTCCTTGGATGGCCTAGAGTGAACAAATTGCCCAAATCTGAAAATTGGATGCAAAGGATAGCTTGAGTGATGATGAAATGAGGAAAAGTGCACTTTTTATATTTGCCTTTTTTGGGCCCTCAATTTATTTATTTTTCCCTCTAAGTACTGAAAATACTTTTGATATATAAGTGTTTTAAAATCCCTTTATTTTTTTAATTTATTAATATAATATTATTTAAGTTGCCTCTAAAATAAAAGTGTCTGGGCCCAACTTTGAAAAATTTATTAATTATTTTAATCTTAAAAAGGGGACATTACAGTAAGAAAGGTCACAGAGTTCTTGTGAATTGGGTGAATGCATGACAAGTAAAAGCACATGCTCTTATTGTGCTCCCTGCTCTGCCTGGTGCAGATTTGCGTGTGCTAACATCCCTGATCAACTAGGCTCTAGGATTGTTAGGGGATGCTGTTGGCAAGCTCTGCATGCATCAGTTACGTAAGTGATTGAACCACAGGCATTTGATGTTTCAGTGATGAGATATCCCTAGCTTGAAGATATGCCGTCATCCCGAGAAACTTGTAGTAGTTTGGTCGCGGAACCAAAAACACAAGAATATTCAATGAAATAAATTTAAACGTTGGAGGTTGGAACTTTTGGAAGAGTAGAATTGCACATCTTGTAAATAAATCTATCTAGAACAAGTACAATTATCATATTATTGTTAATGTATTGGTAGCTGCGAGAGAGATTTATGGACTCTTCAGATGTTTGACATCGAGTTTTCAGAAGCTTTGTTTTGTGTGCCTTGAGTTCATGACTCTGCGATTCTCCTTCAGTTGAGTTCACTTGTTCGTGTTTCCTGTCACTGCTGTTCCATTCCTTCATTCCGTCTCTTTTGTTTTGTGCGGAAGATTTATTTTTCTTATCGTATTTGACTCTGACCATTTGCTGAGAACAAATGGTGACTAGGCATCATATTATTATCTGGCTTAAATTGACATGTCACCGTTTTTGGTTCCTAGCTGGCTTCCTCATTTGTGTTTAGCTTCCACGACAGCAGTGTAGTTTTATACTTCAGTTATGATTATATTTGGCTTCCCGTATGAGTTCGTTGTTCCTCCGTTGAAGATGTCGGTTCACATTTATGATGCCAAGTGTTATTGTAACTGTCGTTGCTTGGTGAGAATGAGCGACTCTTCCATCTTGTATGATACCAAGTGTTATTGTAACTGTCGTTGCTTGGTGAGAATGAGCGACTCTTCCATCTTGTGCAGTTACATCTCTCTTCAAGGAGTTGGTTTCATTTTCTTGGTTGTATTATGTTATTGATATTCATGCAAAAGCATTCTGGAGCTTATGCGATTTTGTTAGGGACAGTATTTGGTATTTTGCAGTTCTGTGGCTTTGACAGATATATCTGCATCCTTATAATGATTCTACATTCACTGCTGTGTGTTGATATTATTCAGTTCGTATTGTGTAGACTGTAGAGTATGTTTCGTATGGATTGTACTCAGAAGAGAATTCTTTAGTATTTCAGTTTGTGAGCATTGTAACATTCAGACTTCTATTATTATTCAATAAAGGAACTATCTTTGGTGGGCTGGGTTGTTTCCCTCGATGAGGAGGGTTTTTCCCAGGATAATAATCGTGTCACCTGTTATTGTATTTCTGATTATTGCATTTATATTATTCTGGTTCAAAACATTAACAATTATGGGGCCATGCATAAAAGACACAGCAATCTTGCCCTCAAAATAATTTTAGAAATTGAATTATTCCTTGGTTCTTTGTGATGAGCATTTGCTTTATAAAGAACTGTTGTTACCTTATTTACTGAGTCACGTATCCAATAAAATTATAAAACATTAGATATAAGGTTAAGTGAACCCAAAGTTAGGTTTATGCCTTTGATGGTTAAAGCAGAGTAGCTGGATGCACCTCTGCCCCTAAATGGGCACGCATATTGTTAAGATATAACTTCATTCGTATAAATACATACATACATACATATATATATATATATATATATATATATATTATACTATTCTATACATTGTTAATAAAGAGTTGTAATTTATATTGTTATTATCATATTATCATTATTATATTTATAATATAATAATGATAATATCATAATACAATATTATGATATTACATTAATATTCATCGAACTATGTTCGATATCTATCATAATTATTAGCATCGACTATTAAGTCGAATGAATGAATGAACATTGAGACAGCCGACTACACTAATGTAAGTCGCTGCTTACATTAGTGCTAGCGACTGTTGTTAATAGTCGCTAGCACTAATGTAAGCAGCGACCATGGGACGTGCCCTTTCATTTGCGAAGGGACACAATGTTTGCTGTCATCCGATCGTCAGCATATATATATGTATGCTGTGATCGCATGGATAACACAATCAATTACAGAGTTCATTGCTGTTATCACCTGCAGTCACAGCATATAATATAATATATTCAGTATAAATATAAAAGCATCACAGTATATTTATATATCAGAACAGTCATTTATTAGTATATATAAAACAGTAAATTATATTCCCAAGATCTAATTTCCTAACATGGTATCAGAGCAGAGTTAAAGGGAATTAATTCTGAATTATTATTTGATAGGAATACAAAACAAAAATATTATTTAAAGGAGAAGAGTCATCACAAATTATCAAAATGACCACCGGAATCAGGATGGAGGACAGATTGGAAGGAGCATCAAATTTTCTATCATGGAAAATTAGAATCACCACGCTTTTACAAGAACTGGAATTAGAATCTTTCATAGAAACGGAAAAAGAAATGCCCACAGACGAAGCAGAGAAAACGACTTGGAAAAGGAGGAACAATAAAGCTAAGAAATTAATTGTTGATTCAGTTAAAGATTCTATTCTCCCAAGCATAGCAAGATTAGCAACAGCATATGAGGTTTTTAAGAAAATTCAAGAAACGTATGAGATAAACAATACAAGTCGAATATTAACCTTGAAGGAACAACTATTGACCATAAAAATGAATAAAGGTGAAACAGTTACATCTTATTTCCTAAGAATTGCTGAAATACGAGATCAACTATTCTCCATTGGTAACACTATAGAAGACATGGAATTATCTCTAATAGCGCTAAGGGGATTACCAACATCCTGGGAGAATTTTATTCAATGCATAAGCACACGTCCACCTCTACCAAAATTTGATCAACTTAAGAACGATTGTACTCAGGAAGAATCAAGACTTATTACCAGAGGAATAGGTCTAAAGAAAGAGGGAGAAACACAAGCACTCAACACAAAGTCCCACAACAAAAAGATAAAATCCTTTAAAAGAAAGAGGGGATTCAAAAGAGATTTTTCTAAAATCCAATGTTACAAATGTGATAAATATGGGCACACTCATCGACATTGTCCTGAAAGGCAAAAGACTCAAGCCACCGTAGCTGAAGCAAAAGAAATTCCACTCTTCTTTACAGCTCTCTCAAGTGAACTAAATTCCAATAATAGAACTTGGATAATTGATAGTGGTGCATCAAGACATATAACCGGATTCAAAAATCAGTTTGAGACACTTGAAAATTATTCAACCGAAGAAGTGACTATTGGGGATAACTCCACCTACCCAGTGAAAGGAATAGGGACCTGTACCATAAAGATAAAGAATGGAGTATCTCTACAACTAAAAGATGTTCTATTTGTACCTGGAATCAAAAGAAACTTAGTCTCTATATCAGGACTAGCAGACCAAGGATTTCGGGTCACCTTTAATGAAGACAAAGTTCTATTATGGCCTAAGAATTCAAATATGAAGAATGCTACAATCATAGGGACAAGAGATGGTAGTCTTTATAAAATATGTAATGATCAGAAATCTGCACTAACTCATGAAATCGCAAATCACAATGAATTATGGCATAAGAGGTTGGGACATCTAAGGATCACTATACCATATTATTTTTGTTGATGACTATTCTCGGAAAACTTGGATATACTTTCTTAAGGTTAAAGAATCAAGTGAGGTACTATCTAAATTCAAAGAATTTAAAGCGTTAGTAGAAAATCAAACAGATAAAAGAATAAAAGTATTAAGATCAGATAATGGAGGTGAATACAAATTTGACATATTTAAAGAATTTTGTAATTCTGTTGGGATTAAGAGGGAGTATACTGTACCGTATAATCCTCACAGAACGGAGTAGCAGAAAGGAAGAATAGATCCATAATCGAAGCAGCAAAAGCCATGATGCTTGATCAAAACCTTCATACTTCTTTTTGGGCAGAAGCTTCAAATACAACAGTATATATTCAAAATCGGTGTCCACACTCCATATTAGAAAACATAACACCAGAAGAAGCATTTACAGGGATCAAACCAGACCTAAGTCATCTTAGGATATTTGGATGTCTCGTATACATTCATGTACCTAAAGAGAAGAGGACTAAACTAGAACCATCAGGTAAGAGAGGCATACTTGTTGGTTATAGTGAAAACACAAAAGGGTATCAAATCTATATTCCAGGACAAAAATCTGTTGAGATAAGTAGAGATGTAAAATTTGTTGGAAATAACACATTTAAAAACCTTGAAGAAGATAACATCCTGGAGATAGAAGAAGATCTCACTGCTGAAATTGAGAGGGAGGATATAGAAGAACCTGAATCTCCTGTCATTGAAAATGAGAATACTAATGTAATCAATGGTAAGAAAAGGCCATTATGGGCAAGGCAAATAATTAAAGAAAATAATGTAGAACCTAATGAAATATCTCATGAGAGTAAAAGGACAAGAACTCAAAAATGTTATGCAGCTCTTATAACAGAAATCAATAAATCAGAACCATCAAATCCAAAGGAGGCATTATCTAATCAAGCATGGAGAGAGGCAATGATTGAAGAATATCAATCTATAATAAAGAATGATGTCTGGGACATAGTACCTAGACCTAAAAATAAAACCGTTGTCTCTTCTAGATGGCTATTCAAAACTAAATATGCTTCTGACGGAAGTATTGAGAAGCATAAAGCTCGGTTTGTTGCTAGAGGATTCTCACAGAAAGCAGGTATTGATTATGAAGAAACATTTGCCCCTGTAGCTCGGTATACATCAGTCAGAACCATTATTGCTATAGCAGCATCTAAAGGGTGGAAGATACACTAGATGGATGTGAAAACGACATTCCTAAATGGCACCATTGAAGAAGAAGTATATTTAGAGCAGCCAGAAGGGTTCATTATACATGATGCATCAAAATATGTTTGCAAACTCAAGAAAGCACTATATGGGTTGAAACAAGCTCCCAGAGCTTGGTATGAAAGGATAAACAGCTATCTTTCAAAATTAGGATACTCTAAAAATGATGTAGATCCTAACATTTACTTTAAGATAACAAATGGCAACATGATTATTTTAGTTCTTTATGTAGATGATCTTTTAATAACAGGAGAAGATCATCTTATTGCAAAATGTAAGCAAGAACTCACTGCTGAATTTGACATGAAAGATCTAGGACTTTTACATTATTTCTTAGGGTTGGAAGTGTTTCAAAAGGAAGGCTATATTCTGCTAAATCAACAAAAATACACAATTGATATTCTAACCAGGTTTGGAATGATGGAATGTAAGCCTTTATCCACACCTATGGAAACAAATCTGCACAAACTCAAAGTTGAAGCAGAAGAGTCTGAACCCTCTGATCCTACATTGTATAGAGAAATTGTTGGCTCTCTTATGCACTTGGTGAACACTAGACGTGACATTTGTTATGCAACCAATGTTGTGAGTCACTTTATGTGTGAGCCCAAGGAAATACACTTAATGGCAGCTAAGCATATCTTGAGATATCTACGAGGCTCTATTGGATTTGGGCTAAAGTATGAAAAGGTAGAAATCAATCTTCAAGGGTATTTTGAGTCTGATTGGGCTGGAAGTACTACCGATCGAAAAAGCACTACAGGGTGTTGTTTCAGTCTTGGTTCAGCTATGATTTCTTGGTTCAGTCGAAAACAATCAGCAGTAGCATTAAGCTCCACTGAAGCTGAATATATGGCAGCATCCATGGGAGCACGTGAAGCAATATGGTTAAGAAAGCTATTATTTGGATTGTTTGGAAAACCTCTAGATCCAACTGTGATTCATTGTGACAATCAAAGTTGTATCAAGTTATCTGTTAATCCAATTTTTCATAACAGGTCCAAACATATTGAGATTCCATATCATTACATAAGAGATATGGTAGAGAGAAATATCATAAGGCTAGAGTACATTAGTACTGAAGAACAAAATGCTGATATTTTCACTAAGCCACTGGCAAAGCTGAAGATAGAATACTTCAGAAATAAACTTGGCATGATCAAGGTTTGATGTATGGTTTAAACCCCTCTTATTTATAAGTTTTTTATTCATGAATAAATGTTAAAAATGTGTATATTGCAATATTGTGTAAATGATCATTTGTGTGTGGGTTAACATTTCAAGGTGACGATCTGGTAAATGGTTAACCAAAGTGTCAAGATAGACTACTTAATTGTGTGTCCCGATTGTGCGGAGATCTTGACTCTTGTTATTACTGGATGTGTAATAACGAAACCATATCATGATAGACTACTTCATTGTGTGTCCCAAATGTGCGGAGATCATGATATTCAAGTCTATTTTCATGACGAGACTACATTAACTTGTGCGTCCCGAATTGGCAGATGTCATGATAGACTTTTGATATTTAATACTCACTCGCTAAGAGGGAGTGTTAAGATATAGCTTCATTCGTATACATACATATATATATACTAAGATACCGGTGCGTCCTCTTGAAGCCTGGATGCGGGAGCGGGTGCTGACGGGTGCCGGTGCCGGTCCGGGTGCCCTGTGGGTGCCACCCACAGGCACCCAAGTGCGGACGGATGCCTGGTTGCAGGCATCCAGGTGGGTGCCTGTGGGTGGCACCCACAGGGCACCCGAGCGCATACGGGAGCAGTGAATTACCCGCAGTGAGTAGCAGTGAATCATCCGTAGTTGATTAAAGTCAAAACAGGGAATGCTTGGGCTGTCAAGTGTGGGAGAGAAGAAAAATGGAATACCTCCCATTCAACTTTCGCATTCTTCTGCCACCAAGAGATGGAGATAGACCGTTCATTGATCAAATCGCAGATGAAGACTTGGGTTTAGTTTTTAACATGCAATACGCCATTTGCAGGAGATATGTGAGATGTATCATTGGGGAAGAGGTATTCTCACCAATGGCTCGAAGGATTATTTTTCCCAATCATCTTCCATCAATCATTATTTCGAACTCACTAGATTTAATTCAATCCTTCATTGATATTGACGATCTTGTTGAGAAATGCACTACACAGGGTATTGTATCTCATGATGCCCTGCTTCCAGCATCCCAGAGATATAAATATAGGGCCCGCTCCTGTCCGGTTCTCGCTCCTGGCCCGGCCCTTACTTCGTCACTCACTCGATAAACCCGTTTATTATGTTGCAAGAGATTCATATTTAATAATATTGATTATTAATATTAATTAATAATATGATTATTATTATTTTATTATCATTAAATAATATTACTAAGATAAATATTATATTAATGTTATTATTACTTAATATTAATAATTATTGATATTATTATTGAGTAATATTATTTAAGATTAATATTCTATTAACATTATTATTAATATTAATAATTATTAATTATTAATATTATATATAACAATTACTCATAAGAACTCATATATTTATTATTAAAATAATATTCAAATCGAGTTAACTCATTTGCATTGTCAATTACGGCTCATGACAGAGAGACTCTTTCTTGCACTTCTTTGCATATATCATATATTAGATTATATATATATATATATACACACACACACACACACACGTATCCAAACGCACCCGCACCCTCTAAAAAAAAAAATTCACGCATCCCGCACCCGCATCCCGAATCCGCACCCGAATCGGCAACTTAGTATATATATATATATATATATTATACTATTCTATACATTGTTAATAAAGAGTTGTAATTTATATTGTTATTATCATATTATCATTATTATATTTATAATATAATAATGATAATATCATAATACAATATTATGATATTACATTAATATTCATCGAACTATGTTCGATATCTATCATAATTATTAGCATCGACTATTAAGTCGAATGAATGAATGAACATTGAGACAGCCGACTACACTAATGTAAGTCGCTGCTTACATTAGTGCTAGCGACTGTTGTTAATAGTCGCTAGCACTAATGTAAGCAGCGACCATGGGACGTGCCCTTTCATTTGCGAAGGGACACAATGTTTGCTGTCATCCGATCGTCAGCATATATATATGTATGCTGTGATCGCATGGATAACACAATCAATTACAGAGTTCATTGCTGTTATCACCTGCGGTCACAACATATAATATAATATATTCAGTATAAATATAAAAGCATCACAGTATATTTATATATCAGAACAGTCATTTATTAGTATATATAAAACAGTAAATTATATTCCCAAGATCTAATTTCCTAACACATATCCCCATATCCAATACAATATGGCATGGATACATGTCAGATACCATATCCAGCCACTAATTTTCTGCACAACTTCTCTGACTTACATCTCTCCCCTTCCAAATTCATCTTCTCTTATCTACCTACACTCCTATCAATTCTGTAGTTTGCTCATTGTCTCATTCTAATGTCACATTGTCTTTTAGTGTTAGTGCCCTCTTTCCCAAGGTGAGATCATTGCCTGCCAGAGTTAGCTGTATCTGACTAGGGAAAGATTGTGCAACTTTCTTTAGATTTACTTCAGAGCCTTTATCATCATAACTCATGTCCTTAGCTTTCTTCAAAACATTTGCCCTTGTCTCTTGAGCTGGTGATGGTAGGAGACTTATAATAAAGCTTTCCGGTCTTAACTAGATGCCATAATTACTAAAGTTCTGGAAAAATATTTTCAATACAATAACTCCAAAACTTGTTCCTCATGAATATTTTGTTATTTACATTCAGAATGCCATCTGAAGCCTTCCAAATCACACAATGGAATTGGTAAGACAAGATCATGTAGTTGTGCTGATGCTTAGATCAGTTAAGTCTCCCTGTTAGGAAATCAGATCTTGGGAATATAATTTACTGTTTTATATTTACTAATAAATGACTGTTCTGATATATAAATAGACTGTGATGCTTTTTATATTTATACTGATTATATTATATGCTGTGACCGCAGGTGATAACAGCAATGAACTCCTTTTATTGATTGTGTTATCCATGCGATCACAGCATACATATATATATGCTTATGATCGGATGACAGCAAACATTGTGTCCCTTCACAAATGAAAGGGCGCGTCCATGGTCGCTGCTTGCATTAGTGCTAGCGACTATTAACAACAGTCGCTAGCACTAATGTAAGCAGCGACTTACATTAGTGTAGTCGGCTGTCTCAATGTTCATTCATTCGACTTAATAGTCGATGCTAATAATTATGATAGATATCGAACATAGTTCGATGAATATTAATGTAATATCATAATATTGTATTATGATATTATCATTATTATATTATAAATATAATAATGATAATATGATAATAACAATATAAATTACAACTCTTTATTAACAAAGTATAGAATAGTATTATATATATATATATATATATATACATATATATATATATATACATATATATATATACATATATATATATATATACATATATATACATATATATATATATATATATATATATATACACACACACACACACACGAATGAAGCTATATCTTAACATTCCCTCTTAGCGAGTGAGTATTAAATATCAAAAGTCTATCACGACATCCGCCAATTCGGGACGCACAAGTTAATGTAGTCTCGTCATGAAAATAGACTTGAATATCATGATCTCTGCACATTTGGGACACACAATGAAGTAGTCTATCATGATATGGTTTCGTTATTACACATCCAGTAATAACAAGAGTCAAGATCTCCGCACAATCGGGACACACAATTAAGTAGTCTATCTTGACACTTTGGTTAACCATTTACAAGATCGTCACCTTGAAATGTTAACCCACACACAAATGATCATTTACACAATATTGCAATATACACATTTTTAACATTTATTCATGAATAAAAAACTTATAAATAAGAGGGGTTTAAACCATACATCAAACCTTGATCATGCCAAGTTTATTTCTGAAGTATTCTATCTTCAGCTTTGCCAGTGGCTTAGTGAAAATATTAGCATTCTGTTCTTCAGTACTAATGTATTCTAGCCTTATGATATTTCTCTCTACCATATTTCTTATGTAATGATATGGAATCTCAATATGTTTGGACCTGTTATGAAAAACTGGATTAACAGATAACTTGATACAACTTTGATTGTCACAATGAATCACAGTTGGATCTAGAGGTTTTCCAAACAATCCAAATAATAGCTTTCTTAACCATATTGCTTCACGTGCTCCCATGGATGCTGCCATATATTCAGCTTCAGTGGAGCTTAATGCTACTGCTGATTGTTTTCGACTGAACCAAGAAATCATAGCTGAACCAAGACTGAAACAACACCCTGTAGTGCTTTTTCGATCGGTAGTACTTCCAGCCCAATCAGAATCAGAATACCCTTGAAGATTGATTTCTACCTTTTCATACTTTAGCCCAAATCCAATAGAGCCTCGTAGATATCTCAAGATATGCTTAGCTGCCATTAAGTGTATTTCCTTGGGCTCACACATAAAGTGACTCACAACATTGGTTGCATAACAGATGTCAGGTCTAGTGTTCACCAAGTGCATAAGAGAGCCAACAATTTCTGTATACAATGTAGGATCAGAGGGTTCAGACTCTTCTGCTTCAACTTTGAGTTTGTGCAGATTTGTTTCCATAGGTGTGGATAAAGGCTTACATTCCATCATTCCAAACCTGGTTAGAATATCAATAGTGTATTTTTGTTGATTTAGCAGAATATAGCCTTCCTTTTGAAACACTTCCAACCCTAAGAAATAATGTAAGAGTCCTAGATCTTTCATGTCGAATTCAGTAGTGAGTTCTTGCTTACATTTTGCAATAAGATGATCTTCTCCTGTTATTAAAAGATCATCTACATAAAGAACTAAAATAACCATGTTGCCATTTGTTATCTTAAAGTAAATGTTAGGATCTGCATCACTTTTAGAGTATCCTAATTTTGAAAGATAGCTGTTTATCCTTTCATACCAAGCTCTGGGAGCTTGTTTCAACCCATATAGTGCTTTCTTGAGTTTGCAAACATATTTTGATGCATCATGTATAATGAACCCTTCTGGCTGCTCTAAATATACTTCTTCTTCAATGGTGCCATTTAGGAATGTTGTTTTCACATCCATCTGGTGTATCTTCCACCCTTTAGATGCTGCTATAGCAATAATGGTTCTGACTGATGTATACCGAGCTATAGGGGCAAATGTTTCTTCATAATCAATACCTGCTTTCTGTGAGAATCCTCTAGCAACAAACCGAGCTTTATGCTTCTCAATACTTCCGTCAGAAGCATATTTAGTTTTGAATAGCCATCTAGAAGAGACAACGGTTTTATTTTTAGGTCTAGGTACTATGTCCCAGACATCATTCTTTATTATAGATTGATATTCTTCAATCATTGCCTCTCTCCATGCTTGATTAGATAATGCCTCCTTTGGATTTGATGGTTCTGATTTATTGATTTCTGTTATAAGAGCTGCATAACATTTTTGAGTTCTTGTCCTTTTACTCTCATGAGATATTTCATTAGGTTCTACATTATTTTCTTTAATTATTTGCCTTGCCCATAATGGCCTTTTCTTACCATTGATTACATTCGTATTCTCATTTTCAATGACAAGAGATTCAGGTTCTTCTATATCCTCCCTCTCAATTTCAGCAGTGAGATCTTCTTCTATCTCCAGGATGTTATCTTCTTCAAGATTTTTAAATGTGTTATTTTCAACAAATTTTACATCTCTACTCATCTCAACGGATTTTTGTCCTGGAATATAGATTCGATACCCTTTTGTGTTTTCACTATAACCAACAAGTATGCCTCTTTTACCTGATGGTTCTAGTTTAGTCCTCTTCTCTTTAGGTACATGAATGTATACGAGACATCCAAATATCCTAAGATGACTTAGGTCTGGTTTGATCCCTGTGAATGCTTCTTCTGGTGTTATGTTTTCTAATATGGAGTGTGGACACCGATTTTGAATATATACTGCTGTATTTGAAGCTTCTGCCCAAAAAGAAGTATGAAAGTTTTGATCGAGCATCATGGCTTTTGCTGCTTCGATTATGGATCTATTCTTCCTTTCTGCTACTCCGTTCTGTTGAGGATTATATGGTACAGTATACTCTTAATTCCAACAGAATTACAAAATTCTTTAAATATGTCAGATTTGTATTCACCTCCATTGTCTGATCTTAATACTTTTATTTTTTTATTTGTTTGATTTTCTACTAATGCTTTAAATTCTTTGAATTTAGATAGTACCTCACTTGATTCTTTAACCTTAAGAAAGTATATCCAAGTTTTCCGAGAATAGTCATCAACAAAAATAATGTGGTATAGTGATCCTGTTAATGAAGGTGTTGACATGGGTCCACATAAATCAGTATGAATTAATTCTAAGATTACTTTAGATTTGTGCTCACTTGTAGGAAAAGACCCTTTTATATTCTTTCCTAGTGCACAACCTTTGCAAATGCTTGGATGATTATTTTTAAAGTGTGGAAGACCCGCAGTAATCTTGTTTATTAAAGGTAGAGCATTATACCTTAGATGTCCCAACCTCTTATGCCATAATTCATTGTGATTTGCGATTTCATGAGTTAGTACAGATTTTTGATCATTACATATTTTATAAAGACTACCATCTCTTGTCCCTATGATTGTAGCATTCTTCATATTTGAATTCTTAGGCCATAATAGAACTTTGTCTTCATTAAAGGTGACCCGAAATCCTTGGTCTACTAGTCCTGATATAGAGACTAAGTTTCTTTTGATTCCAGGTACAAATAGAACATCTTTTAGTTGTAGAGATACTCCATTCTTTATCTTTATGGTACAGGTCCCTATTCCTTTCACTGGGTAGGTGGAGTTATCCCCAATAGTCACTTCTTCGGTTGAATAATTTTCAAGTGTCTCAAACTGATTTTTGAATCCGGTTATATGTCTTGATGCACCACTATCAATTATCCAAGTTCTATTATTGGAATTTAGTTCACTTGAGAGAGCTGTAAAAAAGAGTGGAATTTCTTTTGCTTCAGCTACGGTGGCTTGAGTCTTTTGCCTTTCAGGACAATGTCGATGAGTGTGCCCATATTTATCACATTTGTAACATTGGATTTTAGAAAAATCTCTTTTGAATCCCCTCTTTCTTTTAAATTTTTTTCTCTTTTTGTTGTGGGACTTTGTGTTGAGTGCTTGTGTTTCTCCCTCTTTCTTTAGACCTATTCCTCTGGTAATAAGTCTTGATTCTTCCTGAGTACAGTCGTTCTTAAGTTGATCAAATTTTGGTAGAGGTGGACGTGTGCTTATGCATTGAATAAAATTCTCCCAGGATGTTGGTAATCCCCTTAGTGCTATTAGAGATAATTCCATGTCTTCTATAGTGTTACCAATGGAGAATAGTTGATCTCGTATTTCAACAATTCTCAGGAAATAAGATGTAACTGTTTCACCTTTATTCATTTTTATGGTCAATAGTTGTTCCTTCAAGGTTAATATTCGACTTGTATTGTTTATCTCATACGTTTCTTGAATTTTCTTAAAAACCTCATATGCTGTTGCTAATCTTGCTATGCTTGGGAGAAGAGAATTTTTAACTGAATCAACAATTAATTTCTTAGCTTTATTGTTCCTCCTTTTCCAAGTCGTTTTCTCTGCTTCGTCTGTGGGCATTTCTTTTTCTGTCTCTATGAAAGATTCTAATTCCAGTTCTTGTAAAAGCGTGATGATTCTAATTTTCCATGATAGAAAATTTGATGCTCCTTCCAATCTATCCTCCATCCTGATTCCGGTGGTCATTTTGATAATTTGTGATAACTCTTCTCCTTTAAATAATATTTTTGTTTTGTATTCCTATCAAATAATAATTCAAAATTAATTCCCTTTAACTCTGCTCTGATACCATGTTAGGAAATCAGATCTTGGGAATATAATTTACTGTTTTATATTTACTAATAAATGACTGTTCTGATATATAAATAGACTGTGATGCTTTTTATATTTATACTGATTATATTATATGCTGTGACCGGAGGTGATAACAGCAATGAACTCCTTTTATTGATTGTGTTATCCATGCGATCACAGCATTCATATATATATGCTTATGATCGGATGACAGCAAACATTGTGTCCCTTCACAAATGAAAGGGCGCGTCCATGGTTGCTGCTTGCATTAGTGCTAGCGACTATTAACAACAGTCGCTAGCACTAATGTAAGCAGCGACTTACATTAGTGTAGTCGGCTGTCTCAATGTTCATTCATTCGACTTAATAGTCGATGCTAATAATTATGATAGATATCGAACATAGTTCGATGAATATTAATGTAATATCATAATATTGTATTATGATATTATCATTATTATATTATAAATATAATAATGATAATATGATAATAACAATATAAATTACAACTCTTTATTAACAATGTATAGAATAGTATTATATATATATATATATAGATATATATATATATATATATATGTATACAAATGAAGCTATATCTTAACACTTCCAAGCAAACTCATTTCTTGAGAGAAATTTTTATTGCTGAAAAGAAAATGAAAATCCCCACAGAAGGGAAATTCTGTGCTGATCACAGTAAAAAAGGACTAGTGAGAAAAATAGAGGACCATGTCTATAATAGGAGCTGCAGAAATTAAATAAAAGTTCAATTGCATTGCATATGAAGGTCAAAAAGTTTTTAAGGGTTTCTTTTTAAGCAGTAATTTGTCATACAGGTTGTTAATGGGTTCATTTTAAACAGTGGTTTTCTTGTCCTCATCAAGCGAACCTTGAAGTGTGGTCTCTGGTTTTTATAGCATATAAGAGGAGAGGATTTGGAAGGAACAAAATACATGACTAATTGAATGAGACCTATTTACAATTGTAATTTTTCATGAAAGGCAGATCACAGTAATGTCATTTTTCTAATCCCTCTTTACTTTTTCACAATATTACCCTGATTGATCTGGAGTCATTACTATACCAAAATGAATCCCTGGTCACTTAATCATTTGGCCTGGCCAAAAGTATCTGCAACCTTCTTGTGAGTTATCTTGGAAATTTTTCCAAGTAGTGGTAGTTTTTTGGTCCATCTTTAGCAAGGTGCATTACACCTTGAAAGTTATGTTTATATGCACACTATCAAGAGAAAATAGATAATATTTGTTACTTAGGTTCATTATTGATGTCAATAAAGATTTTGATACAATGAAAAAAGATAATTGACAAAGTTGGTAATAGCCTCGTAACCCGATAACTTTCTCTTAAATATTACGGCTTATAACAAAACTGACTAAGGTCTCATTACTAATCCAAGTTTCTTACATGATTCTCTTGCTTGACCTTGTCATAAGAATGACAATTATATCCAACAGTCATCATTAATATGTATTCTGCAAATTGAAGAACACCCAACATGTTTCTAATTTTTTCAATTCTATAATAACATAGGGATTATTAAAGATTTCTGCCACTAGATCCTCCTTTCTGCAATAAACTGATTCTCTCTCTCCATTCTGCACCTGGTCCATAGTAGTTACTGAAAAACGCACAATACTGAGAGGGGGAGGGGGTGAATCAGTATTTAACACAGACTTTTAAAAACTAAGAGGCAGAATTCAAAGAGCACACAGCAAAGAAGACAACACACGCAAAATTATCTCGTGGAAACTCAAGACGGAAAAAATCACGGCATCACTAATCCAATAGATAACTACCCGTTACAACAGAGAGCTACAACTCTCACAATAATTCACCAGGACAGGCTCCAACCTGCCTTGTAAGGCTACAACCTTACCTTATCAAAGTATGAACAGAATGAGACCAAGTGAATTCTATGTCTTTACAAAATCATAAAGACTCACAAAGGCTTTAGCAGATTGCCACGAGCAGATAACCTTCAAGAACAGGCAGTCGGATTAATAGCACTCCAAATACAAAAACAAACATCATTCGAATCTGTCACATCTGCTGAAGGAGAGATCTCTGCTGCACACCAAAACTTGAATACCCTGTAGATGTCTAAAACTGTTCTGTCTCGAAACATTTTCTGATAATTCTTTCTATGCCTGTCAAAAAGACTCACGCCTTTTTACAATCTGCTCTTCTCTGACAACACCGAACTTAATGTTTCTTTATACACAGCCCGCTCCCTTTTTTTAACTGTCAAAAACTTTCTATGTTTTTATATTCACACAATGTTGATAACTGCTCACTGTTACACCGAAGACATTTTGATGACAGCACACTATAGCTAAACTGCCAGCCCGAATTTCCTTTCACCCTTCCACCTATTTTTGTCAGTATATGTCTTCCTTTCTGCAGTCGCATATGTTCTTGAATACTAAGCGACAGACCACTCACTTTTACCAAGTGTTTCGAGTTCTGCTCATTGAAAACTTCGCATACTCCTGCTCTCAGAATTTTTTCTTTCTCATCTCCTTGGAGAGTTTTTTGTGACCTCTCTGTTCGAAAAAGATGTCCGACTATCTCAAGAGCCGTTACAGCTCTCTTTTTTTCTTGTACACTCTGCAGTCCCCCTTTTTAAACTTCCGACCTGCCTACTGTTTTGAGAAGCCTACTTTTTGATGCGCACACGTTCTCCAGTCATATTTCAAAAAGAACGTCTCACCTGTTACGCAGCATCCCGTGTATATTTTAACCTCCGTGTCATTCCGTATTGAATGACTTCCTCTCACGCGATGCCGACTGGTCACACCTCATCATCACTTGAAAGCCGTTTATCTGTATGTCGACAACACACCAGCTGCTACCTACTCGTGTTTCTTTTTGGTTACACCCTTTTGATCGTATTCTTACTCCAGTGCGACCATGCAGTTCATACGGTTCGACTTGATTGAGTCGCCTTTCACCAGACCACCGTCCGCTTAAAAAACTTCACCCGTTTTTGATACGCGGAGGCTAGCTCACCCATTCTTCATCGTTTTTACATATCAACGAACAACAACTAATTCCAGCTTGCTTCGAAGATTATATTATTTGACACCCGCCATTTGTTCTTACGGGCACACTCATTAAGAGCTCTGTGTATTAATGATGCCCGACTTTGTGTAACAGTCGGTCATGGCATATTCTCCTCTTATAAAAAACGTTCCATACATGTTTGCGGATGGTACCAAAATTCCAACTGACATCGCACAGAACAGTCCTCACCTTTCCGCAAGTCTTCATTACTGCTGCAGTTGTTGACACGCACTACAAATTTAGGAGTTGCCGTTACACACAGCAAGCGATACTTGTCATACTTACAAATGCTCGGAAGAGTGTGTGTCCTCAACACACCGAAAGGGACATAATAAGTCAAAGGACTCTCAACAAACCAAGTGGCACCCAACGAGGGGGCTGGAGATAAATCGAATGACAAAAACAACAACAGTTACAATGTATTTTTATATGTTCCATTCTAGCAATGAAATTAAATTTTCAGCCAGTTTTATTGAGCTCTGGTAGCTGTACCATAATACGATGGCTTCTTTCAGCTAAACGTATAGAAAATCCAAAATTCTTCTAAGCAAAGATGCCTCTCCAGATGCTTCTGAGGATGTTTTATTTACATCTATTGATGAAAATGAAATTCCAGGAAGTGTAAACAGCACAAAGAAGCTCAAAGTTCAAACATTATTTAAGGATTTGATTAGGGTGGATGTGAACTCAGACGATCTTCTGATACACCCTTCCTGTCATAAATCTGTTAAGCATCCTAATCTTCCTTTCCATAAATTGATTTTGGCAGCAGACTTCTATTCCCACCAACTGATCTCTTTGATCTATTAAAGTCCATACAAGATCTATCAATCAAATCCAAATAGCGTAACTGAATCCACATTGATTTTGTCTTTGAAACATTGGCAAGCTTGAATGCTTGACTATGATAGAGGGTGAGGTTTAAATTATGAATACGAAAGAGTGGAATGCAGAAATAAGAACCCTCAGATTTAGAGGATTAGATTTTCAAAAAAGAACTAAGCTGTTGATTGATTTATGAGCATGAAGGTGGAGCAAGGGAATACTAAAATGCATCACAGACAATTCATGTCAAAGAAGAGGAAGAAGCTGTTATAGAGTTGGCTACTAACGGCGAACCACCTTCAAACCTGCCCCAACAGCTATATGCACAAGGAATTCAAACTCACCTAGGCAATGGTCAACATCCTTATCATTGAGAATAAGGTATCATTTGTTTCTCTTTTACCCCAGGACCTACCCTGTTTCTCAAATTTATTCAGTGTTTGAGATGTGTCAAATGAACTTCAGTCCATGCCTCCCAATGAATTCCTTGAAATCAAGTGCCCAGAAGAGATAAATTTCAAATGCCCTCTAGACGGTCTTTGGAAAATCAGAATTCCACGGTAGTTCTGCTGAAAACACCAAAATTGACCATATTCTGCTTGCTGCTCTTTAAGGAATCCCTTGCTGTAAAGAGCTTTAACGAAAAAGATTGTTGATAGAAGGTTCTTTAATCTGTACTTAGGAATTGATCATGCAAGGCGGCTACCTGTGGTGTCCAGGCAGCTTGAAAGAATTGATGCTATGAATATGTTTGAAAGATTTACATATTGTAAGAAACTCACCTTAGTGACTTAGTTATAACATTAAAATATTTATTTGTTGGGAATCAGTTTTCCATGTGAAGTTTAGGTAGTTTGGGAAAGTTATTGGGATTCAATGCTTTATAAGCATTTGCACAAGTCATTGTAAAACTAGTTACTAAACCCTTATTGAAGATTATTGATGTTATATTTATTTTGAAACTCTAGGCGCACAGGGTTTAATAAATTTCAGTACTCAACATAATCATTTTTCAATATGGAATCAGAGCCCTAGGAAGAAGATTTGGGAGCACTCCTATGAGAATGATGTGTGAGGAGCATTATTTTGGAACTGGCATAATTATTTGGAATTTCTCTGTGCATCAAAACTTCTATGTCCATGAAATAAAGTGAATACTTTTCCATTTTGGTTGCGGATATTCTCGAGGCAATTTTGTGAGAAGCATGGAGCCCGGGGTGGTTGTTGATTTTGTGCTGCAAGTTGATGGTTCTAGTGCACAGACTGGTAATTACATGGATATATAAATGACCACATCCCATCACTAATGAAGCGATAGATGTCTTTTGAAGGGTACAATGACAAGTTAATCATTAAGCTTTGTCAGTGAAGAAAAGGGAGGAATCTTAGTTTGGCGCAATGAAGAAATGTATGAAGAGTACACATTAAATACTGAGGGGTCGGGTGGGAAGGGGGTGTATCAGTACTTTAAAACTTATAAACACATGAAACCACATAAATTAGAGATAGAAAAGAGAGAGACAACATCAAGACAGCACCAAATTTCTCGTGGACAATCTTTTCGAGTAAAAAACCACAACATATCACTAGCTTTAATTAAACAAATGGGCACTAACCCAGATTACATAAGTGAGCACCAACTCATAAAGAGCACCAACCTTCCTCGAAGCACCAACTTCAGTTTTCACACGAACTCAAATGCATTGAAACTTATTAACATTTTTCATAATACTCTAATCACTTCAATCACCATACAAAAATATGCACTTTATCCCCTGAGACAGTTCTTGACAAGTTATCTCTAGCACATTGAGAAGGACTACCAAACATTATTCTGTGCCAAAAAGAAGATAGCGAATAACAGAAAACATTATCAGCACTTAACATGCATGCTTGACTAATAATCTCCAAGGGACTGCTGAAGTATTTATCAGTTACCACAGAATTCAAAACATTTCCCCTTTTTAATACAAAATGTTACACAGCTGTTGCTCAAAAAAGGATGAACAAATTAATGAATCAGTTTCAAATAAAACCACCAAGAATCGTATACCAATGCTGTCAGAACACCTGCAGCTGCCAAGAATCAAATTCTGAAGCTATCAGAGTATAAAGACACTTGCAACTGCCATACACCAAGAATAGCCACCACACGCCAAGAATAATACCATATTGACTTTCAATAAATTACGACATCAGCAGCAATAAATCACCATGTCCAGCAGCAACAAGTATGATCACGATTTCCTTTTAGAATGGCATCCAACTTCATATCCATTCACCAATACCTTTATTGTCTTCACCTTTGACATCAATGACAAAATATTCAACAATCTCCCCTGTTGTCATTGATGGCAATTCATCTGAGACCAAATTGAAACCAAAACTGTTTTGAAATAATGCTGCTACCCCTGATTTACTACTCTTCCTATGACATCAATGACTGATATGGATTTTTATGACTGAAATGGGGCTGAAAGCTCCCCTTGAGTCAAAAGAGCAATTTAAAGATGGAGTGAAATCAATCCCAACTTCTCCCTCTTGATATCATAGCCCTACTTGCATCAGCAATATGTTTACCATCTTTACTGATTTCACAACAATTTGGATTGAAAACTAAAGTGTGTCCTTGATCACACATTTGACTCACACTTAAAAGTTTATGTTTCTAATCTTCTACATATAAAACATTCTCAACGTTAGTCTCACCATCATCCAAAATAAGTGTACCTTTACCTTTGACTTTTGCAAATACATTATCACCAAATCTTACCGTACCTCTATTAGTCCTTTTGAGAGTGAGTCTTGTTCTAGTCTCTAGTCATATGCCTAAAACAACCATTGTCAAAATATCATTTGTCTTTTTCATTTTGTGCATGAAGGGTTGTTTGCACAATCAAGGATTCCACTAAAACTTCTTTCTCCTTCTTCCTCCAAATCTTAGCAACCTCCTTGGCTTTGTTCTCATTTTCAACCTTCTTGTTCTGCTTAGAGATATCTGTCATACCACTTCTACAAACTTTTGCAATGTGACCAAAGTTATTACATTTATAACATATAACATTGTAGTTCCTCGAAGGATCAAAAGAGTTCCTACTCAAAAGAAAGAAATAATTTCTTGCAAACACTCTACAGTTGATTGCCTTGTGTCAAAAATAATTGCAAGAGAAACAATAACTATAAAAGAAAGAATTATTAAACCTGTTCATAAGGTGCTTGTCTTGAGATAGGAGACCTTTTGAAAGCATGATTTCTGATTTTTGATGGTGAATTCTTTGTTCTATCAATGTTGGTCTTTTACTGTTCTTCTTCTGTAGACCTAGAACTTTGACCTTCTTCAAGACCAACTCCACCTTTATCAGTAGATGATCTTTGTTAGCCAATAACATTGTCCAAGGATATGAAATTTTTCTGATTTATCTTCCCATGATTCCATTGTGTCAAAGATTTATCTAACTTTCTAAGCAAAACAATTTCAGCTTCAAGTCTTTCACAGTTTTCTTCCTTGAGCTTAAGCCGATTTCTAATTTCTTCTTCTTCTTCTTCTTCTTCTTCTTCTATTTCTTTGCTTTTTCAACCTGAACCTTCAAGTCAACTATCAACTTTTGTGCTTCTCCAAGAGCTTGAGATTTCGTCTCAGTCCCTTCTTGTAGCAGCAACTTCAAGTTATGATTTTTCTTTCGAAGTCTCTTAATTTCATTTAGAGTACTTATTAGCTCCTCTTCAAAATCTACTTCTCCTTCTTCAGCAGCAATATGATCTTCATGAGAACCCATGGGTCCAATTTGGATCAACCTCCAAGTGTTTAAGCTCTTTTTCTGAAGGAACCCTGCTTTGATACCAATTGAAGAGCACACATAAAATACTGAGAGGAGATGTGTGGGAGGAGGGGGGGGGGGGGGGAATCAACATTCTAAAACTTTTAAACACATGAAACCACATAAAATAGAGATAGAAAAGAGAGCAAACATCAAGACAAAAAAATCAATTTTTTCGTGGAAAAGCCTTTTGGGTAAAAAACCATGGTAGATCAATAGCTTTCATTAAACAGATGGGCACCAACCTATATTACATAAGTGAGTGCCAACTCACATAGAGCACCAACCCTCCTCGAAGCACCAACTTTGTTCAACTGAAATACCAACTTCAGATTTCACACAAACTCAAATGCACCAAAACTTATTTTCATTTTTCATAATACTCTAATCAATTCTATCACCATACAAAAATTTGTACTCCGTCCCTTGGAACAGTTCTTGACAACTTATCTCCAACACGTTGAAAAGGAATACCAAACACTATTCCGTGCCAAATAGAAGAGAGCAAATAACATAAAACATTTTCAGCACTTAGTATGCATGCATGACTCAATAATCTCTAATTAAGGAAGGGACTTCTGAGGTATTTGTTGATGTTTGGTAGCTTCTGTCGGATAAACCTATGAGACAATACTATTGTAGATATATATATATATATTATATATGAGATATAATTTATATATATATTCATTATATATGAGATATAAATTTATATATATCTAAAGTATTATTGTGTTAGAGAAATTAATATAATAAGACTATAAATACTATATATATATATATGTCATTATATTAATTAAAAGAGTATGTGTTAATGAATAGACATGTCTTATGAAGGGACATGTCTATCCATGTCTCATCCACAATATAAATAAGAGAGAGATTGCTGCCTTTGAAAAACACATACAATCAGGCAGTGCTATTACATTTGCAGCGATTCCAAACTTTAACATGGTATCAGAGCCAAGTTGCAAATGTAAGAGAGTAGTTTGTTGATGGTGAATGTGTGACTGTCTCAGAAAATACAGTCTCAGTATAGGGACCATATTTCACAAATACATTGTTGGATTTTGTTGCATTTTGGATATGTTGGTAATAAACAAATTTTGAAGAATCTCGTCGGAGCGATTGGTGAGAAAGGGTCGGGTTCAAAAGTTATGACTGATTGTGTAGGGTCTATGTGAAATCCAGTGAGTGAAGTTGTGTTGCAGACTTTTGTCCACACCAAGTGCAAAGAATAAGGTCAAGTGAATTGTAGCGGATTTGTTAAGAAGCAAACATTAGCGATTATATATTGGCAACTATGCCATTCCTAAATGTGGTGATTCATTAAAGACATAATTTACACACTGATATTTGAATAAAGTGACTTGATTAAAGAAAAAAAAGCGTTGTTTAGTAACAGGTTGAGGACGATGAATTTGCAAAGTATACACAATGATTTCCATAATGATTAGTTAGACCTTGTAACGGCTTTCATTAAAGAGACATTAATTTGTTATGATTGTGGTCAAGCATTAACAAAGAAGCATGTATTCAAAGAAGGGTGTCTCTTTCTAGAAAGAAAGCATTAATTATAGAGTGTCACCTCTCTTGGAGAAATCAAGTCATTTCACAAGAAGACATAAGCATTGTTCAACGATATAAGAGTGGTAATTTTACATTGTGGGGGGGAATAATAACCAATGTTACATTCCCATTTGAACCATCCTTAGTGGAGAGATGATTCAAAGGGGAGATGTCTTTCAAATAATTTGAGAAGGTGTTTTTTGATTTGACGTATATGGACCTTCATTGAAGCAACTTATGTCAAGGATGTTGATATGCAGATAAGTATTTATTATCCTTGAATATTACATTTATCTACTCATTGTAGTCTCTCTCTCATCTGTATTTCTATACGTACTATAAGAGCTATTTTCCTTGATCTTTTCCTCCGAGAATGTTCTTGCAGGAAAAGAAGAGTGATATCAGATTTAGAGGGAGTCTAGTACATTTGTTAGACGCAACCTTGGAAAGAAAGGGAGCAGATAGAGGATATGTTTCAATTGATTTTTGAAGATCTTGATCATATCTATTCAGAGGGAGTAGACCATGTCGAGATGAATTCTCTCGTGATTAAGAAACTGTAGCAGTCAGAGGACTATGAATCATGAACGTTAATTCATGACTATTTTGGGTCCAGTGTACATCATAAGGAAGTGACGACTTCCAAATGATTATCACTTGTATTTGCAGAAGTTATTGAAAGGTGACGATCTTACAATAACTTAATCTTCTATTATGATGAACATCCTATGATGTCTAAGCAAATCACGATAGATGATTTCTTGCATGGTGGATTAAGTTCCTTAAATAGACCATGACCTTCTATTGTGATAGACATCTTATGATGGCTGAAACAGATCATGATAGAAGATTTCTTGCATGGTGGATTAAGTTCCTTAAATAGACTATGGCCTTCTATTGTGATAGACGTCTTATGATGGCTGAAATAGATCATGATAGAAGATTTCTTGCATGGTGGATTAAGTTCCTTAAACAGACCACGGCCTTCTATTATGATAGACATTTTATGATGGCTGAAATAGATCATGATAGAAGATTTCTTGCATGGTGGATTAAGTTCCTTCAATAGACCATGGCCTTCTATTGTGATAGACATCTTATGATGGTTGAAACAGATCATGATAGAAGATATCTTACATGGTGGATTAAGTTCCTTAAACAAACCATGGCCTTCTATGTTAAGTATTATTGAGGATACATTACCAGATGGACTTTTTGAGTACTTGGTGAATATCATGCAACTTGATATTTTGAGGCCATTACTCCTAATATCATGAGATGATATCTAATTGGTGGGTATCTTTTGATCAAAGATATCCTTAATCATGCCAACTTGATATTACATTGAGGTAATATCTAACCATGTGTTTATCCTCCCTAGCTAAGAGGGAGTGTTGATGTTTGGTAGCTTCAGTCGGATAAACCTATGAGACAATACTATTGTAGATATATATATATATATATATATTCATTATATATGAGATATAAACTTATATATATCTAAAGTATTATTGTGTTTGAGAAATTAATATAATAAGACTATAGAAATACTATATATATATATGTCATTATATTAATAAAAGAGTACGTGTTAATGAATAGACACGTCCCATGAGGGACATGTCTATCCATGTCTCATCCACAATATAAATAAGAGAGAGATAGCTGCCTTTGAAAAACACATACAATCAGGCAGTGCTATTACATTTGCAGCGATTCCAAACTTTAACAGTATTTATCAATTACTATAGAATCCAAACAATTCCCTTTTTTAATACAAAATGTTAAACAACCATTGCCCAAAAAGGGATGAATAAATTAATAAATTGTTTTCAAATAAAACCACTGAGAATCATATTCTGACGCTGACAGAACACCTGCAGCTGCCAAGAATCAGATTCTGAAGCTGTCAAAGTATAAAGACTCCCGCAGCTGCCATACACCTAGAATAGTTGTCATACACCAAGAATAATACCATATTGACTTCAATAAATTACCATGTTAGCAGCAATAAATCACCATGTCCAACAGCAACAAGTATGACCACGATTTCCTTATAGAACGGCTTCAAGCTTCATATCTATTCGTCAATACTTTTATTGTCTTCTCCTTTGACATTAACGACAAAATATTCAACAATCTCCCCCTTTGTCCCAATTTTAGAGGTTTCAAAGCAGAATTAAGCAATTTACCGTGGAATTAGGATCTCCAACAAATATGCTCTCAAGACTGCAAATCAACTAATTTTTAGGAATTTTTTCTAGGAAAATGTGACCTAGGGCCCCAATAAGTTACAATAAGAATTTCAGAGTATTTTGACTTTATTTGTGTGATTTATTGTTAAATTATTTTTTTCCATCATGACATGGCTTGCAATACACCTAGGAAATCTCCAAATAATTATGATGTAGAAATTGTGGATACTACCCTTGTTAGATGCCTAATGAGATGGATGGATGACGCAATATATACAGATTCAACAGGGTTGCATAATACCAGAGATAAATGAAATACAATAATAGCATGAATAGAATCACATTACACCATCAATGACAGAATGATATATCTTTTATTGCATCCTCCTATCATCTTCAGAACACCTAAGAATGTTCCGAACTTCATATAAATAGTGTTCGGCAGTTGGTTAAGACTGCCAATTGTCGGCTATTGACACCGTTTCAAGACAACAATTTAATTTAACTAAGACAAGTATTATTGATGGCACAATTGCCATCTACATCATCCCCCCCACAAAATTGTCGTCTTCCAGATGACACAAACCAAAATGGGGACATACAACAAACATAAACAAATCAATGGGACGGGTGAGAGGATGTCCCTGGAGTAGCCGAGGTAGCAGCGCGTGGGAGCTAGGATTGAAGAAGCCTTAAATCTCTTTCTGCAATAAGTTGTTTCTTCCTGGTTGCTTTTAACAACCTTAGGGCATCCATGAGGTCTTTCTCTGTAGTGGCTAACTTCTGCTCCTTTTCCATCTGCACTGTCCTCTTCCGGTTCAGCTCAGTATCTTGTTCCTGCACTCTCTTTTGTAGGGCCTCCTTGTCTTATGCTTTATGGGCCTGCCATGTGGTTCTCTGTAGATGCAGGAATATATCCCTAAACCTTTGTTCCATCCAGATGAGAGTATCCATAGGGCCACACTATCTTCCATATCCAACCACAATCTGTGGAGTACCCCAGTCTCTCTCTATCCTTTAACTCTATATAAGGCCACCCTTGCCCTGAGAGACGCTCACTGAATTCCGTGTGGCAACCCTCCATAAATTTCAGCAGTGCCTCCATTGCCAAAGTCAAGGATCCCATATCCAACTTCTTAGCTCTGTCCACCATGTCCCACGTGGCTGAAGCCATAGTTTCTAGCTCCATGAGGAATCACTAAGGATAGTCCCCAAAATGAGGGGTGTGACTTCCTTCTGCCATCCTTACCTCTTGTTCCTCCATATGCGGACTCCTCCCATCCATTCCTATACTTGGATGGCCTTGGTTAGCTTCTTCCTCGGGCTGTCCCATCATGAGAGTAGGCGAGGGCAGTGGGATATCCTCCACCTCCATTTGGAATTTGGCTAGAAGGTTGTCTGCTTCTGAATCCATTCCACCATCTCCTTGCTCCTTTTCTAGAAGTGCGGTATAAGGTTGTGCCACTGTGGTATTAACCTACTCCTCTGCTGTTGCCATGGTGGTAGTAGTCACTATAGTGGATGGAGTGGCTATTGGGCGAGGGGATGTCACTAGTGTCTGTGTAATTAGGAGTCCAACGAGTTGTACTGTCTCGACCCCATGTGAGGTAGTGATCTTGATTCTATGAGTTCCTTGTCTAGTCGATCTCAAATCTACTATCTTGGCCTGTGGTATTTGTTTCGGCAGGACCAAGTGGGCTACGATTGACAGTAAGGATGGTGTGAATGCTATCCATTTTGCTCCCTGATCTGGAAAGGATGATGCCCTCCCTCTAGCTGTCGTCGCTCCATCACCAACTGTCATGCCTACTGCCCTTCTACTTCCTATTGCTACGCCGACTGTCATACTGGTTCCCACTGCCATACTACTTACACCCACTACTGTACTAGTGCCTCCAATTGCCATGCCACCCATTGCCATACCACTGCCATCGGCTGCCATTCTGCTGCCAACTCCATTGTCCACTGTCATGCCTCCATGTCGACCTTCCTTCTGCTATACCATTTGTCCTTCCTCCACCTGTGCATCCAACTCCCTTTGTACGGTTTCGGTGTCAATCGAGGTATGACCCTCTCGTACAGTTCTTGCCAACAACCTTGCCGTATGACCACCTCCTCCACCTCTTCCGATGACTCTCCAACATAGCCTTCTTCGATCGCTTCCGTTCTAGAGTGGCAAGGTGTTGATCTAAACTCGTCCTCATCCTCCGAACTGGGAGAGGTATTGTGGGTGTCCTGTTCGGTCGTTTCTTCCTTCTCCGAGCTGCCATCTTCATCCTCCCCCTCTTCTGTACTAGCTGTAGTCTCATGTCTAACTTTCTTCCTGAGGGGTTCAGGACCTCCTGGTGAAAATGTATCTAAGTGTAACTAGTAAGTCGTGGCAGGCTTGTATGGTTCCACTCGGTTCGTTGGAATGAAAGTGCCCCAGTGTTTTGTTGCCACCTATGTGCGAAGCGCGTCCAGGAAGAGTGCGATAGCATGATGTGGCATATAAAATGTTTTATGCCTCAGCTGCAAAATCTCCTTAATCCTATGAGACAACTGCCCCCAATTGTATACTCTACCACCGTTTAGCCTGCTCATGAGACATAACATCTAGATGGCAATGTCAGAAGCCCGACTACCTCCTGTGAGTTTGCTTCTTAGTAAATCCATGATACATCTCCATTTGGGGAGGATATGAAGGATTTCTTCAGGCCCCTGCTATTGCTACTACTCCATAAATTGTCCCGTTGCTTCTGTGTAAGGTCTTGCTTGCATATGCGTTGTAGCAACTGTTTCTTGTCCTCTGTGGACATTTTGGTGGAGGGCTTTGTTGTTGAGTGCCCCTTACTGGACACCCCAAACACCCTACTAAATTCTTTTGCTGATTAAGATATTATGATAGTTTGATGTAAATACTTCACTGTGGACTTGTGTGTGTGCTTATCATAGCCATAAATTATAGTTTGCAACACTGGTTCAAATTCTTTCAAATTGAAAATAGGCATGAAAATAATCTTATTTGCCTCGGCCTTGCACAATGAAGCCTTCAACTGATGATCATCCTCCGCTTTTTCCCACCAAGCTCGACATTCACTTCCTTTGACACTTTCAAACATGATGTTTTCAGTTGTGATTTCCACATCCTTGTTCACATGTGCCTTTCCCTTCTTACTTGCAGTTGCCGCCATGTTTTTTGCTTGTGATGGTTTCCTTATTGCCCGTGTGGTTTTATAGGCAACATCGCAACTACCTTTACTAGGGTTTCAAAAGCTTGTCTTCACCATTCCAAGCAATCCACGTAGCTTATTATGTATTTTTCCTAATTTCTTTATTTCCTCTACCAGCTGTAGTATGACGTTCGTACGGAGGACAACTTTTTGACTTTCCCTCCAATGTTCGTACAGTTGCTGGAGCTTGATGCTCGTATGATTGGCAACGACTAGCTTCCTTCTTTTCTGGCATGTACAGATCGTACGACGTCACTTGCAACCCCTTTGTCCGTACGGTGACGCACTTTACTCTTCCATCCGTACAGCTCCCTCATACGTCAATGCAATTCAGTTTTTGATTGTACGGATTGTACAATGGCACCCCTATGTTTGTACGATGCACTTCAATATGCCTACTGTACGACTCATACGACTCCTCGTTGATGTTGTACAACTTGTCCATACGGAACGATCTCCCTTCGTTGTCCAAGTTGCAGTCGTCCGTACGTTTGGCGACTATGGCCCAATTCACTGTACGACCCTACACTTGTTTCTCTATCTTGTTCATACGGGTCGTATGGCTCTCACTTCCCTTTCCTCGCTCTATTGTACAACTTGTACGAATGCTCTTCTACCTTTTGCCCGTACGGTGTACGGTTTTGTGTATATACAACCTTCTTCCACCTCTTTAATTTGCACAACTGATACCTTCCCTTCCCCCCTCGAGTCTTTTATGGTTGAATTTTCAGATTAGGTTACAAGTAGCTTTAAAAATAAAAAGCCTTTTTTTTTCCATGTCTTTTATTTCCTTGGTTACCCCTTTTATTTTATTTTATTCTCTCCTTTTCCTTCCTTTGGCTTTTGTCTAGTATTTCCGCCAATATAAGTCTTTTAATAATTACTTTATGTCTCCTTATTTTTTCAACCCTTTTGCCTTTCATTCCTACTGTTCTTACTTCAATTCTTTTAAGCAAATTTTCCAAAATTCCCGTACCTTTTAATTTCCTTTTCCTTTGTTTTTTAACTTTCTTTTTTGTTTCTACCATCCTCTTTTGTCGTGTTTTAGTTTTCAGCTTCTTTTCGGATCACACAATTTCCTCATTTTGTCTCCTCTTTACGCCTTTTTCTTCATCAATTTGGACTTTCACCTCTGAAGCGTATTGCCATATGCAAGTGCCAGACGGTGTTTTATAACATCCATTCTCGCAACACGTCCCTAGGTACTCTAGGTCAAATATTTTATCAACTAGAGGTGCTGGTCCTACTCCCTTGAAGTTTTCATCTACATACCTTCCTCCATATTTTTGATACTAGGTCGCCTTTTCTCCACTTACTGTTGGAGGACCTTTTGAATTTGGAACCACTCGCCATAGAATATTCGGCTCGGGTTCATATGGTGCTTCTTTTCCCTCACTGTGCACTTATCTATTATTTCCTCTCTATAGCTATCCCCTGTAGAAATAAACAAGTCGTCTGTTTTTACTATCATCTTTAGGCATGGTCCCAGGGTGGCACCATATTCATCCAGATCCACTTCCTCCTCCAAGTCCCCTTGTGGAAAATCCCCCTTGGTTCCTTGTTCCTTCTTTCATTGCTCCCTAGCTTCCTCAGCAATGTCAAAAGCAACAAATCCTTCACTTCTTCCTTCGTACGGTGTTCGCTACCTATACTTGTTTATCCTTACCCAGAGGGCTGGGGGGCCAAATAATGCATTTGTGAGGTGTTTATGTATCCTTGGTACTGCTATGCCTTCTACATGCTTTTTGGCGAGTTGCTCCTCCAAAGCCATCAGGGACTTGGCCCAATCTGAGTCCAGCCTGTATGGTTCTTCAATTATTATAGGGTCCTCTTCAATTGTCTTTTCTCGGCCGATAGTCCAATCCCCCTTAGTTGCATAACCCAGCATATTGATCTGTGGAGTGTGTATCCTCCTGTCCTTATATAGTTTCAATTTGGATCCGTTCACTGGTTCCTTAATAGGTCTACCTTCTAGTGTTGCAATTTTAACAGCCCCATTGCTCCCTACTTCTCTCACTTTATAAGGCCCGAGCCAACGAACTTTGAACTTGCCTGGCTTGATCTCCTTACAACCATGATACTTGAGAACTAATTGACTCGGTCGGAAATTCATTTGCCGGAGATGTTTATCATGCCAGATTTTCCTTCTTCGTTGAGCCACCTCCGTTGCCCATTGTGTAGTCATGCGCCTTTCATCTAAGTTTTTCAGATTAACTAGTCGTTCCTTTAGACTTTTTGTATCTCCCCATTTGGTTTCCACTGCCACCCTCAGACTTGACACTGTGTATTCCACGGGTACTATTGCCTCTTGTCCGTACATCAACTGGAATGGCGCGTCCTGTAGTTTCTTTGTAGGTAGTCTTGTATGCCCAGAGTACAGCTGGAAGTCTTTCTTCCCAGTCCCCCTCTTCCACTCTGCATGTCTTAGAGTACTAACACCAACACTTTATTTGTGGATTCTCTTGCCCATTTGCTCGAGGGTAGTACGGGCTCGAGAGGTTGTGGAATATTTGGAATTTCATTGTCATGTTCTTGATCACCTGGTTGACAAAGTGCACACCTCTATCACTCGTGATGGAGATCGGTATGCCGAATCGAGTGACTATTTGCTCATACAAGAACTGGGTGATGTTGATGGCAGTGTTATCGGGGAGCGCTCAGGCTTCAGCCTACTTGGTAGCCACCACAATGTACCTACATCGTCGCGCTGTGCTCACCTTGAGTGGTCCCACAAAGTCTAAGCCCCACCTTTCAAACAACTCTTGAGGCTGGGAAGGGAATAAGGGCATGAAATCCCATTTCAATGGCTTGCCAACCCTCTGACAAGTATCACATCCAAGCACCCACTCCCGCGCGTCCGTGTGCAGTGTCGGTGACCACATCTTGCCAGCAGTACCTTTTGTGCGGTGGCATCTGGCCCCATATGTCCTCCTGTGAGCCCTTCACGAGATTCTCGTAGTATGCTTGGTATTTCTTCCTCCATGACGCACTGATAGACTACATGGTTGGGTCCCATCTTGTATAGTAACCCACCGACAAGTTGGAATGTTTTACTCTTGAGTGCTAGCTTCCTTCGCTCCCTCGGTGGCATCTCGTGGGGAAAGGTGGAAGTAGAAAGGTACTGGTCAATGTGTTCGTACCAAGAAGGTAAGGCTTCTATTTGGAATAGGTGGGCATCTGGAAAGTTCTCGTTCACCCCTTTAGTAGGTTCCCTCGATTTTATCCTTGACAGTTGATCGACAATGACATGGCTCTTCCCTGGTCACACAATTATGGCGAAGGTGAGTTCTTGGAGGAGTAACAACCACCTGCTTACCCTTCATTGTATAATGGGTTTGTTCACTAAGTACATTAGGGCTTGGTGGTCCACGTAGAACATGAAGGGTGTGGCAAGAAGATAGTGTCAATTTTTGGACAACATATACCATACCCAAGGCTTCCCTTTCTGTTGTACTGTAGTTCTTCTTCGCCTTAGGTAGTAGTCTGTTTGCAAAGTATATTGGGTGATCTACCCCTGCTGTGCCGACTTGTGCCAGGGTGGCCCCAATAGCATAGTTGGGTGCATCTACATGGACATGGAATTCTTTGTCCCAGTCTAAATAAGCGAGAATTGATGCACTCACCAATCTTGACTTCAGTTCTTTAAATGTTTCTTGTTCCGTATCCCACGTGAATGGTTCGCCTTTTCTTGTGAGTTTCTCCAATGGTAATGAAATTTCAGCAAACCCGTTGATGAACCGTCAGTAGTAACCAACATGGCCGAGGAAAGATTTTACTCCCGTCTCATCCTCGGGGATCTCCATCTCGATGATCACTTTCACCTTGTCAAGGTCAGTCTTCAACCCCTCTATGCACACTATATGTCTGAGCAACTTTCCCTGTGGTACCATGAATTGACACTTCTTTGGGTTTAGTGCTAGCCTTGTCCTTCGACAACGTTCCATGCACTCGCGCATAGCAGTCAGGTGGGTTTCTTTTCCGCTATAGATGGACCAGTTATCTTAATATGCCTTGAAATTCCCCACAGACATCTTGTCAAAAATCTGAATTATAATTCTCTGGAAGGTGGGAGGGGCATTGCACAGGCCGAATGGCATCTTGTTGTATGTGTACACCCTGTCTTCTGTGACAAATGTAGCCTTCAGTTTATCCTCTTTTGCAATGCTGATCTGGTTGTAGCCAAAGAACTCGTCCATGAACGAGTACATTTCATGTCTTGCCACTTCCTCTAGGATGCTGTCGATAAAAGGAATGGGTAATGGATTCTTGATTGTAACCGCATTTAGACTTCTGAAGTCAACACAAATTCAGATCTAGTTGGCTTCCGTTTTTAGGGAGATAACAATGGGCGACACCCAGTCGCTTGTTTGGACTTTGAAAATGATTCTTGCATCGAGCATTTTCTCAATTTCTTCTTGGACCTTAGTCGCATAATTCTTTGGTTTCTTCCGTACTAGGCGTTCTCCTGGTATGAGGGGGGTTTGATGGACGCACAACTCCAGTAGTACACCCTTCAAGTCCTTGTACGTCCATGCGAATACGTCCTTATACTCCAAGAATATTCTGAATGTCGCCGCCTTCAGCACAGGGGTCCCAATCATCCCTGACAAGGGTTACCTTAGGGTCATCTTCCTTCCCAAGGTTTTTTTCTATGCTTGGCTCCTCATATTTGATTGCCTTGTCTCTTTCAAACTGATGGGTCAGGGTGTCATCCACCCTTGTGTTACCTTCTTTGTATTGTCCGTATTTTAGAGGAAAAGTATCTTTCTCTTCGGGTTCAATCTCCAGTATCTCTAGTACATTGCAATTGGGGTGGAACACTTCATAGTCCTCCATCTTCCAATGAAATAATCTGTTGAGTGAATTAGTATCGTCTTTTGAGCAATTTCCTAGCCTCAATATTCTTTCATCATCCGGGTCCATCCTTCCTTTCTTAGCGTACTCCTCTTCATTGGATTTGGAATCTGATGCCAGCTCTTGTCTCATTGTTTGGTTTTAGAGGTCGATGACATATTTCTTCCCTTTGTTTTCTATGGAGAGGGTGTTCTTCTTCCAATTGTGGTTGCCTTTTGCCGTGATGAGCCACCCTCTGCCAAGGAGAGCGTCGTATCCCTTCTTCTCTAGTGAGATGACCACAAAGTCGAGGATGAATTGTTGAGTTCCAATAATTACTTTCTGGGCCATGAGTGTCCCAAGTGGTTTTATACCGTGTTGGTTGGTGCCTACCAAGTGGAAGGTTGGTGGCCAGAGTGTTGATTTTCCAAGGGCCTTCCATGTCTCTTCTGGGAGTACATTCACTCCAGACCCTCCATCCACAATGGTGTTGGTGAGGGTGCTGCCCATGATTTCCATTTCCACCATTGTCGGGGTCTGCCCCACACCTACTGCCAACAACATAGGTTTTGTGGTACCACTCGTGTAAATATCTTTTTTGGAGCCTTCTCTTTCTATCTCATTTGTCCCCTGGTTGTCCACCCCTCTACGGTCTTGTGTATCACCAACGTTGGTGATTGCCACGTTTAGTCGTGGTAGTGTCTCCAGTAGGTCTGCCACTCATGCTAGGACCATTGCCTGTAACATCTGTTGTATGATGTTGGCTTTTGATGCTGACCGTATAGGGGTATTGGCCGTGTCGTGTGTCTGCTTCCGTTCTTCCTCTATTGCCATTTCCATTTCCTTTATGGCTTCCCTCAATCTTTCCTTCTCTATACTTGGGTCAGGGTATGTGGCCCTCTTGGCCTGAAGTCTCGTGATTGCGAGGACTTCCTCCTCTTTGGGGCGTGTTACTTCTATCATGTTTACAACTTTCCCCTTAGGGCAGTTAGCATCCTCATGGTTGCCTGGTCCACACCATTTGCATAGCAGGCTTGCACCACCTTGCTCGCTCTGGCAATCCCGCACGAAGTGGCCCCATTCACTGCATCTACAACATTGTATCATGGGTCATCCCTTCGAATTGTACTGGATGTGACTTCTTGGGGTGTGTTGTTGCTATTATTGTTTCTACCTCTTTGGTTGTTGCGGTAACCACCCGGTGAGGCATTAGAATTTATGGGTCTTGGTGGTATGGTAGGCGGGGACGTTTGTTCCCCTTGCGTGAAGAGCACTTGAGTGCTCCTCACCTTGAGATTGTACGGGCACTCCTTAATGGAGTGTCCTAACACTTGGCAGATATCACAAAAGGATTTCTTGGGACAATTTTCCATGGTGTGCCCTTCACTTTTGCACTCCGTGCACCACACTTCCTTGCTCAGCTTCATCTCTTTTTTTGCCTTTATCTCTTTCATCGTCCTCACCATGTCCTTTTGAAGGGCCTGTATCGTGCGAGACTCCCCTTCGCTCTCGCCATCTATACTTTCCTCGTCACTAGTTCGTTTCTTTTCTTTTGATGTCTTCTTTTCAATTTCAATGTTCATTGCTCGATTGTAGGCTTCTGTGTACGAGGATGGCGATACCACATTCATTTTCCTTCGGAGGGAGCGGTTTAGCCCTTCGATGAACCACCTTTTCTTCAAGCCATCCACTAGCTGGTTGTCTAACCTACCGATGAGTTCTTTTAGCCTGCGGTAGTAGGACCTTACGGTCTCATTTTTCCCTTGCTTTGTGTTGTAGATTTCTGCTACCACTTCGTCATCATCATGGAGCAATCTGAACTCCTCTTGGAATGCTTTTTTCAGGTCATCCCAACTCGCCTTGTCCCTTGCTGGTAGGTTCGTGTACCAGTCAATTACAATCCCTTGTAGGGTGGTAGGAAAAGCCTTCAACCAGTAGTCGTGGTCATCCTGACTATTTGCTTCCCATATTGTTACACGTTTTACAGTGGTGGACCAGATCCTCCGATCCGTCCCCACTGAACTTGGGCAGTTTTTGCTTCCCCAGAGGGTTTTCCATTTGTCACGTACGATAGGTATTGTGCACATTATTACACACCATTGGATTGGTTCCTCCTTCGCGTACCTGTGTGTCTTCCACACCTCTGGCTACGCGCAAGTCTTCTACCCCTCCACCTTTGCTGTTCATGTCTTGGTTGCCTCCTTCATAGTGGTATCGATACTCTCTTCTCCCTAGAGTCTCTGGTTCAGTTCTCCCTATTCTTGGTCCCTTTGAAATAATGAGATTGTCGATGCCCCGTAAGGTACTCTCAAATAAATCCGCTACCTCTCCTTCGAGGTTCCTTTCCTCACTATTGCCTTCCTCAGAGTGTACAGACGGTTCAGTTGGTACGGAATTACCCTCCCAACTGTCTGTGTCAGACCCTTTTGGCGTCTAGGCAATGTTCAGGAGTGGTGGTTGCTTCGCAATTTCCTCCCTCTCCTGGCTTGACGGTCGTGCTCTATATTCACTGTCGCCCCGGTTATGTGGTGGGGGGCTAATAGATTTTTCCACTATTTGCTGTAGTCATTGACGCCTCTCAACCTGTTCTTTGATTCGCAGAGACCTCCTTACGCTAACTTCTGCTTCCTTATCTGCTTTTGTCTTTGCCATCGTGCATCGCCTCTTGTCTTTGTTTGACAGGTTGGGCATTAATTATTGGAGTTACCAGAGGTACGGTGCCTACTTGTATCATGCTGTTCCTCCTCCCTCCGGTTCCTCTCTTCGTACCGTTGTAGTATTTGTTGCCTGCGGTTTTCCCTTTCCCATGCCTCCTGTTGCTCTCGAACTTCTACTAACGTGCGAGCCAACAATCTTGGAAGGCTACTCAAGAGATCGTACACAAGACCGTTCACCGTAAGTTCGGCACGTACCGTACTAGGGGAGACTGCTCTCTCTCGAGCCTCCCATTGTACATACTCGTCAATCGACACGTCCCACGCGTGAACCAAGTCTAGTGTCAACTGGTCCTCTCAGGTTACTTTGTTATTGTCCTTGACGTTACTGTTAGTTACTAGGACTTGTTGATCGAATGTACGACCCATTATGCCGTCATCCTGCAATCCTACTTCGCTCGACTACCAGGTTTGAACGTAGGCAATGACGCCAAAATGGTAGATGCCTAATGAGATGGATGGATGACATAGTATATGAAGATTCAACAGGGTTGCATAATACTAGAGATAAATGAAATACAGTAATAGCATGAATAGAATCACATTACACCATCAATGACAGAATGACATCTTTTATTGCATCCTCCTATCATCTTCCGAACACCTAAGAATGTCCCGAACTTCATATAAATAGTGCTCGGCAGTTGGTTAACATCGCCAACTATCGACAACTGACACCGTTTCAAGACAACTATTTAATTTAACTAAGACAATTATTATTGATGACACAATTGCTGTCTACAACCACTAATGAGGAAATCAACAAGGTCAAAGATGAAATTCCAACAATGAAGATTAGGAAAGTGTGACCTAGGCCTTGATAAGTGACAATAAAGTTTTTAGAGTATTTTTACTTTATTGGTGTGATTATTGCAAAATTATTTTCCATCATGACGAAGCTTGCAATAAGAGGCAAAAAGTATGCTACCACACCTGCAAAATTCCCAGACAAGAATGACAAAATTGAGGATACTACTCCTAATGAGGAAATCAACTAGATCAAAGGTGAAATTTAAACAATGAAGGAGATGTTTGAAGAAATTTCATTGGTGAAGGAGATACAAAAGGAGATGAATGAGGTTTCTTGGAAGCTCAAAATGCTTACTCAGGGGATGAAGTATTAGGGAGAAGATTCACCTAATAAAGTTCAATGCTTTTGTTGGATATGAAGTGTTGGGCTTGATTAAGTTTTTAAGAAGGATCACCTCTTTAATACCCCATGCTTAGGCAATTTATACCCAAGTTGGATATGAGAAAGGTTGATGGCAAGGGTCCAACCAATTGACTTTGCCAAAATAGAGTATTTCTTTAATCTTCACCAAGTCAGCGGAAGGTGGCTATGGCATCATTATGCTTGGAAATAGACCAATTTATTAGGGTTATCTGGTCACATGGTCATTTTCTCAAGAACTTGTTACCCATCATGGAGATAATTAAGTGCTGCCCTTAATTACTGTCTTTGCTTAATTACATTCATCGCTGATTTCCTTTTAATCTCTTCTCATTACTATATCACTGCTGTCTTAACCCTTACCCCTGCTCATTAATTTGTCACCATTTCTTTTATCGCTACTTATGTTTGATTATATGTCTTCTGATTGGGTTAATCTGCCCTGCTGATTACGTTGATCTGCTCTTATATCTTATTTTCCTTTATATCTGCTCTTAACCCCTGCCCTTCTTGAATGCTTGGAATGAAATCTCCTTTATGCTTTATTGGTTAAGGGTCATAATCGTTCATAAGAATTGAGTCACCACTTTTCATTGTTGCCTTCGAGAATAATATATTATTCTCCAAATTGCAATGGTCACAACCTTTCATAATTACCCCTTTCGAAGAGTCAAAACCTCTCATAATTACAACCCTTTTGAAGATTCACAACACTTTATAATAGCAGCCCTTTAAAAGAGCTACAAACCTTCATCATTGCTGCCCTTTGGAAGAGTCCTTTCCGTATTTTCTTCCTATTCCTTTCTTCTTCTGTTAACCCTTCTTTAATTCCTATGCTCCCCTCATTCTTCCTTGCTCACTCCTTTCAAATGAACTCTCCTCCCTTTTATATCATATGTTGAGGGAGTCACAACTCTTCATTGTATATCTCTTGACCTTTCATTAAACTTAATTAACTTCTAATTATATTATTGCATATTATTATTTATGTATTTCTATATTTTAATTTTATTATTGTTATTATTTATTATTAAGTCCTATTTCAAAAGGGGCCATTACAGAAAAAAAGACAAAAGCATTGGAGCTTCTAGTGGTTCCAAGCACCACCACAACCTCCTACATGGTTCCGAGTTCCACCTTGAGGCTCGACCCTTGATTGTTCCTCTTGTTGGAGGTCGATGAATTTTAATGCCAATTTTGCAGTGGTCAAGTTTTAAATGTTCATGTGGGTTTCTTGAGACTCGATGAGGTTTACTCGCGTGTTTGTTGTGCCTACACACATTAATGGCATCCCTCTTCTCAGCTACCAGAAGTTTTTGCAGATCTATCCCCTTGATTTCGGATGCCCATTTTGGGTGTGATGTGCTTTTTGGCCACAAATTTTGAAATGCTATAGTGTTCTCATTTTTGAGGAGGCTGGTTTGGTGTGGTTCTGCAGATGTGAAAAGAGGTAGCAAGGCAGCCATTGATACAATTCCAATTTGTTTTGTGGGTACAAATTGTTGGGGTAAAAGAAGATTAATATTGCAAGTGAGTTTTGTTGTAGAATTTCTCCAGGGCATTAGGTGTATGTTTAGGAAGATTTCTTGGTCACAGCCATGCATTTTCCTTTGCCACATTTGCTGGCATGAGACTAATTTTGGGTCAGATGAATGTAGCATTATTCTGAAAAAGTTGCAAGTATTGTATCAATCTCTCATTTTTATACATGAATATATGTAATGTTGTGGATTATAAATATGTTTTATTTCAGAACTCTATGATCACTTTATTACAGAACTCTATGATCACTATTGTATGCAAATACATGGCTTCATATTCTTTTGTTTCAATTTTTACCTCTCAATGTGCTATGACTTTGTTGCCCAATATATAGCCACCGGTCTGAAACCCCTACCAATTTCATACCATTCAAATAAAAAACACAAATCAGTAGTTCAAGATTTTTTGTGTTCATAACCTCTTATCACAACCAAGAATTTATCTTCAACAGAATGATTAGTTAGTATATTTCATGTGGTTTATATATGCACAGTCATATCAGCTATCTAAGGGTGATGGAAACCAATTGTTCTTATTTGGTGGCAGTCTTTGGGATTGAGATATCAAGTTGGTTCTGATTGCAAATTGCTTATTGATCGTATAGTTTATGTTATTTGAGTACCTATTAAGGTGTACCCCTGGGAATATGCTGCCAAGTCTAAAGATGAGCTCAAAGTGTAGATCTAATCCACTTGTAGAATTGGCCATTAACCACCATAGTTTGTTGATGAACTGATTTCACTTGCATTACGACAACCATGGCATTGTGAGTGAGATTTGGTTCTAGGAAATGGAGCAACTTTTTAAAGACCTGATAAATATGGTTATCACCGAATTCAAATTAAAAAAGGATATAATCCTAAGACAACGTTTAGGACTCATGAGGGTCATTATGAGTTTTTGGTGATTCCATTTGGTCTTACTAGTGCATCATCTACATTTCAAAGTTTAAAGAACTCCATCTTTAAGAAACTTTTGAGGAAGTTAGTGTACTTTGATTGTATATTGATTTACTGCAAGACATGGGAGTAAAATTTGCAAAATGTCAAGTATTACAAGCTCTCAAAGATCACTTGCTTTATACTAAGCTGTCCAAGTGTGCTTTTGGTCTCAAAAAGGTGGAGTATTTGGGATATGCAGTTTTACACGAATGAGTAAAGGTGGATCCTAACAAAATTAAGGCTATCATGGAATAGCTTGTTCCCAAAACCATTAAGACCTTGAGGGGTTTCTTGGGATTAATTGGATACTATAAAAGATTTGTGAAGAATTATAGCTGTATAACAGTACCCCTTACAACTTTACTGAAGAAGGCTTCCTTTCAATGCAAGGAGTTAGCTAATGCAGCATTTGAGAGATACAAGGAGGCTTTGTGAATTACTCCAGTTCTTGCTACATTACCAAGTATTTTATTGTGGGATGTGATGCTTCAAGAAATGGTATAAGAGCAGTTCTCATGTAGTAGGGTTGGCCCATTGCTTTTATGAGTCATCAATTGAAGGATAAGAATCACTCAAAACTATTAATGAGAACAAAATGCTAGCTATTCTTCATGTAGTAAACATTGGAGGCCTTATCTAATGGGTGGAAACTTAAAATTTAAGATAGATCATGATAGCCTAAAATATTTTTTGGAACAAAGATTATCTTCTGGAAAGCAATGAAAATGAGTCAATAAGATGTTGGTATATGATTTTGAGATTGTCTGTAAGAAAGGGAAGGAATATATTGTGTTAGATACACTATCCAGGAAGGATGAAACTTTATTGTGTGCCATTTCAATATTACAATTAGATTGGGTAGCAGTAGCCAAAGAAAAGTGGAAGAATGATGTTTCTACAAGTAGTCTCATTTGACAGTTATAGAGTGATCCCAGGAGAGCAATTGTATTTGTGCAAGAATTCCACTCTGAAACAAAAGAATCTCACAAAGCCTCGCGAGTCTCCAATTGGTGGTCATTTAGGATTTTTGAAGAGATTTATTGAGTTAAGCAAGATTTTTAATGGGAAGGACTACAAGGGGGGTGTTCAAAATCTTCTCATGCTTGAGTGTCCTCTGATTTGTAGGTCTCTCTAAAACAGAAGTGGGATTTGAACTTAGGTCTCATGCATACTAGTGTACACCATTTGCTGTTGCATCACATCTTTGGGATGACATTTATCAAATACTGGATATTGAGAGTTTAATTCAAATAATGCCAAGATTTTCTAATTATCTGAATATGGTTACTAAACAATTTCTCTGAAAGTTTTGATTTCCAGTAGTATACTGTTGATGTTAGTTTTGTACCACTACATAACATATAGCAATTGAATACTTGATAAAGCATACCAAACACTCAACCCTCTCTTGAAAAGTATATGCTCATGAAGAATATGAGAATACTCCAAGGTTCCTTACACCTGTGGATACTAACTCAGTTATATTAATGTGATTTGCTGGTAATCACTTCGGCGGGCTTACGTTGTTCACTTGAAAGATGTCAAATTCTCGCTATGATGATGATTTAACTTTGCAATGTATATTCAATGGCTTTCTCCAATTTACCACTTTCAACTTTACTTCTCAAACTTCTCACTACTAAACTACTTCTTGCTTTGCTGTTACTCCTATAGAATGGAAAGATTGGCAAATGGACGGGGGTCAACCTAATGAAAGCTTGCCAGCGGCGTTACCTCCATAGATGCAATGATTCAAGGGGAATAAGACTAGATTACCACACAAGGCTCTTTAACAAGCCGTCAAGATGCTAGTGGCCTAGTAAATAGATCCCTATCAAACATTTACCAATATCACCATACAACTAGCCATCTACTTCTATTCTAACAACATGAAATGAAATCCTACTTTAATTTGAGAGATGAGAAGAAACATGCAATACACCAAAATGATCATGTATATCCACCATGCAAACCACAACAATGAATAGAGAACAATTTTGATAGTATTTTTGGCAACAATTCTCCAACATAACCCCCTTTTACAAATGAGAACAAAAGGCCTTATATAGAGGCTCAAAATTACGAGTGGCCAAGATTAAGGGGCAAAATCATGGGCCAAGATTAAACCTTACAAACCCTAATTAGGGTTACCATCTTTCAACCAATTACATGAGGGCACCGACTTTGTGGGCCAATGAGAAAATTACAATAATTTGTCAACCAATGAGAACATAGGACACTTGACATGATTTGATTGCATGCACATGAAAGTGCCACCTCATCAACCTTATCTTATAAATTTATTTAATCCTTGAGATGAGGTGAAGCCTTGGATGCTTGAGTTTGTCCTTAGAAACTTTCTCATCACCACTTGAACTTGCTTGTACCTGATGTCCTGACCTTGAAAGGGTGAGGTCTCCATGCACTTGGGGTAATCCTGCCTTAGCCTCGGTGACTTGCCTAGATGCGAACCTTCTTGCAATTTGAGAGCCTTGCTCTTGGCCACCGCCTTGAAATTAAACTTGACCTCTTCAACCTATCTTCTCGCTTTCCACCTTCATTATTCTTGCCTTCCTTAACCTTCCTGGTCTTCATGTTCTTCTCTAAATTTCTTACTCGAATTTGACTTGCATACACCCCCCTTTGCTTCAATACCCTTGGGTTTTGGGGGCACCTGCCTTGGCCATGTCTCCTTGATTGTTCCACAATCTTCCCATTACTTGATTTGAAATAATCGTTAAGTTCATCAATTGCCTCCTGTTGTGAGGTTTTCACACCATCACCCCAAAGAATTTGGGGACCCCCATTTTTTTTTTTGAGCAAGCCTTGACAATTTTTCTAGATCCGAGAGTTTGGGTGCCTTAGCGAATTTTTGGGCGATCCAGAGGTTTTGAAATGAAAATTTTACACCTGAGATATTTTTGAAGTGCTTGGGAGGGTATTTGCTTGTTTTCACCTTGTGCGAAACGTTGATTTTTTTAAATAGTTGATTTTGTCTTTAGGCCAAACGAAATTCAATAGGAATATTTTATTTCGATTGTTAGAAAAATATCTGGCAGGGCAAATTTGCAAAATTTTCAGACTAAGATGAATTTTGAAAATTGATGAAATTGAAGAACTCGAGATTTTCAAAATTTAATTGTGAAATTGGATATTTTTGGGAAAATCTTGTAAATTTTTTTTGGTGGAGAAAAATGGAAATTAAAGAATAAATTTAAAGTTGCCAATTAGAGATAATAAATTGCAAAAATAAAAACGGATAAAATTGCCAAATGGAAATTAAATTGCAAAATGATTTTTTGGGTTGCAAAATAATAAAAAATTAATTTTGGTTGTCATGATTAAATGCATTAAAATCATATTTTTTGGGCTAAGTGTTTGTAATTTAGAAATTTAAATTGGGCCCCTTTGTGTGTTAAATTCAATGTATTTTAAGGCCTAGGAGGTGTGAAATTCAAGGCAAGTTATTGGGTCCACAATGGGGAGGGTTTAAAGCTATATTGGAGGCCTAAATGACCTTTTTTCAAAATTTCAATTTTAGGGCCTATGATAATTTCGGATTTGGCTAATTTAAACCGATAATTTTGTACTAGGTTGACCCAATTTTTAATTAAAATAAAATCCCCTAGGGCTGGGCAATTTATTTCATTTAATTCATGTTTAATTTGGCAATTTTAAATTTTTTGTTTTTCCCTCCTACAAAGTCGGCCTTGCTTTTTTGGAGGCAAAATTTGGTATATAAGGGGAGCTCTCCCCCACTTCATTTCACCATCTCATTCACTTCTCTCCTTTTCTCTTGGCAGAGCGAAAAAGCAGAGCGAAAAAGCAATCCGAAAAAGCAGTCCGAAAAAGCAGAGCGAAAAAGCAGAGCGAAAAAGCAGTCCGAAAAAGCAGTCTGAAAAAGCAGAGCGAAAAAGCAGTCCGAAAAAGCAGAGCGAAAAAGCAGTCCGAAAAAGCAGATCCGAAAAGCAAATTCGAAAATTGGAGAGTTTGATGAAGAGAAGAAGCTTGAGTTGAGGCAAATCAGCTTTGTAATAGAAGAATTTATTGATAGAAGATTCATAGCAATCGGATTTTGAGAGTGAATTGGAGAAGGGGAGATTTTCTTGTGGAGATAGAAGATTTTGAAGATCAAGCCCAGCTAATTGCATAGACAAAGGATTCCTAGCCCTTGGGTGAGTGGCCTATCTTTTCCTCTCTTTTTAATTGCTTTCATTTCGTTGGTGCTAGTTTAGGTGTTGAAAACTAATTTCAAGAGTAGAGTTAGGTGTTTGGATATTAAGTTGATTACTCGATTGTCTTGATTGGCTTTTTTCCCTCAAGTTCTTGCTTGCATTTCATCATTGCATTTCATCTTAGGCGAAGATTTGGAGTGATAAGTGTAGCCCATCTTAAGGTAACAGCGGGGAGTGATAAGTGTAGTATTCCACCCTTAGGCGAAGATTGGAGTGATAAGTGTAGTCCATCTTAAGGCAAAGGCGGGGAGTGATAAGTGTAGTTTGCATCATTGCATTGCATTTTTTTAGGGAGAAGATTGGAGTGATAAGTGTAGTCCATCTTAAGGTAACGGCGGGGAGTGATAAGTGTAGTATTCCACCCCTAGGCGAAGATTGGAGTGATAAGTGTAGTTTCACCAGCATTGTAGAAAAGGCGGGGAGTGATAAGTGTTTAGGATGGCTGATGTTAATGCAAGCAAGCGACCCAAAGGAATTAATGCTGAAATAGGAGACAAGGAAGTCATGATACCCAATTCCAACTTCCGCTCAAAATTGAAATACGTTGGAGACACCAACATTGGTACCTTTGATATGATTCAATTAAGAGAGAGGTTGAGAGACAGCCAGTCACCTGTGGCAAAGAAGATCAATCAGTATGGATTTGTGCAAGGAAGTGTTCAGTCTACCCCAGCAGCAGACATGATACGACAGAATTGGTTACATCAAGTCATCAAGGCTCACAAAGTCAGATTGCAAATCAGAGTGCAGCGCCTTCATCGTGCTTCTCAGTCAAATCCCAAGCTATGCTAAAGGTACATAGTTTGATCCTTGGATGTTTTATTTTATTGAAGAGATTGAGAATGGTTAAGGAAAATTGATTGGATTAGGATCACTAGCATGAATTTAGAGTTGCAACTTAAATAGTACAAAATCGGGGGCAAATCTACATGGGGTCCTACTTCTTCAATTCGGGTGCAAGACTACTAGTGATGCTTTGCCAGTCGAACCAAATCTAATCTTGGGGAGATGCACTGCACCACTATGGTTGAGGCAAGTACTTATGCCAAAAGGGCAAGGTTGTGGCAGTTCAAACAGTTGAAGGCAGTCAAGAGTTAACCAAGGAGGAAGGCATTGATGAAAGCAGTTGATGAACTCAGTGATGGGTGGATTGTGGAACAATCAAGGAGATATGGTGAGGGCAGATGCCCCAAAACCCAAGGTTATTGAAACAAGGATGCATGCATGCAGATTAAATCCAAATAGGAAGGTTAAAAATGGCAAAGTATTGAAGTAAGGAGGAAAGTGATTGAAAGGTGGAGGGAGGTCAAGTTTGATTTCAAGGCGGTGGCTAAGAGCAAGGCTCTTAAATTGCACAAGGTTCACATCCAGGCAAGCCACCAAGGTCAAGGCAAGATTACCCCAAGTGCATGGAGACCTCACCCTTTCGAGGTCAAGACATCAAGTACAAGCAAGTTCAAGTGGTGGTGAGAAAATTTCTAAGGACAAGCTCAAGCATCCAAGGCTTCCTCTCATCTCAAGGATTAATGAACTTTATAAGACAAGGTTGATGAGATGGCAATTTCATGTGCATGCAATCAAATCATGCCAAGTGTCCTATGTTCTCATTGGTTGACAGATTATTGTAATTTTCTCATTGGCCCACAAAGTTGGTGCCCTCATGTAATTGGTTGAAAGATGGTAACCCTAATTAGGGTTTGTAAGGTTTAATCTTGGCCCTTGATTTTGCCTCTTAATCTTGGCCACTCATTGTAATTTTGAGCCTCTATATAAGGCCATTTGCACTCATTTGTAAAGGAGAGTTATGTTGGAGAATTGTTGCCAAAATACTATCAAAATTGTTCTCTATTCATTGTTGTGGTTTGCATGGTGGATATACATGATCATTTTGGTGTATTGCATGTTTCTTCTCATCTCTCAAATTAGAGTAGAATTTCATTTCAAAGTTGTTAAAGTAAGGATAGAAGTAGATGGTTAGTTGTAATGGTGATGTTGGTGAATGTTTGATGAGGATTTATATACTAGGCCACTAGCACCTTGGCGGCTTGTCAAGGAGCCTTGTGTGGTAATCTAGTCAATTGTTCCCAAGTTCTACTTGCATTTTATCTTTCCGCTTGTACTTCAAGTTGGGTTGGAAGATAGGTGTTAGTGTGAAAATCCTAAGAGTAACCCTTAGACTCATCGCACCGATGGAAGTAGAGCCGCTGGTAAGCTTTCATTTGGTTTGATCCCCGTCCATTTGCCAATCTTTCCATTCTATAGGAGTAGTAGTAGAGCAAGAAGTAGTTAGTAGTGAGAAGTTTAAGAAGTAAAGTTGAAAGTGGTAAATTGGAAAATCATTTGAGTATGCATTGCAAAGCTAGATCATCATCATGGCAAGAATTTGACATCTTTCAAATGAACAACGTAAGCCCGCCGAAGTGATTACCAGCAAATCACATTTATATAATTGAGTTAGTATCCACAGGTGTAAGGAACCTTGGAGTATCTTATATACTTTTCAAGAGAGGGTTGAGTGTTTGGTACGCCGTATCAAGTATTCAATTGCTATATGTTATGTAGTGGTACAAAACTCACATCAACACCTCCTAGTTAATGCCTCCCTCTTTGGCTAACCCTTGAATGCCTCCAGTTGTTCGAACTGCCACAACCTCGCCCCTTGGCATAAGAATTTGCCTCAACCATAGTGGTGCAGTGCATCTCCCCAAAAATTGGATTTAGTTTGACTAGCAAAGCATCACCAACAATCTTGCAACCAAATAGAAGAGGTAGGACCCCATGTAGAATTGCCTCTGATTTTGCACTATCCTAAGTCGCAATTCTAAGTTCATGCTAATGATCCTAGCCCAATCAAACTTTCTTTTTCTATTCTCAATTCCTTCAATAAAATAGTACAACTAAAGATTAAACTGTGTACCTTGAGCGGAGCCCGTGACTCGGTTGAGAAACACAATGAGGTCACCACACTCTGATTTGAAATCTGACTTGGTGAGCCTTGTTGACTTGGTGACTGCCTTCTTGCCTTCGTGTAATCAACTCTGCTATACCATGTCCACTGCTGGGGGTATACTGAACACTTCCTTATACAATTCCACACTTACTGATCTTCTTCGCCATAGAGGATTGGCCTTATTTCAACCTATCTCTCAATTGTATCATGTCAATGGTACCGATGTTAGTGTTTCGGACTCGCTTCAATTTCGAGAAGAAGGTGGTCTTGGGCATTATATCTTCCTTGTCTCCTATTTTGGTATTAATTCGGTTCTTGCTTGCCATCCTAAACACTTATTTTCGCTCCTTCTTTCTACAGTGAGGTGGGACTACACTTATCTCTGCCTCTTTGCCTAGGGGTGATCAAATATATTTTTGCCTCGCCAATTCCTATCACACTACACTTATCTTTGCCTCTTTGCCTAGTGAGATGGACTACCATTTATTTCTGCCTCTTCATTACCTATGAGATGGACTACACTTATATCTCCCAACTTCTTTCCTAGGGGTGGGACTACGACTTATATCGCCTGCTCTAAATCCTAAACGGAAACTACACTTATATCTCCCAACTTCAAGCCCTAACGAGATGATGAGGTGATGGAATGGATGATGCAAGCAAGAAGGGAAAGAATCCAATCAAGACAATTGAGAAATCCGCTTAATGAGCCAGCCTTCTCTCAATCTTGAAACTTATCTCCAACACCCAAACAAACAACACCAAAGAAAAGATAACAATTAAAGAGAATAAGTTAAATTACTCACCAAATTTGCAAATTTTCTTCCTCAAAATGGCAGGGCTTGGGCAAATCTGTAGTCTCTTAAAATTCTGTTCCAAACTGGAATCTTCTCCTTCAAAATTTCATGGCCTTCTTGTTAAAATTCGTGGCTCTATCAAAATGGTATGGCCCCTCTTATCAAGCTGTGGCAATCCTCCTTCTATCAATTCAATTTGTGGCCTCTCCTCACAAAATCTGTAACCTTCAAACAACGTCACAAGTCTCCCCTCTTTCCACAATTTCGGGCTTGCTACAGTTTGGATCTGCCCTCTTCAATTTCGAGATTTTGCTTCTGCTGCACAATAGCAGGCCTCCTCCATGTATTCGCTCTTCTACTTATCAAATTCTGCCCTCAACTTCATATAAGTTCGGGCCTGCTATGTCTTGTTTCGCTCTGCTCCTTATGAAATTCGGATCTGCCTTGCTAATTCGCTCTGCCCTGCTCCTCTTTATACTTTCGCTGCTCCCTCCAATGCCAGTTCGCTGCCCCACTCCTCTATAAGTTCGGGTCTGCTCCTGATTTCTACCACAGTCGCTGCCCTTATGCTCAAAGTCACTGGTTTATGCTCTGCCTAAGCTCACTGGGAGATGGAGGAGAGATGAATGAGGAGGAGGGAGGGGCGCCTCCCTCTATATATCTGACTTGGGGCCTTCTCTAAAGGGGCTGACCTGCAATAAGAGGAAACACAAAAATTTAATTAATTGCCACAATAAAGGGAACGACATGTCATAAAACAAATAAATTTTTTGCATTGAAATTACATCATTTAAGCTTTGAATTTCGAAATTCATTAGGGGAAATAGGGCACGCTGTTAAAGAAAGGGCCTTGTCTCATTTCTCTATGCCTCACGTTTCATATGACAGGGCCTAATTTCGAAATTAATGCCTGATTTTGGGGTTTTTCAAAGCAAAAATTAATTTCCATAGCCCAGATTTTTAATTTTAATGCCCAAAAATTAATTTTCAATGCAGATTTTCTATATATATTGCCCAGATTTTAATTTTAAAAGGCCCTAAATTTATTTTTAATTTCAGATTTTAAAATCTCAATGCCCAGGTTTTCCTTTTAATTGTCCAATATTATCTAATAAGGGACCTGATTTCGATTTTAAAGGCTAGATTTTGATGTTAATTGCCCAAATTTGAAATTCAATGCCCTCTATTTTGATTTCATGAAGGAGATAAAATCAATTTCGTTTTATTTTGCAAATCAGACATTTTGGCCCAAATTCACTTATTTCAATATCCAATTCATCATCCGAGCTTACAAAAATTCTCCGAGAAGATGGTCAAATTGACAATCAAATTCAAAACACAGGCCTAATATACATCAATAATTTTCAAAATCACCCATCTAGCATCCAAGTCCAACAATATCGTCAAGGCAAGGGCGTTGGGATCTGGAAAAAGGCCAAGTCTAGTTCGAAAATGTGGGTCCCCAAATATTTTGGGGCGATGATGTGAAACCTCACAACATATACACTGATCAAATGGTTTTATACCATGAGACGAAGTGAACATAAAGATGGAGAGATAGTGGTACCATCAAAACTCTTGGAATGGTAATGCACTAGTGGTTGATGGGAATATGTAATTCAGTAGAACCAGCTAAGATGAATAATTCAAAATCTCAAAACTGTATAAAAATGTTTGACTGTTGAAATGGAAAAGCATTTTTTGTTTTCACACGTTTTTCAAATATTTGTCTAGAACAATGAAGGACTTTGAATTCTATTTCAAGTAGGAAGGGTGGGGATGAGACTCATGTATGCAATCTGATAGATTAAAACTCATTAACAATACTGTATAAGTCTTTTTATGCAATAGTTATACTGAAGCCATGCTTTCCGATTGCAGCTGCTGGCCATAAAGAAGCTTGACTGCTCAGCTTCCATGTTGGAAAAGGATGAAGACTTTTTAGAATTTGTTGCAAATATTTCAAAGCTCCAGTATGTCAACGTTACAGAGCTTGTTGGCTATTGTTTTGAACATGGTCAGCGTTTACTTGTATATGAATACATGAGTAATGGCACACTTCATGAGATGCTTCACTCGAGAGATGAACTTAACAAGAAGCTCTCCTGGAATGCTCGTGTCAAGACTGCTCTAGGTGCAGCAAGGGCTCTTGAGTATGTTCTACAAATCTAAAATTTGCTATGACACTAAGGGGTTGGTTAGATTTCTTTTTCAATAAAGTAAGTAGTGGGTATGTGAGCACTTAATAATCAGTTTCTTACTGCAGGTACCTGCATGAAATTTTCCAACCGGCTGTTGTCCATCGAAATTTCACATCTACAAATATTCTACTGGATGATGAACTCAATCCACATCTGTCTGACTGTGGTTTGGCTACCCTTATATCATCTGTTTCTGACAGACAGGTAAATACTGAAATGCGTTTCTGTTAGATGCTCAGGGTTGCCAGTTCTATAATACATGGGTTTTCTATTAATGATAAGGGTTGCTCTTTGTATTTTTTATGGGCTTACTATTGATGAACATAATTTGAAAGTGTGGGCATGTTATGCTACATTCAGGCACCAACTCACATGCCAGGCTACAATGCCCCGGAGTTTGCAATGTCAGGAGCCTATACTATGAAAAGTGATGTATACAGTTTTGGTGTTGTAATGTTGGAACTTCTAACAGGTCGCAAGCCCTTGGATAGGTATGTCGTTATTGGATTTTGGTGAGAGAGTCTTTGTTAAATCCCCCGGCAAAAATTATTTACATATGAAGACAGTTATTGCTATCATCTGGACAGAGATTTTCAAAATTAATTAACTTAGCAAGATATTGCTTCTTTTGGATGTTGTATGTCTAATCTAATGTTATACGGAAACAGCTCAAGGCCTAGGGCAGAGCAGTCATTGGTGAGATGGGCAGCTCCCCAGCTACATGATATCGATGCATTATCCAAGATGGTTGACCCAGCTTTGAAAGGAATGTATTCTGCCAAATCTCTTTCACGGTTTGCTGACATCATTTCTTTATGTGTCCAGGTAACAATTGCTTTTATCATACTAAGTGTGTTTGCCTTACAAGTTGCAAGTATCTGATTTCTTTTATTGATTGCCAGCCGGAGCCTGAATTTAGACCACCAATGTCAGAGGTTGTACAAGCCCTTGTTCGTTTAATGCAGAGGGCAACTTCAAGTAGAAAGCGATTTGAGGCAGCATCGGGAGCCAAAAGCCTTGAACCTCCAGATTCTTCATTGCAAGAATAGACAATATAACCATTTTTTAATCTGTTGTAACAAAGAATTGATAATGTCAGCTAGTAGATTATTTTTCTGATCACCATCTGCTAGATGAAACCATTCGTTAAAGTCGAGTGGAAACTTTTAACCAATTGATGGGCTCCATAATAAGAAGAGAAGTATACAGAAAATATTGGTCCATCCAAAAATATAAAATTATTAATTGTGATGTGGCTTATAAGGAATTAGTCTTTGTATTATTGGGAGGTGATGAAATGCTGGTTTAGATTATCCTTTCATGAAGAATTATAATAAATTATCGGCAATACAAGATTGGTTCACTTTTAACAAACTGATATCTTCAGACCTTTCCTGGATAATGAAATTACAGGTCCAAGAAATGTGATTGTTTGGACAAATTGTCTGATGACCACTAGTTGATTTGTGAGAAGTTATTGATTAGCACTTTCATATGGTTTATGATGAAATATGTGGCTCCATATAGATTATGATCAATGAGGTTACTATTTTCCACTTCACTGTTCCTTTCATGTAAACAACTTATTGTATTTTTTGAGGTTTCCCTAGTCGACAAACTAATGCTTCTACTTCTGGTTATTTATGTCAAGGACTGCTTAGAATGCATTCAAATGACAAGAACAACTTCAAGCTGTTCTTGTTTGACATATTCAGCAAAAACTTATGAGCAGCTTTCCACACAGACAAAATATGAACCCAGTTTTATAACCAAATTATCTGTCCATTTCTGTTCTCCATCTTGATTATAGTCCTTTTCCTCTAATGTCATCGCTGTCAAATACAAAGATATATAGTATAGCTGTAAGTTGCATGACAATTGCAAGAAATCAAGGAGCAATGCGTTCGAAGTTGTGATAAAAGCCCCAGGCTACACAAGTATGCAAATTACAATGTTTGACAATTTTGATGTTGGGTTCTTCTGTAGATGCCATGTTAACAGGAGGCAATGATTTTCACGCAAACTCCATTTGGAAGGTGAATCTTGCAGAAAAATTGAGGGTTAGGTATGCCTAATTATTTCAGGAAGTAACAGCTGCATGTGAAGGAATTCTATCTTTTTATTCTCATAAGAAGCAATTGTTCTTCTTTGCTTTCTACCCATGCTATGAAGAAGCCTTAAGATACAAAACTGAAATTACCATTTCAACCATGAATTCTTATGTATGCTTAAGCTATTCTTCTCTTCAAAAAAATCATCCATGTAAACTTTATGCATATAAAACTAATTGGTTGAGTACTCAAAGCTCTTGCAAATGGGGTTGCAAGCAAAGTGGCTTAACCTTGGAGGAAACTCTGGTTAAGCGTGCTTGAGCTGGAGTATAGTATTGGAATGGGGAGTATAGTATTGGGATGGGTGACCTCTTGGGAAGTCCCGATGCTTCACCTTTGTGAGCATCACCTAGATGTAATGAGTGCTAAGTGTTCCGTTCATTCTCATGAGAGATGACTTCTTGTGAACCACTACTCGTGAAACACGGGTCAATGAGTTTGACTTTAAAACTACACAATTGAATCTTGATAGCAATATCACTATTTGACTTGCTGTAGAAAATATCTCCTACTTATCGATAGTAAAGAGCATATGGTACATACCAAAAAAATGTTGGGGGGCTGGATGTAACTACTTGACAAACACCTTATAATATCAATCTTGTTGCACCTACATGCTCCTAATGTTCACGAGTTATGCAAAGAAAAAAAATTGTCATTTTGAGGCGACTTAAATTAATGTACTTGGACCAGTTGGTTGTTGCATCCTGATATCTAATTGAGAGTTTCCATATGCACTATAGGGTATTGAACTGTAAAAATTAGTGACAAAATACTTAATGTTTACAATAGATGAACTCATCACACTTGAAGACAACAACTAGGTGAAAACTGTATAAATTGCGTTGAGACACAATGTGTAGTATGTATCATTTCAAATTGTAATTCAAGGATTGAAAATAATGAAGATGTTACGAATGCTATATTTTAAGAGTAGAAGATAAGAACCTACCTTTATTGGATTTTAATTGAGGACTTTATTGACCAAGAGAACTACAATATTAAAAGTGATTTCTCATTGGATAGGGGAGGAAAAAACCGATAGAATGAAAATGGTAAATTTGTGCAGCTCAAGAAATGACTTGCCTTGCTTTCATGTGAGATAAGGATTAAAAGTGATTTCTCATTGGATAGGGGAGGAAAAAACCGATAGAATGAAAATAGTAAATTTGCGCAGCTCAAGAAATGACCTGCCTTGCTTTCATGTGAGATAAGGGCTAAAATCCTACTTGTCATAAATACAAGAGGGAGTCATATATAAAGCATAAGTTGAAAATTTACCATTTAAAAAAAATTGATGTACTTGAAGATAACTGAAATTTATTTTATGGCATTCCAAGGTGGGGATAAAGAAGATCAAGAGGAGCAATAAGTTTGGAAATTAAACGAGCACAAGAAGTCACCAAAATTGTGTAAAGATGAAGTTGGAAACAATCAAGGCAAAAATGTTTGGACCATTGAGGAAAGGAAATAAAATGAGCTTTTATAGTCCACGATACCAACCATCTATTTCTGGGTCTACATGTGGTGACGGTAAGGGTGGGGTCCCATGAGGGGGCTTAAGCTTCTATATTTTGAGGAAAAGGAGGTCCTATGAAGAAAAAATAAATTTGCTATGGGATTATTTGAAATCTTTTTTCTGAAAAATAGAAGCTCCTTTTTTTGGAAGTAGATGAAAATAGGCGTGACAACAAATGACCAGCTTAGGAATGTTATTTGTCACTTGTCAAACATCTAAGTTTTGATTTTAGTTAATAATCATTTTCAAGGGAAAATTATTTTTTTCCTTATTTTTATCATGCACAAAATATAGAAGACAAAGGTAGTGTATTCATGATACCACCAACTTCCTTAAATTTTAAAGCTCAACTAGACTACAAAATTCATGGGACCAACATCTTTAAAATATTTAAAAAAATCTCAAGCAACCTCAACACTATTTTTAAGGAAGCCCCCTTCCATAATATGAGACTACCTTGTACTCCTTGGAAGACACCTAACTATGCTACAAATGAGGTGCACACACCTTAACCCTTGTAGGATTTGAACTTGTAACCTCAATTTCAAGAGAGCAATTTATCCACAACTAGACCAACTCAAGTTGTAGACATATGTAGAATTCAAATTGAAGACACGTGTACTTATTCAAATTTCGACAACTAATCTTCTATTATGGGAGGACTTGACATCTAGGGCCACACCCATTATTAGTTCACACGAATTAAAAACTATGAAAGAGGGTGATTTGAAATGAAAGACAATTCCATGTTGTCTTTGGGTACCTAAGCAAGTGGTATACAAGTAGTGTATTCATGATACCACCAACTTCCTTAAATTTTAAAGCTCAACTAAACTACAAAATTCATGGGACCAACATCTTCCATAATATGAGACTACCTTGTACTCCTTGGAAGACACCTAACTATGCTACAAATGAGGTGCACACACCTTAACCCTTGTAGGATTTGAACTTGTAACCTCAATTTCAAGAGAGCAATTTATCCACCACTAGACCAACTCAAGTTGTAGACATATGTAGAATTCAAATTGAAGACATGTGTACTTATTCAAATTTTGACAACTAATTTTCTATTATGGGAGGACTTGACATCTAGGGCCACATCCATTATTAGTTCACATGAATTAAAAACTATGAAAGAGGGTGATTTGAAATGAAAGGCAATTCCATGTTGTCTTTGGGTACCTAAGCAAGTGGTATACAAGTAGATTAAGTCATCTAGTTGGAAAAGTAAAAGAAACCATTTTTGTCAAACAAAATAAGGCTGTGAAAGAGTGAGTTTTGACTCTTACAACAGTTCATTCAAAGTTCCCTAAATTCAACAACATTGTGTAATTTTTCATTCACAGTGATAGTCTTCAAAAACTACTATGTATCTTCTAAAGAATCAATGCCCAAAAAACAAAGTTTAATTATCAAAATTCATAATTTGATAAATATTCTTTTTCCCTAATTGTAAGTTTTGTTTACATATTTAAGCTATTATAATGTATGATTTTGACATAGTACACCATTTATTATCGTGTTAATTGGTCACGTTGATGCAGGAGCATCATGCTCCCAGAATCTTGGTTTTAATTCTTTTGGTTTTATTGTTGAATGTTCTTTATGTTTAATTGCCTTTTGCTAGCGTGCAGTTTCGAATTCCAATTTCCTGTCGCCATGAACCCCAACTTCCTATCGCTAGCTAGCAATCCGTTTGGGAAAAGCAGTTAATAGGTATGTGAACAGAACAATGGGTGGTTGTCGATTGTGGGAAGCTGATTCTTACATAAGGATCGAAGGCTGTAAGGGTTGGGGGTTGGCTGATGTGGGAAGTCGTTCTTCATTGTAAGAAGAACTGTGTGAATAATCAAGGTTGGGGTAGAGCGATTGATTGGAAAGATTGGTAGAGTTTTGCTGATTCGAAAGGGCAGATTGGCATTAACAATAAGTAGTGGAAAAGAGTTGGGGGTGAAACTGATTTTGTCCTTGAAGGACCATCTGTCATTGTAATTGTTTTCACATCTGAGATAATGAAATAAAGTCTTGTGCTTTGCTTTTGTGTTATCTCTGTTATGAGATTTAGACTCTTTGAAATAGCAATCCATTTGCATTTAGGGCCCGTTTGGTAGCAGGAATTAGAAAATGATGGATTTGATCAAATGCTGGAAATGGTCAAACTATGGATTTGATAATCCGGATTTTCATTTTCGGATTATAGTTAGGACTGTTTGGTTGACCCGGAATATGAGCGAGAAGATGTATATCCTCTGTTTGGTTCCACTTTTTAAAACTAGAATTAGAATTTGACTATGATTATTGTTTTATTTTTTGAACTATTTTAATATTTTTTTATATTATATTATATTTTTATTAGTTCATTTTATGATTTATTTTATGATTTTATTTAATTTTATAGGGAAAACCATAAATATTTTATTGAATTTTATATAGAAAATCATTAAAAAAAATTCAACTTTTTTTTAATAAGGTTAATATTTAATTTTGTTTAATTTTATTTTCAAAATCATAAGTGAGTCATAAACAACAAAAAAGTTCTTGAGTTTATCAATATATATGTCCAACATATCTACTTATAAAAAAATTCATGTATCTACAATATCTATTTGTTAACTACATTTGCGCATATGTTCCCAAAAAAGTAGTGCGCATACTACACAAAGAATGCATCGCAGAAACATGATTTCTGCTCTCGCCATTGAAAATGATTTTGCGGCACTAGCTACCTCTCTAGCCTTGCACTCCTTGCACTCATTCCCTATGTCAAGTAGGGATGTAGATGGGGTTGACATAATGCTAGGTAGGGATGTAGATGGAGTCGACATAACGCTGGGTATAGCTGTAGCTGGAGTAGACGTACAATTGGGTTCATCGACCCACCTAAAGAATTTGCATTTATGATTTCCCTGCAATACCAAATCTACATCAGTTCTTCCTAAAATAATAAATTGTCACATTCTTTTTAAACATAAAACTAATTACATATCCAAACCTTTTTTGGGCAATTCCAAAATTGACGCCCGGGATTTCATGAAGTCTGTGACGTCCATAATATGCAACGGCCAGCACCACATTGACACATAGGCGCATTCACCGAAGTCATCGACGCTATAACAATTTATGGTTGATTAAATACACTTCATAAAACTTTAGAATTTTCACATAATCAAATCTACTCATCACAATCCATGGTTGATTAAACAGACTTTCTATCTGAAACTGAAAGGATCTAACAACACATCTATACTTAGAAGATGGGGAAGAACAAAATCCAACAACGAAATGGTGGTGTAAAAACACACCGTGCAAACTACTCCACCTTGTAGTTTTTGTGAATTGCTACAACAACAAACCATGTATTCTAATCTCACCAGATTCTCCAAGCCACAACTACTAAATAGATAGCCTGACAATATTTATGGAAAAATTGGCTAGTGGAGATCTGAAATCCTACTTCAAGGTGTAAGGTTTTTACAAGCATTTCATCCTACGTAGTTTGAAGGCAAACTCATGCTAAAGGAAAGGGGTTGTTCCTAGAGATGAGGATGTCAAAGTCCAGCCAATGTTTGGTATTCACAGTGGTGAAATTTTGAACCTGTGCAGGTCAGGATTTGTGTGTTGGAGAAGGAAGTGTGTGTCCTATGAGTATTAGACTATGATTTATGGAACATGTTTCATGACTCTATTGTGACAAATTCTATTAGAAGCCTGGAAATGTCCAATGACCACAAGAAAAAAACATTGAGTACAATTAAACCAATAATGAATAGTTGGACCATTATTGCTTCAACACTCTGCATTTTCTAACTAGTTACAAATCACAGAATTATACAGGTGACAATCAGTGCTAGACAAGGTTAGGCATAGGTGGAGATAAATAGCTTTTGAAGTCATACTTCAATTGAATTACTTCACTTTGGTTGACTAAATGGTATAGTCAATGGATCATTCTGAGGAAATTCGATCTTAATTCTATATGGTTGATTTGATGAAGCTGGACTTGTGGAATCATCAACTGGACACAACTTAGTCAGCTTATAGTAGTGGCTAACATCATTAACGTCCATGAGTTATAAGAGTATTGACATTTTAAGATTTGTATGCAGTTATCATATGTAGAAATACATGTGATTTCTGAACATTGTATAATAGCTTCAGTTGATGCTGACTGTATTAAGCTACTTATTCATTGTAAGGCAATTTCATATTATTCATCTGTGTCTCACGTTTGAGCCTGCAAGATATCAGTCAGCTGGAAAGTCTCTCTTGCAAGCATCAATGTATTTCCAGACTTTATTTGAGGTTAGAAATGTTTGATTTATTTGCAGTAATTCCTGTGTTAGTTTGTTTTCACGGCAGAGAATAAATTTTCAGTGTTGTTGTTCTTCTTGCTATATTTTGTGATTGTCTTCAAGGCAAGTTCAGGCTAATGAATAAAATCCAATGGCACTGTGAAACAACATCCATCAAAAAACTTCTTAAATATTTAGTTTGAAAACCTTTGAAGGAATGAACGCAAATGTTTGACAAATTTACTCATAGGTTAAAGTGGGAAAAAATACTGTATAAGATTCCATATGGAATCTTACATTAGTCCAAAGAAAAAAAAGAGACCAAAAGTGAACAAAAGGAACACAATTCATTAGTCAAAGAAAAAGATGTAAATTTTAAATAGATATTGACAAAGCCAATTTCCTGGGCTTCTAGTTTATAATTTGTATGTCACACAGTGATCCAGATTGCAAACACAACATATAAAGCAGATTTCTCTAGACGTTCAGAACTTAAATGGTGTACTTGAGCAGACAATAACATGAAAGTTTAATAAATTTGATGACAATTCAGAGTATTGAATGACAAGAGCACATACAATTATTCTAGCAGCAACCTCAGCTGATTATGGATTGAGTATCATCTGATTACTGGAATATCAAAACTCTTAGCACAAAATATGTAAGGCGTCGAGCATTAGATTAAATTATGGATATACAAGGCTCAACAATGGAATAACATCCAATCATGAACTTTTAAGTAATGATTGCAATCTATAATGCATGAAATGACAGTAAAAACAATATCATCATGGCTGAAATAGCAGAAACATATACTAGAGCAACTATAGTAGATAAGTTGATAAACAAAAACAATGTCATCACCACACGATATCAAATATATCAACAAAACATATGATTTTAGTTTCAACAAAACATACGATTTTAGTTTCAACAAAACAAAACAATGTCACACCGATATCAACTGTATGATTTTGATAAGACAAGTATCTTGGCTAACCTAGCCAATGTTTAAGTAACAAGACTTAAAATGAAACAAAAGTAGCTAGAGGTCTGCAAATTTCATTGCAATGTACTGCACTCTCTCCTCTCCATTCATTCTCAAGAACCCTTTTGCTCTATCAATGTCAGCCAAGAAGGTGTCATATGCCTTTAGCATAGTGCCTTGACTCAAATCAAGGATGCCTCTGATGACCTCATACACACTATCTAATACAAAATCTTTTTTAGAAGTATCCATTTTGACAACAAGAGGCAAACGGAAGTCCTCTTCCATTCTTTTGATACTTTCACAAAGCGAATCCAACGAACCAGCCACAGTTGCCTTCTTCCTCTTTCCCCTCCTTGCTGATGGTGTTGAAGAATGTGGCTTACCACTTGCACTCGATTGATTGGAATGATATAAATCATCATCCAAATCAGTTGTAGTGTTATTTGCTGCACTCATAGGGGCATCCTCATCACAATCCACGTAGGTAGGCCCATCCATATTGAGCCCTTCTTCTGTCTCTTGTGTAGTGGTAGTTGCGGTGCCTTCAGCTATGTCATTACCCACAATGTAGGCTAAGTCATTGTAGTATTGGAAGGGTCGTCTCTTATACACTTTCACACCTTTGAATTCTTTTCTCTGCATGTTGTCATGATGAATGAATTAGATCTCTATCTTGTATCCAACTTAATAAGAACTCAATATTGCTTAGACAAAATATTCAAAAGAGCGTGTTACCTTTAGAAGCTCCTCTCACACCATGTCATCAGCATCCACAATTTGAGTAGCCTCATTCCATGCAAACCCACTCATATTCTTCAACTCTCTCATAACTCTAAAACCTTGCTTCCATCCCTTAAGCTTGTTTTTGAAATTTTCCTTTGTCAGATTCAAGTTCATCTCACCATTGAACTTCCTCTCAACGGTAGTCCAAGCTTCTTTTTTGAAGCCCCCTTCGCATTTCCTTCCTAGGTTAACTTGCTCATGGAGCAAGTTTAGGAACTTTCGTTCCATTTCTCTTGTCCACATAACCTTCTTGGAGGAAGAAGTTGACTGGCTTATTTGAACTTCATCCTCTATGGCCATCATGAGTTCTGTGAAAGACATGACCTACACCACCTGTTATATGCAAACATTAGCTACATGCAAATGAAAATGGATATTAAAGAAATAGTCATACAACAGTGGCATATAATCCAAAATATTGCATTTTTGCATGATATCCAGCAATATGTAATATATGTCTTTATTATCCATTCTCATTTGCATGTAGCTAAGTATGCTTGTATATATGGTGTACTATGTTCAGACAATTTATATGCAAACATTACCTACATGGAAATGAGAATGGATATTAAAGAAAGAGTCATACAACAGTGGCATATAATCCAAAATATTGCATTTTTGCATGATATCCAACAATATGTAATATTTATTATCCATTCTCATTTGCATGTAGCTAAGTATGCATGTATATATGGTGTACTATGTTCAGACAGTTTATATGCAATCATTAGCTACATGCAAATGAGAATGGATTTTACAGACATATATTACATATTGCTGGATATCATGCAAAAATGCAATATATACAGTTTATATGTCTTTATTATCCATTCTCACTTGCATGTATCCAACAATATGTATTATTATCCATTCTCATTTGCATGTAGCTAAGTATGCATGTATTTATGGTGTACTATGTTCAGACAGTTTATATGCGATCATTAGCTACATGCAAATGAGAATGGATATTACAGACATATATTACATATTGCTGGTTATCATGCAAAAATGCAATATATACAGTTTATATGTCTTTATTATCCATTCTCATTTGCATGTATCTAATGCATGTATATATGGTCTAATATGATCATACAGTTGTCTCAATCCCTGTTTAGAAGATAAAGTATCAAACAAGATACAAAAATGTAAAGTTGTAAAAGTATGCATGTATATATGGTCTAATATGATCATATAGTTTTCTCAATCCCTGTTTAGAAGACAAAGTGTCAAACAAGATACAAAAATTGTGAAGTTGTAAAAGTATGCATGTATATATGGTCCAATATGATCATACAATTGTCTCCATCCCTATTTAGAAGACAAAGTGTCAAACAAGATACACAAATGCAAAGTTGTAAAAGTATGCATGTATATATGGTCTAATATGATCATACAGTTGTCTCAATCCCTGTTTACAAGACAAAGTGTCAGACAAGATACAAAAATGTGAAGTTGTAAAAGTATGCATGTATATATGGTCTAATATGATCATACAGTTGTCTCAATCCCTGTTTAGAAGACAAAGTGTCAAACAAGATACACAAATGTAAAGTGTCAAACAAGATAGACTACTGAAAAGAAGACGACACCCTCAAAGGAGCAATGGTTCCAGTCCTAAGATTATTATTCACAGAAATAAAGCATAAAGTTATATGTGTATTTATGCATTGTTACTACCTATCAAATATTTTACATCATAAAACCAACAGTTCTCCAATAGTGGCAGTTTATTGAACAAAGAACTACATCATAAAACCAACAGTTGTCTAATAGCTATAATGTTTGACAATGGCCAGTTGTCTAATAGCTATAATATTTGGGCCTTATAAACAAGTTAAATGAAACCATCATGCATATCACTGTATCTGCATTATTGTCTATGTCTATAGTCTTCCCACATCCTACTTGCTATATCATCTCTAAACTTCCCCCAATCATCCCTATCACTCTGACTCAACCCATATGTCTCAAGTATTGGTACATTTATCCGATCATGATCATAGTCCTCTTCAATAACCACTTCAGATGGAACACCATCCTCTATAGTAATGAAGTTGTGCAGTATGCAACATGCCAAAACAATACATGCTTGTGTCGTGATTGGATAAGACATTGCATGCCTCAGGATAGGAAAACGCTGCTTCAAAATGCCAAATGTACACTCTATTGCATTCCTAAGAGAGGAGTGTCGGTGGTTAAACAACTCTCTTGGGTTGTTTATAGGGTTTTCTCTTGAAAACTCCTTCAGGTGGTAACGTGTACACCGGTAGGGTGCGAGAAATCCTGGTACATTTGGATATCTAGCATCGACTAAATAATATTTTCCTACAAAATTAAATATATTGTTAAACCATGAAACATTGACATCGTGAAACATTTATCATTTTCTTCAGTAAACATACAGTGTGAAATGGCATACTAGGGGGAATCACAAGTGGATTGGCTCTATGGAGAGCAGAAGCTAGAACACGGCTATCTGCAGTAGACCCTTCCCAACCAGCAAGAATGTATTGAAATTTATAATCAAAAGAGCAGACATCCATAACATTTTGTGACAAGTTCCCTTTTCTATCCCGATATTTACCCTGTAACTTGACATCGACAACGATCGGTATATGGGTTCCATCAATTGCTCCAACACAATCCTATAATAGATACAAAAATTGTAGTCAAGAAACACACAGTACTAAGATTAACACTAAGGCAAAGAAATTTGTAGCACTAGGAGGTTTACCTTGAAGTAAGGATCAAAACGTTCCTTCCCACTAATTTCAGGAGGAGTGTTTGGAGCAGGTGGTAGTAAATAGTCGGCATGGAGTGCTAAGACAGCCGTCAAGGCCTTGTGGAAGTATCGACTTACTGTCTCTCCAGAGTGACCAAAGTTGTGGGCAATCTTACGATTCCTCAGATTGTGGCCAAGGGTGTGGAGGAACATGACTAATTGTTCTTCTAACGATATGCTCATCGTATCTGATAAACTACCTTTTTCTCTTACAGGATTGGCTAGCTGAAAGAAGGTTGGTTGAGTCATGCGAATTTGGTCGTAACAATGCACCTCATTCGAATGAATAATGCATTTATAAAAACCACTTCCATCACTTCTTTCGTTACGCTCTGTTTGCCTACGTTGAAGCAAGGACACCGCTTTGGCCACTCCAAGGACATCAATAAGAAGTGCTCGAATACAAGCATTTATGCTCTTCCTACAAATGCGTGCTTGAATGTTTATATTGTTGGTAATATCCATCCCTGAAAAGTACCATGTATGTTATGTAACCATGGTGGAAAAGTTCAGCAAGAAAAACATGTAATACTTTACTGTCTAATGTGTATAATTTTTTTGAAATGATCCCCATTCCATTACATGCAAGTTATTATAGTTCTATGATAGATAATTAAATACAAGTCCATTACATATAATGTGATATTTGATCATTGTGTAAATAAAAATCTAGTTCTATTGATACTTTACCTTATGGAATACTTTTCCCCTTTATTGTTTATGGTTTTGTTGCTGAATACCCATTCATAAAATTGTTTTGTTTTATAATATGGGAGTATAGTTCTTATGTTGAAACTTCTTCAATTAAGAGTCAAGGATTGAGAGTTACCTCTTCCACTGAAATTGATATGATCCCAATATACAATAGGAATTGGTCTTCAATGGACTCATTCAAAATAGTTCAACTCAACTGGCAATCCAAAGATCCATTGACATTCAATTTATTGTTTCAAAATTGCTTCATCTTATAATTGCTTGTAAGTAAATCATAATTGCATGAATAAATCTAAAGTTGAGCGATTGATATATTCTTCTAAATATTTAATTTTAGATTAAGGAGTTGGCATAATAACTGAAATGTATAAATGTATTTTATTAAATGTAAGAAAGGATTAGGATGCAGTTTTATGTATGGCTCAATGATAGATGGTTGAAAGCTCTAAAATTGGTTTTGTTAGGGTTTGAATCTATGTTTAGTGAGCCTTACTCACAAATTCAACCTCTACATATGAAAATAATCTTTGAACTATGAAGTTCTAGTTACTTAAAATAGGTTTGCCTCACCTTCTTATATCTAAATTAATAAAATAAATACTGTTGATAAACACCCTTTGAAGAATTCGTTATGCAAGGATTCACTCCTTTGGTCTTTTCCTTAGGATTTAATTTACTTTAGCTTTGGAGCAAAGATAAAAAGACAACATGTAACCATGCAAGTGTTAAACATAGTGTTGTCATTGATGTCAAAGGTGTATGTCAAGGGTGCTTGTAAATGGTATTGATTATTATTATATTCCCCTCAATGCCAAGGTGTCTAGAAGTTATTGTAATTTTAATTACTTTTGTCATGATATAAAGAGTGTCAAGCAAGTGTAAGAACTTGAGTCCCATTGGGGATGTTTTCAAATAAGAGATTGAGACGATAAAAGTTTTCAGTATGGGATACCATTGAATTATTTGATGCATTTTCCAATGGTTGGATTGAAAGGTTAAGAAATATGATGACAGATTTCCTAGCTAATGTTGCTACCAAACTTGCTAATGTTACCCTATAAGACACATCAGAGGTAAAAATAAAGATAATATAGTAAATCCCAAATAATGTTTATAATTTTTTAATGCTAATAAGGATCTAGTAAAATTTTTATAGTACATAAATATATATGAAGGGCAAGAAGTTGATTTTCAAAACTACGTAGAAGTTGTGGATGAGAAAGAGACATTGTTTGGAATTGAAAGGGTTAGTTTCAAACATTGACACCAAACAATGTCTGCAAACAAATATATTCATCCATATAATTTTTAAGGGTTCTGCATCATTCAAACCTAATGCATCTTCTACAAATGTAGGTTCATCAATGCTAGTATTAATAGACAAAAGTGCATCTCAAATCATCAAGTGAATAAATTCTAAGTAAAAATACACAAATTCAACTATAGTTTGTGCTAGTGTCACAGATGGTTGTGAGAAAACATTCATTCGAACAACGATATCAATCTTGAATACACCGTTCTCAGAAAAAAAATTGTTGAAGAGACAACAATTCAAACCTCATTTGTCCTATCTTCAATTTGTTCGCACTTTAACTCAGAGGTTTTTGCCAAATATATTCATATAAATGGGAATTTTGATGTGTAGTCAGTCGCAGTGATTAACAATTCATTAAACCCTGACAACCATACCCAGAGTGATACTGGACCAACATAAACTAGCTACAAGCACAAAACCTTATCAACCTCTGATAAAGCAGATCGAAGGATTAACAACGTATGCACCAAGTACGTGGAATAAGTTTTTAAAAGAAATTTTAGACACGGCCAGACATAATAAATTCAAACATTGCAAACATTGCACACCACAAAGTTGAACATTGCATATCGGATGTAATGGGATGGCGGCGGCCGCAAATACCCTCTGCGGACACGGTGCAGCAGATGCAAATACCCTTTGCAACATACACAACGAACACGGTGCGACAGACTCTGCAAAATACCCTAATATGATGAACGAAAAAGCGGACGCCAAACTGGATTAAATTGAAGCGGACCCAACGAGATTTTCAAAAGTGGCGTTCGCAAATCCGGATTTTGAGGGAAAAATCAAATTCCACCTTTTCGAAAGGAAGATGTTAATGTTCATTTTGAACCAAAATGAGCATTAACATATTCCTATTTAGTTTTCCATTTGCACTCCCAAACAGTGGATTCGACGGAATCAGCGGTGACAAATGCCAATCCACGGCTAATTCCCGCTACCAAACGGGCCCTTAGTGTGATTCCCCATTGTTTGTTGCCCCACCGTGATATTCAAGATTAAAGAGGAGAACCTTCATTTGACCGAAATTTATTTTACCGGTCATTTCTTTGTCTTATTAAATCTCTGTTTTCTGTGAAACCCTGTATTCTCTGGTTGACTGAAAATCTGCTATCGCATATGATGGGATTCCCTAGACTAATTATGTAACTTTTGTTGATAAATATGGGTCAAGATGTTTTGTTATTAATGTATCATTGATCACTTTTTTTATTAATTAAAAAAATAGTTTTATTCTAATTTATTTTGATTTTTAAACTAATTAAAATGTAAGGTTAATGGCACATTTTGATTCATGCATACACAATTAACTTTTCTACTTCCAAATGTAATAGACTTGAGAGCGTATTGAAAAGTGTACAAAAGTCAAATGGCATGTATACGGGTGAGTTTGTGCTTTGAAATTGTGTGCATGCAAAGAAGAGGTACACGAATGTTAAGGTACACTCTCTATGTCAAGAGCACACATGTCATCCACCTTAAGGAGGTGGTTGTTATGGTTTCCTTTCATTCACCCCAATCTTATTTTGTCTTTCCTTTATGTGCACATAAATTCAAACCATAAACAAACTCTTTTATATGTGCATTCAAACTTTTCTACATTTTTCAATGCACTCCTAGGAAGATTAACTGCTCTAAAATTTTCAAATTTAGAAGAAAAAATGATCTTGGCAAGACTCAAAGGATATTTCAACTCAAAGGAAGTTCATGTTTGTTGAGGCTCAAAATAATAGATTTCAATTTAAAGGAAGTAGAAGTAGATATAGGTAATAGAATAAAATGAGTAAACATGTTGGTCACTAAGTTAGGGTTTTATAATATGATGCTAGCGATGGATTGGTTTAGGAGACATAAAGCTTAATTTATTTTCCATTATAAATGATTAAGTGGCTAGATGACCAACAAAAAATAGTGTTGCTCTAAAGAATTCAAGGACCAATATTTTAAAGCACAATCACCACCATGTAAGTTAGGAGGCCTATGAAGAAGCAAAATAAACCCTTCCTAATTAAGATTGATGAAGGAAGTGAATATCTAGTTCCTAATATAGGAATATATTTGATCCTATAAAAAATTCAACATGTCTTCCTTGAAGATTTCCCAGTCTTAACCCTTGAGAATTACTTTTACTTCTCAATTGATTTGGTTCTAGGGGTTGAACCTATTTCAAAGAGTCAAAAAAATGAATATAGCTAAATTCTAGGAGTTGAAACATATAAGATTTGATTTAGAAAGGTCTAAATTGGCGTAGAGTGTAAAAAATGGGGAGCTCTGATGATTTTTGACAAGAAAAGGGATGTGATTTTAATATAGTGATTGATTATTGAATGTTGAGTACAATGACCATTAGAAACATATATGATCTTTGTAGAGTTGATAATGTATTTGATCAAATGTGGTTTGACATATTTTTTTAAGAATAGATTCGATGTTTTGTTATCATTAGCTAAGGATAAAAGACAAAGATATTCTAAAGACAACATTTGAAACTAGATATGATCATTATGAATTTAGTGGTACTATTTAGTTTACCATACTCACCTTCTATGTTTATGAGCTTAATGAATCATATTTTCCATTATTTCCTAGGCATATTTGTGCTAATGTTCTTGGATGATATTACAATCGATTCCAAGAATCCATAAGAGCATGCAGAGTTGTGTAGGAATTGTACTACAAAAGAATAATCTTCATGCAAATTCACCTAGAAGACATCATATTAGTTGAGGGAATTTCATTGGATCCAACTAAGATCTAAGCTATTGTTAATTAGCTTATCCATAAGAATCTATTAAAAGCAAGAAGTTCTATGGGATTAGATGGATATTACAAAGGTTTGTGAATAATATTTTCCAAGGTATCCAACCATATAACCTCTCTAACAAGAATAAAAATAATATCTTTGATCTGCCCATTTTTCTGAGTGGCCCTGTTTGACTGGTTATAAATGTTGACCATTTGACCCAATTGAGAAAATTACTTTTGTACTGTATTCCAGTGGTCAAATACTTCTTATGTTTCAATTTTCAGGTCATGAAGAGTTCATTTGGTCAGTTTGCTAAGCCCATTCCGTTTGCATTTTCTATTAATGTGCTAAACTGTCAAATGCAGATTTCTAAATGCCCTACTTTGAGGTCTTGTTGTTTGTACCCAGTTGAATGCCCTGCATAATTGAATTTTCCCCTGTATTGCAATCTTGGAAGTATACCTTACCATGAATTTTCAGACTCACACCAATCCAATTATCCACTTTGCCAGAGCATTTCCATTTCCAATTTCTTAAAGTTTCATTGAATATGCAGAATCCATAATTAAGTGGCCTACTTTGAGCTTTCACCTTTTGTACTCGGTTCGAGTTTTTTGAAGAATTGAAAGTTGTTCTTCATTGACAACATGGAAATGTGCTACCATGAAGATTTTTAGGCCATGATGAATCTGTTTGCCCAGTTTGCCAATTTGATTCCGTTTGTAGTTTCTAACAATTTGGTGCAAATCTGTTGTATAGTTTAGTCAGAGGCCCTGTTCGTGATGTTATATCTCCAATACTCTGATTGGTCATATCAAGAGAATGGTGCCCCAGTATTGTAGACCAAATTCACTGTTCAGTTTGTAAAGTCTCAGGTCACGAGGGTTTTATATGCATACTTTCCCAGATGCTTTTCATTGGCAGAAATAGCTTTTTCTCATGTCTTCCTATTTTGTTTTTTCGAGTGACTATTTTCAAGGGTCTGCCAAATCTGATCGGTTGATCATCATGAGTTTCTCTTCTGGATTCATGCTCTCCATATAGCATACTTCCAATATCCAGAAGCTCGGGTCTTCAAGAGGTCGCTTGACTTGTTTTCAAAGTCAAAACCAGATGGATCTTATGGTTATTTGACAGGGTAATTTGCAGAATTGTTTCGAAGAAGCAATTTGGATGATTAACATCTTTGGACCTATTCGTTTTCATTAGGTGTCCCTTTGAAAAATGAAAGAGTGTGGACCATGGAATATGTGTGCCCAGCGCCATGTCTCGGTTACTTGATTTTGTCGGTTTTTAAGGCCGGTTCCGGAGTCAGCTTGTGTGATTTTGGCATTGCGGACATGAGGTGTTTTTAAGTGGCCATATTTGACCATTAATATTTTTGGGCTCGAATCTTCTGGGATGTTCTCCTTCGACAGGCGTATAGTGTTATTGGAGATGAATCTGTTTTCCCGATGGCACTTTCTTGTTGAGCCATTTATTGAGTTTTTGGAGCCTATTCTGGTGGCCAGCCGGTGTTGTCTGATCAATTTTGTAGAAGTGTGAAGTTGAACTGTGTGATTAAATATTGATGCCCAACAAGGGTGCGTGGAGTATGAGACAAGTTCTTGATACAGATGTCTCACCTTGATTGTGAGCGGTGGAAGAATATTATGCCTACCTTTGTTCTTACCTAAGGATGAATAAGGAAAAGTTCATAACAAGTAAATAGTCGATACAATGGGAACTATTTTGGCATCCCCTTTCCACTAGTATCAATAGAGAAGAAATATTAATCATGTGATAAGAATTCTTGGAAAGGATTCTTATTGATGGAAATCCTAGAAATAGTCGGCCACCATTGACTCACTAAGACAAGTGGAATCCAGGTGTAGATGAAATAATTGTTTGAATGATAATCATTAGCTCAATGATGTATCATATATATTGAAGCAATTGAGTATGGTAACAAAAAGTGACTGTGACTTCCGTGATGGGTTCATATATATATTGGAGGAGGCTTACGTAAGTTTTCCTCATGTTGCTCCTTCTAAACAATAAGTTGTCTGCAAAATGAAATGGAGGAGCTGTATACGTGGAGGGCCATCATCAAATTTGAAGACCAACAATGATGGGAGATGCCTGGCAATGCCAAAGTGAGACAAAATTCAATGCAGGTGAATGAAATTATATAAAAAAGATTATGGATACTGGTCTTAAAATAAACTCCCATAACACCCTTCCGAGCTCATTGAATGAATTGAAAAGCGCTAGGAGGGATCCTCATGCAAACCGTTATGTTGCAAGGGCTAGGCTTGAAGAAGATGATGAGGAGGCGGCTACTGCACATTCTGATTCAAAGATGGTTCATAAGCTCAACTTCGGTAACAAGGAAGTGTGTACCAAATTGAGTGATGTAAAGGAAAATAGTGAGCTTCTGCCATCTAGTAATGGAAATGAAAAAGAAAGTGTGACTGGTAGTCTACCTATGGAGGAGATAAAACCTAGAGTAGTTTTGAAGTCCATCTTAAAGTATAAAAAAAGGCAAACCGAAGTTCAACAAGACCTTGCGTATAATAGAGTGGAACATGTGTTTGATATTTGCTGCTAAACAGACAATGAAGAAAACCTGCAGCTCCCTTTGCAAGTTTAATATATGGAGGTATCCCACACATATGTTTTGAAAAGGGACCTCATAAATACTAGAATGGAGGTTCTACGCAATATGGGAAACCAATGGATAAGGGATATTGCCTTGCGCAAGGTAAAGGCATGCCCTGCCAATTAATATAATACTTGCGCAAGTTTGAATGGCTCTGCGGGCTGCTGCAGGTGTTTAGGTAGAGGATTCATGCACCATTAACAGGTGTGTGAGGTGTTTCCACCCGGAGATCACCAAGCCCCATGCAAAAGACAAAGCATGAATGTAAGCAAAGACTCACGTAGAAAATGAGGAGTGTCTGGCTCGATTCCAATAAAGTTAATGAAATTTCCATGGCCGATTCCAGGCAAAACATTCAGAAGTTGGTGCAAGATGGATTTGTCGTTTGAAAGTCAATAAGGTTCATTCTCATGCTCGTGCTCACCGTGCTTTGGAAGAAAACAAAGGGGGTGCACTTAGGGCCCGTTTGGACCATGGCATATCGGCCATTATTCCCGAATTGCGTATTCTGAATTCAAAATCCATTGTTTGTGGTCATCCTAGCAATTGCGAATTGGAATTTCGGCATGCCAATTTTGCCCAAAAAATGAGTATTCGATCTTCCATCGAAAAAGGTGGAATTAGAATTTGAGGCTCTAATTCCACCTTTCGAATTCCAATTTTGGAATCTTGTCGGGTCCTCGTACGGGCATAAAGTTTTTTATTTCGGGTCTGCGAGTGGTTTTACCTCCAACTCGCATTTCATTTTGCATTCGACATCAAGCGTGGTGAACATCTCTGCAACGCCTTCATTTCTTCAACGTCTTCCTTGGTCTTTGCAATGCCTTCCTTGGTCTCTGTGACGCCTTCCTTGGTCTCTGCAAGCAATATGGTAAAAACCCTTTTCTATTTTTTGTCGAACTCTGCAATGGGTTTTTATTTTGAAGAATTTTACAAAGAATTTTATTTTGAAGACCATGCCTGTAGAAGCCGCCAATAGTATTCTGGTTTAGTTTTTTTTTCACCTTAGACATCTCTGTTTATTTATAAAATGCCTTTAAAAATGGCAGAAGGTTTGACGTTGAATGATGATTCCTTGCTACAAAAACCCAATAGTATTTTGGTTAGTTTTTTCTCACTTTGCAAACAAATATGATTCCTCGCTACAAAAACCCTAAACCCTTGTTCAAAATTCTTTCTGCCGCCAACAACACTACTTCTGGGTGTAGGCCATTGTGTTTCTATAGGCATGGTCTTCAAAATAAAATGCTACAGGCATGGTCTTCAAATTAAAATTTGAAGACCATGCCTGTAGAAATCTATAGGTGCTTTTCATCAAGGCAGATGGTAAAGAGTGGAGTTTTTTGTAAGGAAACTCAGGTGCGGAAACAGCTTCCTACGCTAATCTCTATAGGAGAGTATTGTGCAAATTCTTATAAATCCTTACAATTTCAGATTCGTTAACTACTTTAACAAAGATATTGCAACCACATACCATACATACAGAAAAAAAATAGAGAATGACACAATGATATACCCTGGGGAAAACCTTTCGGTAAAAAACCCCAGCACTCCAAAACCTGCACAATGTATTATCTTCAACACAAAGATTACAATACACTTGCAATGCAAGTTCTTTCAGGAAATGAGAGACAAAGCCAACAAGACTTAAACTTCTGTTATATCTCTCCCATAGGAGCAGCATCATATATATAGACTCCTCTAGACCCAAAAATAGGCACAACCACCAAGACCCATGCACAAAGCCACATGTACATAGTTGTTACATGCAATCCCAAGAATAGGTGTCCATCCCTAGAATAGACTATGACAGCTTGTCATAGAATTCACCAAAAATAACGGCCACAAGAGAAGTGTAAGAGAATCTGTCATACCAACCTATTTTTGGTATATTCTCTTACACACACCAACCACTTCTTCTTGGGTGCCCAAATAGGCCCAAGTCATAAGATGCTCTTACACCTGTCATAGCACATTCCTTAAATAGTTCTTACGCGTCATAGGAATCCATCATGACCATTTCAGTCATGATCTCCTTATGCACAAGATGCCGACACATCAAGTGGAGTGACACATCAACATGCCAACTAGACATGTACACTCACACTTAATTACATTATTTGCAAAAAATACATTTACAAAACAAATAATAAGAATAGGAATTATCCAAGGTTGAGACACCTTATTCCTAACATTCTCCCACTTGTCGAACACCTTGTAAGAGCAACAGGAACATAACAGGAACTTTAACCGCTATAGGCCAAAAGGCCCATAGACTCCGAACACCATCTGAACTTCTCAGTGCCCACTGGTTTTGTTAATGCATCTGCAACATTCTTCATAGTATCTACCTTCTCCAAATTTACCTTTCCATCTTCCACCATATCTCTCACAAAGTGAAACTGCACATCAATGTGCTTCGTTCTGGCATGGAAAGTTGGATTCTTTGCAAGGCAAATAGCGCTCTGACTGTCACACCAAATAGTAATTTGTTCTGCATCAACACCAACATCAGAACACAATCTTCTAAGCCAAATGGCTTCTTTACAAGCATGAGTAGCAGCCATGTACTCAGCTTCTGTAGTGGACAAAGCAACCACAGGTTGTCGCTTACTCATCCAACTAATGGCACCACCAAACATAGTGAACACATAAGCACTGGTGGATCTCCTGCTGTCAATATCACCTACCCAATCTGAATCCACAAACCCACGAATACAAACTGAATGCGGAGATCCAGAAGAGTTACCATGATAACATATGGAGTAATCTGATGTACCCCTCAAATATCTGAATACTCGCTTAACTGCATCCTAATGTACCCATCCAGGATTAGCCATAAATGACTCAGGACTCCCACTGCTTGGGCAATGTCTGGTCTAGTACAGACCATAGCGTACATAAGATTTCCAATTGCACTAGCATAAGGTACTCTACTCATGTCCTCCACCTCACTAGGAGATTTTGGACAATCATCTACAAATAACTTTGTTCCCACAGAAATAGGAACACATAGTGGTCTACAATCTGCCATGCTGAACCTGTCCAACACAGACTTCACATACTTACTCTGACTCAACCAAAGTTTTCTATTAGACCTGTCTCTACTGATTTCCATACCCAAGATGTACCTAGCTGCCCCAAGATCTTTCATCTCAAACTGTGCTGACAACTGAGATTTAAAATCAGAAATCATACCCTTACCCTTCCCAAACAGCAACATATCATCAACATATAATGCAAAAATAAGAAGGCAATCATTTTCAACTTTGAAATAAACACAATGATCTGATTTTGATCTTACAAATCCAATTGACAACACAAAGGCATCAAACTTAAGGTACCACATCCTAGGAGATTGCTTCAAACCATATAGAGATTTCTTTAATTTGCAAACTAAGGATTCTTTACCTTTAACAATGTAGTGCTCAGGCTGTGACATATAAATCTCTTCCTCCAAATCACCATGGAGGAAAGCTGTCTTCACATCCATCTGTTCTATCTCTAAATCATATGATGCAGCAAGAGATAAGAGAAATCTAATGGATGTCAACTTTGCAACAGGAGAGAATATTTCACCATAATCTATTCCCTCTACCTGTGAATACCCCTTTGCAACCAATCTAGCTTTATACCTTTCAACACTGCCATTTGCACAGAATTTCTTCTTGAACACCCATTTACAGCCAACAAATTTTCTCCCTTTAGGCAAAGGTACAAGGTCCCAAGTTTTGTTTTTCTCCAATGAAGCCATCTCATCATCCATAGCCTCAATCCAAGAACTTGCATCTTCCATGCCCAAAGCCTCTTTCACAGATCTAGGCTCATCAGTGTTAGTAATCAAAGCAAAGGCACAACTGGAATCTAACATAGAATAACCAAACCTTTCTGGTTGCTTTCTTTCTCTCGTGGATCTCCTCAAGGGCTGCGGTTGAGGTTGTTCTTCCTCTTCTTCTGAACTATCAGAGTTGCGAGAGCTCTCCTCATCATTAGGCCCAACATGGTCTCTCTGTTCAGTCTTCTCAGGGGTAGGAGGCAACTAAACAACATCTTTTTCCTTTTCTTTTTCATCTGGTCGTAGCACAATAGGAGAAGATGTTAGCTCTCTGAAAATAACATTTCTACTATACAACACCTTACTAGTCACAAGATCCCAAAGCTTGTATCCTTTCACACCAGCACTATATTCGATGAAAATACATTTAACAACTTTGTTTTCCAACTTAGATCTTTTCTCCTTTGGAACACGTGCATAAGCTTCACAACCAAAAACATAAAGATGTCTAATTGAAGGCTTCTTACCAGACCACACCTCCATGGGTGTCTTACCAAAAAGGGCTAATGTAGGAGATCTGTTAACCAGATAGCAAGCAGTGGCCACAGCTTCGGCCCAAAACCTTTGTTCTAAACCAGCTCCACTAAGCATACTCCTAGCCTTCTCCATCAGTGTCCTGTTCATTCTCTCTGCAACTCCATTTTTCTATGGGGTATAAGGAGTTGTCTTATGCCTCTCGATACCTTGTTCTTTACAGAACTGTTCAAACTTTGCTGAGCAAAACTCACCACCATTGTCAGTTCTCACACACTTAATCTTCTTACTAGTCTGATTCTCTACAAGAGCTTTAAATTTCTTGAACTGACTAAAGACTTGTGTCTTACTTTTAAGGAAATAAATCCACGTCCTTCTACTGTAATCATCTATGAAAGATACAAAAAATACAGACTTGGAGATTGAAGGAACTTTTACAGGACCAAAAACATCAGAATGAATAAGATCCAAAACATCAGAAGATTTGTGAGAACTAGAGTAAAACTGAACACAATTTTGTTTACCATAGACACAGTGTTCGTAGAAGTCAAACTCGAGATTGCAATCATTTAACCCCTCAACGAGATTTTTATTTTTCAGGGTTCTAAGACCCTTTTCACCAATGTGGCCAAATCTCATATGCCACAACATTGTCTTTTCTGCAGGAAGCTTACCTTCCAAAGTATTTGCACTACCATCGGAACCAATAGCCATAGACTTCTTCACTGCTTGTTTAGATGGTGAGGATGAAGAACTATTACATAGAGGAATACATGCATCTAGTTAAAATAAGGTACCTCTCCTAGTACCCCTTGCAAGTACTATCGATCCTCTCATCATCTTGCATCCTTCTTTGGAAAAAACAACTTGCACACCTACATCATTCAGCATACTTGCAGATAATAGGTTTCGTGCCAAACTTGGAATGTGCATAACTCCATTGATTCCCTTTACTCATCCATCAAAAAATTTGATAGTGACCCTTCCGCGTCCAACTATCTTTAGGTGAGAATCATCACCCAAGTACACCTTTCCACCATCGAACTCTTCATATTTTGAGAACCAGTTTCGATGAGAGGTCATGTGAAAAGATGCACCCGAGTCAACCAACCCCACATCATCAAATGCATGGGCTGCCAAAGCTGCGATGAATGCATCACCATCTTCTTGAGATCTTTATGAAGCTGAATCTGAACCTTTCTTCTTCTTCTTCGGCTCTTTGCAGTCTTTATGGAAGTGCCCAGATTTATCACAGTTCCAACATTTTGCCTTGGACTTATTGGAAGTCTTTGACTTCCCACGGGATTTGGATCTACCCTTATTGTCAAACTTATTGTCATTTTTCTTCTCTCTTTCAGTGGATCTCCCACGAACAACAAGGGCTTCTTTTTCCGAAACGAAAGCCTTTCTCTGCATCTCCTCTAATAGCAGCGAAGACACCACATCATCCATTTTGAAGGTGACTAAAGTGCTTCTGAGAGCCATCATAAGATGATCCTATGAATCCGGTAAAGAACACAAAAGTGTGTAGCAACGATCCTCCTCCTCTAACTTGACACCAGCTAATGTCAATTGTGCAGCCAGCAGATTAAATGCATTTAAATGATCCGTTAAGGATCCACCTTCCTCCATTCGCAGAGAGTACAACTTCTTCCTCAGGAACAACTTGTTCACCAGAGATTTGGCCTGATACACGGCAACAAGTCTTTCCCACAAACTATTTGCGGTTTTCTCATCTAGAACATTTAGAAGGACTGCATCGGTTAAACAAAGTCTTATGAGACCCTTAGCTTTATGGTCTTTGATATCCCAATCTGCTTGAGCTATAGTTGCTAGTCTTGTAGCACTTGAAGTTGCTTCCCATAGGTCATGATCTTCCAACATGTCTTCCATCTTGAGTTTCCACAACTCGAAATTAGTGCCATTAAATTTCTCCACCTCCATTCTTCCATATGATGAACTTGCCATCTCAATCTGCAAATAAGATTCAGAATGCTCTGCAAAAAAACTCCCACTCAAACTTGAGATCAGCTCAAAAAACCCTACCCAACAACTAGGATCAAAAGTTGATCAAGCTCTGATACCACTTGTAAGGAAACTCAGGTGCGGAAACAACTTCCTACGCTAATCTCTATAGGAGAGTATTGGGCAAATTCTTATAAATCCTTACAATTTCAGATTCGTTAACTACTTTAACAAAGATATTGAAACCACATACCATACATACAGAAAAAAATAGAGAATGACACAATGATATACCCTGGGGAAAACCTTTCGGTAAAAAACCCCAGCACTCCAAAACCTGCACAATGTATTATCTTCAACACAAAGATTACAATACACTTGCAATGCAAGTTCTTTCAGGAAATGAGAGACAAAGCCAACAAGACTTAAACTTCTGTTATATCTCTCCCATAGGAGCAGCATCATATATATAGACTCCTCTAGACCCAAAAATAGGCACAACCACCAAGACCCATGCACAAAGCCACATGTACACAGTTGTTACATGCAATCCCAAGAATAGGCATCCATCCCTAGAATAGACTATGACAGCTTGTCATAGAATCCGCCAAAAATAACGGTCACAAGAGAAGTGTAAGAGAATCTGTCATACCAACCTATTTTTGGCATATTCTCTTACGCACACCAACCACTTCTTCTTGGGCGCCCAAATAGGCCCAAGTCATAAGATGCTTTTACACCTGTCATAGCACATTCCTTAAATAGTTCTTACACATCATAAAATCCGTCATGACCGTTTCAGTCATGATCTCCTTATGCACAAGATGCCGACACATCAAGTGGAGTGACACATCAACATGCCAACTAGACATGTACACTCACACTTAATTACATTATTTGCAAAAAATACATTTACAAAACAAATAATAAGAATAGGAATTATCCAAGGTTGAGACACCTTATTCCTAACATTTTTCTTATGAAAATTTGTGCAAATGGGTAAGATATGTTGCATGCTGTATAGTTTTTTCTCACTTTGCAAACAAATATGATTCCTCGCTACAAAAACCCTAAACCCTTGTTTAAAATTCTTTCTGCCGCCAACAACACTGGTTTTGGGTGTAGGCCATTGCGTTTCTATAGGCATGGTCTTCAAAATAAAATGCTACAGGCATGGTCTTCAAATTAAAATTTGAAGACCATGCCTGTAGAAATCTTTAGGTGCTTTTCATCAAGGCAGATGGTAAAGAGTGGAGTTTTTCTTATGAAAATTTGTGCAAATGGGTAAGATATGCTGCCTGCTGTAATTTGGTATTTGCCAAGCAATACTTGCAAGCAAGTGGCATCCTGTTAATCTATTCAAATTAGTAAGTACAGATGCCTTTGTGCAAACAAAGATGTCCAAATGTTGTGTGTGGTAAAGCGTTAGGTCAATTCTGGTCTAGGGTGTTTTGAGGATGTCCATTTTGAACAATCCACTGCATCATAGATCCATTGGAAGAATGATGAGATCCCATGCTAGATCTATGATGTAGTGGATTGTTCAAAATGGAGATCCTCAAAATGGACAATATACTATATACTAAATCCTTTCAGTTTCTCTAAATAGAAGAGCATTACTATGCTATCACTTTGTCTTCTAAAAGAGCATTACTGTGCTATCACTTTGTCTTCTAAAAGAGCAACAAGATGTGATGGTCTCTGTGCCATCTCCCCGTGGTATCAAGGAAAGGATAAATTTGCAATTAACAAGATGCACACTTTGAAATAATTGTTAAGTAATGTCTCTGTGTCATTTTAATAATATTATTATTGCCACAGCTACTTTCTCTTCCCAAATTATATACCACAACATTCAAAGACAAATAGCCTAGCATATCTTACAACATTGCTTCTTTCTTACTAAACTCGATTGGTTGCATGCGCTCTATTTTATCTTTTTCTTTATGTCTGCAATTTCTTGAAGTATGTCTGATCATCCGAATAAAATGTTGATAGATATGTAATACATTTGGTGCACTCATGCCCTATCCCATAATCAAATCTGGCAGATAGCGTGTCCATCTAAAGTTAGCCTTAGAATTTGGTTATGAATTATCCAAAGATAGTGATCTCAACAAAAAATTCATAGGAGACATGCAGATCAGGAAGCTAAAAAGAATTTTAACATTTCAATTGTCAACAACAATACCGAGGTTTTATATCTTATAAGGTTAGGTTAGGACAAATTTTAACAAAGTGGTGGTAATGTAGAGCTTCAATTTGACATTGGCCATCAAGTTTTAGTGATAAGTGGGTAGGGTAGTGACAAATAACAATTGCATAATCATGTGGGAAGTTGAAGTGTATACATAACAGGTATATAGCCAGACTGGAAGCAAGATGATTCCTATCAAAAATATAAAAATCAGCTTCTAGTGATGAAAAAAATGAACTGCAGCAATATTTTATATCAAAGTGAAGGATTTGTTTGCTTATTTAAGTTTTCTATATATCCTATAGGCCTAATGCTTTGTTAAATGGTGAAACTCATTGCTTAAAGCAAAGTTTGAGGACTCAGACTCAGCTCGGCAGCCCAAATTTGGACTTAGGCTTTTGGTTCAGCAACACAAAATTTTCTCAAGAGTTAAAAACTTCGTGAAGACTCAGTGAAAATTTTCTACCAATTCTATTATATCTACTACAGCTTCTTGTCCTTATCTATCTAAGAATCCTTTATGCCTTGGATTGCTCTTGATTGATGTTCTCAGAACTATTCATTCCCCATGGAATGTTCCCATGTAATGTTTACTGGGAGTTGAAAATCAAAGTATAGATAGGTTATGGGTTACTTCCTTTATTATTCTTAAGTCACGTAGTCCAACTTGTTAAGAGCACCATCTCTGTAGGTGACAATACTCCATTTCAAATATAGTTCTCTCACACATGCTCAAACTACTACTCTCTTAAAATTAGATGGTCTAGGGCATACACATTAGTGTCTAAGTTCAACGATTAAAACCCCAGTCAAATATCAGTTCAGATAGTGATGAGTCTGCAGTTCAGAATTAGTAGCCCCTTGAACAGGTTGTGAATGCTTTATTTACAAGATCCAGCAGTAGCCACTTGAATGTATTAGTATTGAACCATGCAAATGCTTTTCTTCTTGATAATGTCCTCATTTGTTTAAGAAGAAATGCATTCAAATGGTTCAATACCAATAGGCAATACATTCAAGTGACAATTACACATGGGACAGTTAGTATGAGATGTCCTCATTTGTGACAAGGATAGTCACAAATGAGGACATATCATAGTGACTGTCCCTTGTGTAATTGCCACTTGAATGTATTGCTATTGAATCATAGTAATGCTTTTCTTCTTGAACAAAAGAGGAAAGTCACTCTAAAGATAACATGATAATGTACAGTCACAAATGAGGACATCTCATAGTGACTGTCCCTCGTGTAATTGCCACTTGAATGTATTGCTATTGAACCACATTTATGCTTTTCTTCTTCAAAAAATGAGGACAGTCAATCTAAAGACAACATGATAATGTACACTCACTGCAAGTGTACATTATCATGTTGTCTTTGCAGTGACTATCCTCATTCAAGTGGCAATTACACAAGGGACAGTCACTGTGAGAAGTCCTCATTTGTGACAAGGACAGTCACACATGAGGACATCTCATAGTGACTGTCCCTTGTGTGATTGCCACTTGAATGTATTTCTATTCAACCACATTAATGCTTTTCTTCTTCAACAAATGAGGACAGTCACTCTAAAGGAAACATGATAATGTACACTCACTGTAAGGACAGTCACAAATGAGGACATCTCACAGTGACTGTCCCTTGTGTAATTGCCACTTGAATGTATTGCTATTCAACCACATTAATGTTTTTCTTCTTCAACAAATGAGGACAGCCACTCTAAAGACAACATGATAATGTACACTCACTGCAAGTGTACATTATCATGTTGTCTTTATAGTGACTGTCCTTGTTCAAGTGGCAATTACACAAGGGACAGTCACTGTGAGAACTTCTCATTTTGTGAAATTACACAAGGTAATTTCTTGTCAACATATGTTGTATACTGAACTTGCAACTCTATTATCTGATTATGCATTATAGTTGGGTGTTTTCTTATGTTGTTTCATGATTGTTTTGTTGGTATTTTTAGGTAATTCAATGGATCTCATTGATGATATTGATGATGATGATGATATTGAAATGGAAGGAGAGATTATGAGGAGGAGAAGAGTCCTGCCTGTTGTTGTAGTTGTTCTTGCCACCCTTGTCGCGGCCATAGGGGAGTGTATAAAAGAAGGTAGTCGAAATATGTGTAAGCGCACAAGAGATGCAATTCCTTTTTATAAGCATGTTATCAAATCCAATGAGACGGATTGCCATGACCAAATACACATGACTAGATGATCCTTCTTTAAACCAGCCAATATTTTAAGTCAAAAATGAAGCATCAAAGATACAGAATTCCTCATGTTAGAAGAACAATTAGTCATGTTCCTCCATACTCTTGGCCACAATCTGAGGAATCGTAAGATTGCCCATAACTTTGGGCACTCTGGAGAGACGGTAAGCCAATACTTCCACAAGGTCTTGAGGGCTATCTTGGCGCTCCATTCGGATTATTTTATACCCCCTAGTCCAAACACTCCTCGGGAAATTAGTGGGAAGGCCCGTTTTGATCCATACTTCAAGGTATATCTCCCAGTGGTTTAATTTTGTTTAGAGTTGTAATCTTATTATTGCATGGTCATTAGACCTATGATTTATCTGACTACAGGATTGTGTGGGAGCAATGGATGGATCCCATATACCAGTCATTGTCGATATCAACCTGCAAGCTAAATATCGCGATAGAAAAGGCAACTTGTCACAAAATGTTATGGAAGTGTGTTCATTTGATTATAAGTTTCAATACATCCTTGCTGGTTGGGAAGGGTCTGCTGCAGATAGCCGTGTTCTAGCTTCGGCTCTATCTAGAGCCGATCCATTAGTAGTTCCCCTAGGTTTGTAAAATATGATTATATTATTGAAGCATACGAAAAATAAGACAACATTATGATAATGACATTTTATTTTGTTTAGGTAAATATTATTTGGTCGATGTTGGATATCCAAACGTACCAGGATTTCTCTCACCTTATCGGTGCACACACTACCACCTAAAGGAGTTTTCAAGAGCAAACCCAATAAACACCCCACAAGAGTTGTTTAATCATCGACACTCCTCGCTTAGGAATGCAATAGAGCGTACATTTGGGATTTTGAAGTAGCATTTTCCTATATTGAAGCATGCGACATCTTATCAAATTAAGACACAAACACATATTGTTTTGGCATGTTGCATACTTCACAACTTCATTACGATAGAGGATGACCTTCCATCTAAGGTAGAATTTGAAGAGGAAGATGGTTGTGATGGGATAGATGTACCAGTGCTTGAGACATATGGGTTGAGCCAGCATGAAAGAGATGATTGGGCCAATTTTCGAGATGAAATAGCAAGAAGGATGTGGGAAGACTATAGATCCTGATCTTAGTCGGTTGAATAACTATTATGGCAGTGTTTAAACTAATGTTAGATTTCATAAATTTCACAAACTGATACTATACATTAATAAAAGCTGTTATGCCATATTTAGTATTGTCATGTTATATTCAATGTTGCTATATTTTATATTTAATGTTGCTATATTTTATATTTAATGTTGTCATGTTATATTTAATATTGTCATGTTATGTTTAATGCTGCTATATTTAATGTTGTCATGTTATATTTAATATTGTCATGTTATGTTTAATGCTACTATATTTAATGTTCTCCTGTTATATTTAATATTGTCATGTTATGTTTAATGTTTCTATATTTAATGTTTACATAAGGTATGTCTAGGGATGTCCCAAATGAGGACAGTCACTGTGAGATGTCCTCATTTGTGATTGTCCTTACAGTGAGTGTACATTATCATGTTGTCTTTAGAGTGACTATCCTAAGAAGTTCCTAGGTGTAACAAGTTCTAAGAATATATCAACAGTTCTAAGAAGTTCCCTAGCACATAGTAGCATCTACAGAGAAGAATATACCAGGAGTAACAACTATAGAGGAGACCATTTGAAACTATCCCTTCTTCAACAAATGAGGGCAGTCACTCTAAAGACAACATGATAATGTACACTCATTGTAAGTGTACATTATCATGTTGTCTTTATAGTGACTGTCCTCATTCAAGTGGCAATTACACAAGGGATAGTCACTGTGAGATGTCCTCATTCGTGACAAGGACAATCACACATGAGGACAGTCACTGTAAAGACAACATGATAATGTACACTCACTGTAAGATGTCCTCATTTGTGACTATCCTTATAGTGAGTGTACATTATCATGTTGTCTTTAGAGTAACTGTCCTCATTTGTGACTGTCCTTACAGTGAGTGTACATTATCATGTTGTCTGTGCATCAGGTATGTCTATGGATGGTGATGTTCAAGTTGTCCAGGCAACTTCTTCTTCCAAGAAGGTGTTCTGGACAAAAGAAATGGAATGCAAGTTGCTAGACTTGCTACAGGAGCAAGTGCAGCTTGGAAAGAAAGTTGAAGGGGGTTTCAAGAAAGAGGCTTGGACAGCCATAGAAAGGAGGTTCAATAATGAGATGAAAATGAACCTATCGAAGGAAAACTTCAAGAACAAGCTGAAAACTTGGAAACAAGGGTATAGACTTATGAAAGACTTGAGGAATACAAGCGGCTTAGCCTAGAACGAGACCACCCAAACTATGGATGCTGATGATAGTGTTTGGGAGGAGTTGTTGAAGGTAAAATGGTCTTCAAATCTCTTTTTAAGTTGAATATATATTTTTAAGTAATGAAGGACCAATAATGAATTGAATTGTTATGCCATGATATAGAGAAAGGAATTTAAAAATGCAAAAATGTATAAGAGGCAGCCATTTCAGTACTACAACGAATTATCCTCTATTGTTGGGAATGACATAGCTGAGGGCACTGCAGCTACAACAGCTCAAGAGATGGAGGAGGCTTTCATTGATGATGATGTTTTCAGTTATCATGGTATGGATAATGCCTATTTTGAGACTGCTATTGATTTGGCTAATGATGGTAACGAATTTGTTGATACACCTGTATCGAACCAATCTACTGCAAGTAGCAATGATAACCCTTCAACATTGTCAAGGAGGCCAAAGAGGAGGAGGGGAACATTGGTAGGTTCCTTGGATTCGATTTGTGAAACGATCAAGGATCTATCTGCAGGCATTACAGCAGGCCTTGCACAGCCTCTGAGAGTGGACAAAGCATCTAGTTTGAGAAGTGAGGCAGCGGAGTTGTATAAAGCACTTAAAGCAAGCAATCCCTGGCCTTCATGACTCTACTATAATTGAAGCACACGAAAAGTTAATGCATGATCCACAATCAACTGCACTGTTCTTGACAATGGATGAAGGGGAGAGAATCTAGTATATGATATTGAAGTTTGGACTTTAGTTGACCGATGTTTATTAGGTCTTCTATTTAAAATCAAAACTAATGTTTAAAATCAAAACTAACTAATGTTTGTTAAGAGTTTGTTAAATTTGCCATGTTGCTAAAAAGTTTGTGAAATCTGCCATTTATAATCTCATTTGTGAAATGTTGCTTTTTGATACCAGTTTTCTGCTGTGGATTAATTTGTATTCTCTACATTATCTCTGGATTAATTTTTATTCTCTGCATTGTCTTTGTATTTTCTGCTGTGGATTAATTTGTATTCTCTGCATTGTCTCTGCTAGGTGTATTGTCATTTTTAGAACTATTGGTGTTCTAGTATATCTTTGGGTTGTTTGTTCTGGTCTCCTCTATAGTTGTTACACCTGGTAGGGAACTTCTTAGAACTGTTGGTTCAAGAAAAGCATAAGTGTGGTTGAATAGCAATACATTCAAGTGGTAATTACACAAGGGACAGTCACTGTGAGATGTCCTCATGTGTGACTATCCTTGTCACAAATGAGGACATCTCACAGTGACTGTCCCTTGTGTAATTGCCACTTGAATGAGGACAGTCACTGTAAAGACAACATGATAATGTACACTTACAATGAGTGTACATTATCATGTTGTCTTTAGAGTGACTGTCCTCATTTTTTGAAGAAGGGACAGTTTCAAATGGTCTCCTCTACAGTTGTTACACCTAGTATATTCTTCTCTGTAGATGCTACTGTGTGCTAGGGAAATTCTTAGAACTGATGGTATATTCTTAGAACTTGTTAGACCTGGTATATTCTTCTCTGTAGATGCTACTGTGTGCCGTGGTCCAAATGGGCCCATAAATGTGGTTGAATAGAAATACATTCAAGTGGTAATTACACAAGGGACAGTCACTATGAGATGTCCTCATGTGTGACTATCCTTGTCACAAATGAGGACATCTCATAGTGACTGTCCCTTGTGTAATTGCCACTTGAATGAGGACAGTCACTGTAAAGACAACATGATAATGTACACTTACAATGACTGTACATTATCATGTTGTCTTTAGAGTGACTGCCCTCATGTTGTATATTCTTCTTTGTAGATGCTACTGTGTGCTAGGGAACTTCGTAGAACTAGTGGTATATTCTTAGAACTTGTTACACCTGGTATATTCTTAGAACTTGTTACAGGCCATAAAAAAAAAACTATAGGTTCCACCACTTTAATCCTAGATTTGACCCAAACAAACAAAATAAAAACAATGCCATTAAAGAGAAAGAAAAAACCTGCAAGTAGAACAGGTACAGTTTCCATCAGCTAAACAACCACAATGAGTAGAAACGCATGCAGAACGTGCTTCCATTTTTCTTTCCTTCCTTCGCTAAATTTTCCTTTTTCTTTCAAAGCTATATATAACTTAATATTAACCACAGTGCATATGGGAATCTGAATATGTGTATATATAGATGTGCTAAATGGAGTGGAGAGAGATTTCTTTGAGGTGGAGGGTTGCATGTCTAGATTTTCCCATGCTGAAACATGGCAACACCTCCATTTGACACCCATGTGTCAAATGCTACATGCTAGAATGTCTACTTCATGTGTGTGGATTATAAGCATGTGCTGTCAGAGTGTCTGAATATTGAGTGTCCTATTGCTATTGTTATTGTTTAATTTTGGGATTGTTGATATAGGTGCATTATCGAAATTGGTTTGATGGCTCTGATCAATGTGCCGAGTTGTCGATGTGGTGGTGGGCAGTGCCAGTTGAAGATTTCACGGTCAGTGGACAACCCTGGACGACAATATTGGTGTTGTCCAAACAAAAAAAAGGTTGCTAATGTGTATATATTTAATATTTGTAATGTAAATACTATTTATTATATTTAATGTTTGTAATGTAAATAGTATTCAATACTAATGTAGATTGGGCATCACAGGGCTATCATGATTGTGGGTACTTTAGATGGGTCGATGACAACCCATCTTCATCCATTCGCCCATCTCCAGTCATCCATGATCCAGACATCCGCCCATCTCCACTCATCCACAATCTAGGATTTGAGTGCAACAGTTGTCAAGCTAGGACAAATGAAATTAAATTTTTACGATGCCTTTTCTGTATTGTAATCGCATATCTTTTGTGCGACCATATGCATAGATGAGCTCAAGAAGTAGTCAGTTTTGTATTTTGATATTGTAATATGCGGAGATGAGTTCAGGAACTAGTCAATTTTGTATTTTGATATTGTAATATACGGATATGAGCTCGGGAATTATTTAGTTTTGTATTTTGATATTATAACTAAATATTATACTATGGATATGGCGTAACTCCTCTTTGCCCCAAGTGCGCATATATATGGTCCACATAGTTTTTTTCACAATAATTTTTCATGTTTATGGCTTAGGTGAGCCCCAATATGGTATTAATCACATGATTTAACGTTGTTTTTGTGGTTATTGCTTTGTAGAATTCTAACCCAGGTTTGTAGATGAATTTTGAGGTTAACATAGATATATCATGTATAAATTCATTTAATTGGTCGTGTTTTTATCTTGACAAGCATGAATCATTCAGGTAAGAATCAAAGGGGGTCATAGAAGGTAATAATAATTAATAAGATTTTTTTAAAAAACTCATACAGAAGTTAGCAATTGAATGTACTTCATTGGTGTACTAACAAAAGCACAAAGCAGTTGTATGTTCTATGTATGCAGTGTCTACAGACAAAAACAAGAGTTCGGGCATGACAGAGTGTCAAAGACTCATCAGACTAAATTATAACATTGTATCTGCATTATGTAAAATGAGGAATGCCTCATTCAAGTTGTAACACTGTATCTGCATTATGTAAAATGAGGGAATGCCTCATTCAAGTTGTAACACTGTATCTGCATTATGTAAAATGAGGAATGCCTCATTCAAGTTGTAATTTTATATCACCTCATGACTTTGTGGGGCTAGACCGGAGGTTTTCTCCACCCGACTCTTTCCTACCGGTGCTCCTATTGAGCTGGGTTAACATTTTGTAAAAAATAAATAATAAAATAAATGACTTGTTTATAAATTTGTGTATTTTGGGTCTACAAATTTTACAAATTTTAAATTTTTTTATAAATTTTATATTTTATTTGTGTATTTTGGGTATACAAATTTTATAAATTTTATATTTTATTTTGGGTCTATAAATTTTATAAAAAAGTTATACAAAATGTTACATTTTTTATAAACTTATAAACATAATTTTATTTCAAAATATTATAAATATTCAAAATCGCATACAAATAAAATAAAATAAAATAAGTATTCAAAAACAAAATAAAATATTATAATAATTTTATTTTGGGTCTATAAATTTTATGAAAAAGTTATACAAAATGTTACAATTTTTATAAACTTGTAAACATAATTTTATTTCAAAATATTATAAATATTCAAAATCGCATACAAATTAAATAAAATAAAATAAGTATTCAAAAATAAAATAAAATATTATAATAATATTTTATTGCAAAAATAAAATAAATATTCAAAAACACGAAAAAATATGAAAAACATCATAACATTTGAAAAAATCACAAATTGTTTACAAATAAATTAATAAAACAAATTCTCATTCAGTCAATATTCCGATTCCAAAATGCGCAGCCAAACGCGGAAAATAAATCTTCTCAGTCATCTTCCAGGTGGTTGAAATGGGTCAAACACATATTCTGGATATCATTTTGAGGATATGGATATTCCAGATTTGCAACATATTCCAGAATTGACCATATCCGACATTCCGTATGCCATGGTCCAAACGGGCCCTTAATGTCTTTGCTAGTGCATGCCAGCAGCTCACGCATAATGAATTAGATGGGACCTCACGAGATTTTTGGAGCCGACAGCTCATTCACATAACGAAGGGGGGCTCACGTTATAATTGCGTGGGGTAACCTGCCCAGATGCACAGGTCTAAAAAATAATGCCAGTTACTTAGCAGCCGACGCATGAACAGGAACCCACGCACAAATGAGGGGGCGACTTGTTTTGTTTGTAGATTTATCAGTTTGAGGGATGCATTGTGTAATCATATTTGTCCCACATTTGTGCCAAGTAATGAATATAAAATATTTATAAGCAAAGACACCCAAGGTAAGTGTAAAGAAAATGAAGTGGAGACAGTGGCAGTCTCTTGGCCTTGTGGGCTAGCCTTGAAGTGTGTGCCAGCTGGGCACTTTGGCAAATTTTTGACAAGACATTTAAAACACTTTGAGAATTTAGTCCCACATGGCTCCCAATTTCAAAATTTGAAGTGTGCCTAAACAAAATTTTGCAGGAAGGTGATAGTGCTGAGATGGACGAGATGGACATGTGGTGCGTAGTTGCGAGAAGATAACCGTAGATAACTGCCGCCATCTGAAGATAACCGCTAGTCGCGTAGTCGCGAAATGCTAATGGTTAGAGGCCGCTCATTCAGAGATTCAAAGACTAGTTAGTCGCCCAATCTCGCCAGGTCTGACAGTTAGCATAAAAGGTCTGTAGATCTAGAGACTAACTGTAGTCGTGAGGTCTCATGATGATTCAGAGATCTGGAGACTTAGAGACTGAAGCTTGTCGCGAGGTCTCCCGATCTGACTGTGGTTAAGAAGATCATTCGGAGATTAAGAGACTAAGGAGATTCTCCAAGTCTCTGAAGGCAACTGCGGTTAAGAGATAGTTTCAGAGCTTTGGAGACTAAAGCAATCTCCAAATGACTGGGGTTAAATGTGAGTTTGTAGAGCCAGCCCGAGCAACCAATCAGAGTGTGGCACTTGGCAAGTTCTGGTAGCATGTGCAAATTTAAAAGTTTATGAAAGATTTAAAAGTCATAAAGTTCAAACATTATGGATAAACTCGAAATTTTCATGCCAGGAGCTTTCTCAGAGTTTTAATTGTTGCAGGTTCATTTTTTGTCCAAATATAGCAGTATAATATCTTTTCAGAAACGGAAGACGACGACGAACATGGTGGCGGTGGAAAAAATCAGATTTGATTAAGTAGATGAGAGCAGTAATCAGTTTTAATCCGCGATCAGATTTTGGGAGATAATGTTTAGGAATGCAGATTCGACAGAGGGGAATGTCTTGTCTTTTGCAGAAGAATAAAGGATAAAATTAGATTTGGAGGATAAGATCAGAGAATAAAGGACAAAATGAATCAGATTTCCAGTAGATGATTAGATATTAGCAGTGGCAAGTGAATTGAGATTTTTGAGGTGTCTGAGAGGATCAATTTTTAGGAGAGAGAAGACAGTGAAATCAGATTTCAATAGAGACAGGTGTTGATCTAACATGGCTTTTAGGGTTTCTTCTTCTTCTTTTTATTCTTCTTCTCTTCTCAGTGTTAGGGGTTCCTGGTCCCTGTCTGGTCTTCTGCTTGTTTTGGGGTTTCAGACTATGTTCTACCCTTTCTCTTAGAGACTTTGCAACAGGTTTCCAAATGTTTCCCTGTAAATAAAATTTCTTAATCTTGTTTATGTTTTGAGCTTCCCGAGCTTCCTGTTATTAATGTATTGAAGCATAATCATTTCAATGAAATACAGTGTAGTTCCTATTCTGTGTTGTTTTGTCTCTTTGCATTTTTGTTCTGGCTCTTGTATGTTTTATTTGTAAGGCATTTAAAAACATACTAGCTACAAGGTAGTTTGTTTGATTATTTGTGAGTTTCTCTCAAGGAGAGAATTAAATTTCATAAATAGTTTCAGAGAGCTGACATTATTGAAGGATTTGATTGAACAGTATAGAAGTGAGAAGATAGTTTGTAAGGCACTGTGTTTGGATTGCATTCAGTCTGTAAGGCATTCTGTAGTATTTCACTTGATTTGTGACCAGTTGATTATATCTTCTGACTCTTTGCCCAAGAATAGGCACTAGTTAGGGTTTGTTGTGCAACCTTTATTAAATCATCAGACACCAATTTATCATTACCAGTACATTTTAGTTTCTAAGTTTATGCACATTGTGAAAGGACTGTATCTAAATGATATAGTTTAGTTTGTTGATTCATTGAAGAGAGAATCAAAAGGTTAACCTTCCTTGAGTTGTACTCACAAAAAGAAGGATTTACTTCCTTATACCACTGTTTATGCTATTATATTTGTAATTTCCTTTGTCATATTCTGTATCAGGATCTTCTCAATTATTTACAGAATCATCTTTCATTGAAGTAGTTTGGAGTAACACAATAGCATAGTAGTGAAGAACCTAATCCACTGAACAAAATCTTACTTGAAATATGGTAACCTATCATAGGCAACACCCGCCTGAGTCTTGTGGAGCTCGAAGCAAAAGGAGGATTTTATCTAGTCCTCATCAATTAGGCTTTTCTTGCAAACTTGGAGTCCTTAATTGAGAATCAAGCCCATATATTTGCCAAGTTTGATCCCACAAGAAAAATCCCTAACAAATTGTACATGAATTAAATATATGGAGGTAGTGTCTTGTAGGAAGACCATTGTTTACTCCCAAAAGGGACTACTTGACTACGTATAATAAACAAGATACCATAACCTACCATATAATAATACCAGAAAGAAATATTACTCACAAAACATGACATAAAGATGTGTATTTTATTACCAAATGCAATGCATACAATCCAAAGACTACTACCTGCTAATGGGAAGAGATTACATATATAGTGCTTGATGGTTAGTTAAGAGCGCTAGACGTTGGCAACTACCCAAAAATAATTGGAAGTACAAAAACATTACATCACCAATTAATTATTCTATAACATGCATATTCCAATAACGTTGGAAAGTACACCAACAAAATGAGTGCCCCCAAAAGGAAGTCATTTTCTAGATGACAGAAAAAAGGGAACTGGTGGCACTATAAAATCTAAGGAGGGAAAGAATACATCCTTAGATCAATGGAGGACGTTGAGAGATATGTCCCAGAGGTGGAAATATTTTTCTGTAGGCATTAGACTTGCTCTGTACAAATCTTCAGGTCTCTTTGTGCTAGAAATTCTTGTTCCTGGGACCTCTATGCCATCTACACAACTTCCCCTAGATCTGCTCGAGTTTTCTCCAACTTGTCCTTTTATTTTTCCAATTGTTGTTCCTTTGCTACCAAGACAACCTCAAGGGCTAGGCGATGATCTTTCTCTTTTACATAATGTTTGTTCTCTATTTTTAGGATAGTAATTAGCTCTCGCCAAGCCTCATCTTATTGAAGCATTGTAGTTTCCATCTCCATTTGGGCACTCTCCAAGGATATGTCTACCTTCCTCTTTTCATAATACACTTCCCTGAAGCATGCCTGTAATGCCCCGCCAAGAAACCCAGGAGAAATTAACCTAAACATGCATCTAAGTTTACAAAATAATTTTTTTCTTAAGTGTTTACAAACAATGACGACAACAATGCAGAAGCAATACAACCATGAGACATAAACAAGTACATAAACACAACTCAATTACAATTAACAATCCTTGAGGGTCCCATGACGTAGAATTATGTAAACAAAATAAATGATTAGATTAAGAATAATCACAATTAACTTATATGAATAACAATTACATCCAATACCATAAGGTATACAAAATGATACAACATCCTCTACACAAGTCGTAGGGTATGTCACAATAATCGAATACAAAATATAATACAATATCTGCAACTTTGAAGCACTGATACAAGATATAATCATGAACATCAAAAGATAGGAAAAAAAAACATGCCAATTATATCAAAACATTTAGCCAGATAATTAAATCAACATTAAATACAAACCTAAAATGCCCAATTAGGATATTCATTCGAGGAAAGAATTCCTATTAAAATATATAAAACAATCATATTAATTAACTGCTAATTCAAAATAGACAGTTAAAAATAAATAAATAAATAAATAAATAAATATATATATATATATATATATATATATATATATATATATATATATATATATATATATATATATTTCTGTTTGTAAAAATTTACCAAAGTAATATTAAATAAAACATAATTTACAAATAACAAAATGATTTAACCCCTTAATATAAATATATATATATATTTTTTAGCAAATAATAAAAAACAATAAAATAAAAAGTAAAAATCTTTTTGATTGGGGGGACCCGCGGGCCCCACGCCCCATGCTGCTACGGCAGCAGCTGTTGCGACAGCCTAGGGTCTGTCATAGTAGCCTAGACCTGCCACCGATAGCCTTAGCGCTGCCGAGGGGGGAGGAGAGGGGAAGGGCCTCGCCTCCCTCACTTTATTATATTTTTTAAAAATATTTTTTATATTAAATATATATTTTATATAAATTTTTGTTTCCTTTATCAAATTTAATTTAATTTAATTTACCTAAATTGAAACCAACAATTGATTAATTTTAACACTAATATATATATATATATATATATATATATATATATATATATATATATATATATATATATATATATATATATATATTTTAAAACATAACTAATTGTAAGATAAATTGAACAAATAATAGTCCAATATTTCTAAGGTATTATCTAGGGTTTCAAATCAAATTAACTAGAATTACACAAAATTCTTCCTTAATGAAATCTATTCTAAAATTTGAAGTCAAGGAATGCATGCAGTAAGGATTTCCATAAAACCAATTCCAGAATATGAAGAGAGAAAAGGAGAATTCATAGAATAAAAACTTCAAATATGATAATCAACAGGCACGAAGCAAACAATCATTTCAAATTGCAAAACAACACAATCATAAAGAAAGTCAAACCCTACCTCAAACACCGAAGAATAATATTCGAACGAAGACCATATCTGAAGACAAAATCCAAACTTTCAAGCTTTTCCAAAATCGAATTCTTCACCCAAAATTCTTCAACCTATGACCCCCTTCAAAACCATGGCCAAATCTCCAACATATAGGAATTCCTATTCCACATGCGAGAGTTTGAACTTGACTCCAAAAAGCTTTGCATGAATCAAGGTCTAATTTTTAGTTCAATTTCAGTTGAACTAAAGTCTCTTCTCCACTTTGTCTTTTGTTGAAAACACTTAGCCAAAATTAACTAATACCTTTAATCTAATTTAATCAATTCTGATTGTGCAACTTAATGTATTCAATTGATTAAAAATAAAATATTTAATCTAAAATAATTTCCACATGCTAAATTAATTCTTAAATTAATAAATACCTTTAATTTGAAAACAAGTTAAATTTATAATTAAATAATCCTAAGGTGAAGGTATTTAATTAATTCTAATTAAATACTTTTACCACATAATAAACTAAACTTAACAATTGCATTTAATTAATTTCCAATTAAATAATATCCCATAGCTAAAAATAGCAAAGATCCAATTTATTTAAATTACATGCAATTTAATCTAATTAAATTATCTAATTATTGAAAACACGGCAGCAACCAAAATCAAATGAACCTACAGACCCATATTCATACTCAAGCAAGGGGTTATAAACTCATATCCACTGGATGAGTTTAATAGGGTAGGATAATAGAATCTTGTCCACTATTTTAGGATGATATCATGACTTAGGTTAGGATTTGAATTTGTATGTCATCTCCCCTCTCTTACCATTTAAAATATTGCGATAGGGCACACTCATCTTGACAATTCAGGAAAGTCAATGCTCGGTACTTGCAAACCTGCATAAAAGATAAGCATGTACATACATGTGTAGATATATAATAGATAATGGCGGGGATTGACTGATCATGTGGATCTTGCAAGCAAGTAACTACGACTCTGTCCCTCAACCACATCAAACACATCAAACAAACATATAAAACACACATGCCAACCATACACATGCAAGTATGAGGTCAGTAAAACCATAAGCATTAACGATATCCTAACATATAATTCATCATCCTAAAATAACCATAACATATAGAAAATCAGACTATGGGAGGGGCATTACAATGCCTCTATGTTGTGCAATGTAGGAATCACCCGACCTTGTTCACCTACATCATTGGCATGTGACCTGAAAACTAGAATATGTACACCCTGGTTCTCCTCTGCATCTCCTCTTTTGAATATATTCTTAGTCTTAACCACAGTTGAATGCATAGCCACCATAACCTCCTCACTAGGCTGCCCAATCTCAACCAACTCCTCTGTGCACATGGGCATCTCTTCAACAACTACTTTGTGTCATACTAGTCTATCCTATGTGAAGTCTACATTCTCTAGAAGGCTAGGTGATGGTGATGGAGGGGCATGAGATACATCTTAGAACTTTATTAACAAATCATCGACCCTTGGTTCATTTTGTAGAGATGGTGTGGCAGCCATGGTATTTTGTTGGATGGAAATTATGTCACTGACCCCTTGGCAGGTTGTCACTTAGTGGGTTGGCAATTGGTGTAACATTGGGTACTTTGACACTTCTTCTCTAGCGCTAGGTACTTCGATCCTTGCCACTATAATAGCCACTATCATTGATGTCACTTGTGTAGTTGCTATACCCTTCCACTGGCCAAGAATAGCCACTGAGATGGCCTCCTAGATTTTTGTAGGTGTAGATAATTTGAGAGTGGAAGTTATGCTTGTTTGAAGTTACCCAGGGAAAGGGTTAATTGGGTGGATAGGTGATGACATCGGCATCCTAGTTAGCATCTTCACCCAATCCTATAGTGACACATGACATTTAATGGTGATGTGGTAGTCAAAATTAACATGTGGCAAGCTCATGATGACATTGCATTTTGAGTGATCAATATAGTGACGTGGCAATGCAATATGATCCAATAAAAGTGGGATGTGTGTCAATGCTAGACAAATAACCTTTTTCCACATGGCACCTCATATTGTTGTTGGTTGAAGGAAAATAGTTGGTGAGGTTTGAACCGCAAACCTCCTCTTTATAATATTTCTTCTCTACCATTTCACAACTCACATTTTCTTGTTTGCTAGTGGCGGCGGCTATGTTTTGTCATGTGATTTAATTGAGATAAGACAAAATCTACTACATGACAAAAACAACCTTAGTGACCTTAGTTGGAGTTGAACCCACAACCACTAGCATCCTATTTTCATCCTCAACCAACTATACTAATAGAATTTCCATGATTACAAGTGGTGGATGTTCTATTTACCATGGGATGGCGAGTTATGTAGGAGCCTAATCCCCTATCTTCATTAACCATAAATGTGCTCAAATTAATATGACCCATTTAAACATTAGTAAATCTGAAAATACAATGGATTTAATTAGGAAAAGAGGTTAATATAGGAGATATGAGAATATTATATAAAATCAATTGGTTACTCACTAAATTTGGTAAAATTGTAATATAAAAAGGAGACTTGATGAGCCTGGGAGGAATAATGAGATTTGATAACTCTTTGTAACTCTTGAAAGGAGAATTTGGGAGAGAATGCTTTAGAAAATTAAGTGGTCTCATAACATGAGATAAAAAATTAGAATTTTCTTGAGAGTATTTTTCACAACTTTATGTTAGTATTGTAAAGGCTTAATGCCCATTGAGAGAGAGTTGCAGTTTTATTGCTTAGCATTGTAAAAAGTGGCGAAGGAGCTAGGCACAAACATGTTGCTAGCAAGTTCCTATCATCACAGTGTGAAAGAGGGAAGAAGATTGTAACTCCATGGAAGACCATGGTGATGTAAGAGTTTTGCATCATAATAATGGCATCGATCTTGCGTGTTTGCATATCTAGAGATGTAGCCAAAGTCTAGTGAACTCTAAAATCAAATCCTTTGTTTCTTATTCTTTTTGATGCATGTTCTTGTCTACTTAGTTATTTTATGCATTTCTAAGAATTTTTTATTCAGTTCACAAGCAACGTCAGTATCGATCTTCATTTTAAATATATATCTTGGTGAATCTAAAAATTAAGTGATTCATAACAAAGAGTTTACAGATCAAGTTTGGTATCAAAGCCCGTTTTGTAGGAAATTACAAGTGGTGAATGTTAACCAGGTTGAGATTGAAACAAGGAGAAGGTTCTCTTGAAGATTTCAATCCAGAGATTGGGAAAAGAAGGACTTTTCCTCGCTCAAAGATGACACATGAACAAAATATTTCTAAGTTTGATACAAAAGCCTTCCATAAAGCTTTTCTAGAAATGAAGATAATGATGGACATTTTGATCCAAGAGAGGCATGAACGACATAAGAGAAAGACGGACAAGGCTAGGAAGAAGGAGAAAGCTAAATCCTCATCAAAAGATGACAAAGACAAGGGAGTAGGAGGTGGTAGTGACTTCATGATACCACCAACTTCCTTAAATTTTAAAGCTCAACTAAACTAAAAAATTCATGGGACCAACATCTTCCATAATATGAGACTACCTTGTGCTCCTTGGAAGACACCTAACTATGCTACAAATGAGGTGCACACACCTTAACCCTTGTAGGATTTGAACTTGTAACCTCAATTTCAAGAGAGCAATTTATCCACCACTAGACCAACTCAAGTTGTAGACATATGTAGAATTCAAATTGAAGACACGTGTACTTATTCAAATTTTGACAACTAATCTTCTATTATGGGAGGACTTGACATCTAGGGCCACACCCATTATTAGTTCACATGAATTAAAAACTATGAAAGAGGGTGATTTGAAATGAAAGGCAATTCCATGTTGTCTTTGGGTACCTAAGCAAGTGGTATACAAGTAGATTAAGTCATCTAGTTGGAAAAGTAAAAGAAACCATTTTTGTCAAACAAAATAAGGCTGTGAAAGAGTGAGTTTTGACTCTTACAACAGTTCCATTCAAAGTTCCCTAAATTCAACAACATTGTGTAATTTTTTATTCACAGTAGTAGTCTTCAAAAACTACTATGTATCTTCTAAAGAATCGATGCCCAAAAAACAAAGTTTAATTATCAAAATTCATAATTTGATAAATATTCTTTTTCCCTAATTGTAAGTTTTGTTTACATATTTAAGCTATTATAATGTATGATTTTGACATAGTACACCATTTATAATCGTGTTAATTGGTCACATTGATGCAGGAGCATCATGCTCCCAAAATCGTGCTTTTAATTTTTTTGGTTTTATTGTTGAATGTTCTTTATGTTTAATTGCCTTTTGTTAGCGTGCGGTTTCGAATTCCAGTTTCCTGTCACCATGAACCCCAACTTCCTGTCGCTAGCTAGCAATCCATTTGTGAAAAGTAGTTAACATGTATGTGAACAGAACAATGGGTGGTTTTCGATTGTGGGAAGCTGATTCATAAGGATCGAAGGCTGTAAGAGTTGGGGGTTGGCTGATGTGGGAAGTCGTTCTTCATTGTAAGAAGAACTGTGTGAATAATCAAGGTTGGGGCAAAGCAATTGATTGGAAAGATTGGTAGAGTTGTGCTGATTCGAAAGGGCAGATTGGCATTAACAATAAGTAGTGGAAAAGAGTTAGGGGTGGAACTAATTTGGTCCTTGAAGGACCATCTGTCATTGTAATTGTTTTCACATCTAAGTTAATGAAATAAAGTATCGTTCTCTTCTTTTGTGTTATCTCTGTTATGAGATTTAGACTCTCTGGAATAACAATCTATTTGCATTTAGTGTGATTCCCCATGGTTTGTTGTCCCATCGTGATATTCAAGATTAAAAAGGAGAACCTTGGTTTGACCAAAATTTATTTTACCAGTCTTTTCTTTGTCTTTTTAAATCTCTATTTTATGTGAAACCCTGTATTCTCTGGTTGACTGAAAATCTGCTATCACATATGATGGGATTCCCTAGCCTAATTATGTAACTTTTGTTGATAAATATGGGTCAAGATGTTTTGTTATTAATGTATCATTGATCACTTTTGTTATTAATTAAAAAAATAGTTTTATTCTAATTTATTTTGATTTTTAAATTAATTAAAATGTAAGGTTAATGGTACATTTTGATTCATGCATACACAATTAACTTTTCTACTTCCAAATGTAATAGACTTGAGAGCATATTCAAAAGTGTACAGAAGTCAAATGGCATGTATAACGGGTGGGTTTGTGCTTTGAAATTGTGTGCATGCAAAGAAGAGGTACACGAATGTTAAGGTACACTCTCTATGTCAAGTGCACACATGTCATCGACATCATCTATGCAGCTGACAAATACCACCTAACTTGACCATTAACTTGCATTTATTTATTAAATTGAAAACCAGAAACAACTGCTGCGTGAATTTAAATTTAATAAATAAATGCAAGTTAATGATCAAGTCAGGTGGGATTTATCCGCTGCATAGATGTTGGCCATGTCATCCACCTTAAGGAGGTGGTTTTTATGGTTTCCTTTCAATCACCCCAATCTTATTTTGTCTTTCCTTTATGTGCACATAAATTCAAACCATACACAAACCCTTTTAGAAGTGCAATCGGACTTTTCTACATTTTTGGATCCACTCCTAGGAAGACTGACCGCTCTAAATTTTTCAAATTTAGAAGAAAAAATGATCTTGGCAAAGACTCAAAGGATATATTTCAACTCAAAGGAAGTTCATGTTTGTTAAGGCTCAAAATAATAGATTTCAATTTAAAGGAAATAGAAGTAGATATAGGTAATAGAAAAAATTGAGTAAACATGTTGGTCACTAAGTTAGGGTTTTATAATAGGATGCTTGTGATGGATTGGTTTAGTAGACATAAAGCTTAATTTCTTTTCCATTACAAATGGATTAAGTGGCTAGATGGTGAACAAAAATTAGTGTTGCTCTAACGAATCCAAGGACCAATATTTTAAAACACAATCACCATCATGCAAGTTAGGAGGCATATGAAGAAGGAAAACAAACCCTTCCTAATTAAAATTGATAAAAGAAGTGAATATCTAGTTCCTTATATAGGAATATATTTGATCCTATAAAAAATTCAACATGTCTTCCTTGAAGATTTCCCAGGCTTAACCCTTGAAAATTACTTTTACTTCTCAATTGATTTGGTTCTAGGGGTTGAGCCTATTTCAATGACTCAACAAAATGAATATAGCTAAATTCTAGGAGTTGAAAACATATAGGATTTGATTCAAAAATGTCTAAATTGACGTAGAGTGTAAAAAATGGGGAGCTCTGATGATTTTTGACAAGAAAAGGGATGTGATTTTAATATAGTGATTGATTATTGAATGTTGAATAAAGTGACCATTAGAAACATATATGATCTTTGTAGAGTTGATAATGTATTTGATCAAATGCGGTCTGCCATATTTTTTTTAGAATAGATTTGATGTTTTGTTATCATTAGCTAAGGATAAAAGATGAAGATATTCTAAAGACAACATTTGAAACTAGATATGATCATTATGAATCAGTTGGTACTATTTAGTTTACTAAACTCACCTTTTATGTTTATGAGCTTAATGAATCATATTTTCCATTATTTCCTAGGCATATTTGTGCTAATGTTCTTGGATGATATTACAATCGATTCCAAGAATCCATAAGAGCATGCAGAGTGTGTAGGAATCGTACTACAAAAGAATAATCTTCATGGAAATTCACCTAGAAGACATCATATTAGTTGAGGGAATTTCATTGGATCCAACTAAGATCTAAGCTATTGTTGACTAGCTTATCCATAAGAATCTATTAAAAGAAAGAAGTTTTAGGGGATTAGATGGATATTACAAAGGTTTGTGAATAATATTTTCCAAGGTATCCAACCATATAACCTCTCTAACAAGAATAAAAATAATTCAAGTGGATAGAAAAGTGTGAAATTTCCTTCCACCAATTGAAGAAGCCCTTACACTACACTTATTTTGCAAGTACCTGATTCTTAGAAGGAATTTGTAGTATTGATTGTATTTTAATCATATTTATTGAAGAGGCAAAAACTTGATTGTACTACTATGATCTAGAATTCATATCAATTGTACATGAATTAAATATATGGAGGTAGTGTCTTGTAGGAAGACCATTGTTTACTCCCAAAAGGGACTACTTGACTACGTAGAGTAAACAAGATACCATAACATACCATATAATAATACCAGAAATAAATATTACTCATGAAAATATGGCATAAAGATGTAAATTTTATTACCAGATGCAATGTATACAATCCAAAGACTACTACCTTCTAATGGGAAGACATTACATATATAGTGCTAGATGGTTAGTTAAGAGAGCCATACATTGGCAACTACCCAAAACTAAATGGAAGTACAAAAAGATTACATCACCAATTAATTATTCTATAACATGTTTATTCCAATAATGTTGCCAAGTACACCAACTACATGAGTGCCCCCAAAAGGAAGTCATTTTCCAAATGATAGAAAAAAAGGGAACTGGTAACACTATAAAATCTAAGGAGGGAAAGAATACACCCTTAGATCAATGGAGGATGCCAAGAGATATGTCCTAGAGGTGGAAATATTTTTCTGTACGCATTACACTTACTTTGTACAAATCTTCAGGTCTTTTTGTGCTAGAAATTATTGTTCCTGAGACCTCTATACAATCTACACAACCTCCCCTAGATATGCTTGAGTTTTCTCCAACTTGGCCTTTTATTTTTCCAATTGTTGTTCCTTTGCTACCAAGACAACCTCAAGGGCTAGGTGATGATCTTTCTCTTGTATACAATGTTTGTTCTCTATTCTTATGATAGTAATTAGCTCTTGCCAAGCCTCATCTTGCTAAAGCATTGTAGTTTGCATCTCCATTTGGGCACTCTCCAAGGAAATGTCTACCTTCCTCTTTTCATAATACACTTCCTTGAAGCATGCCTCTATGTTGTGTAGTGTAGGAATCACCCGACCTTGTTCACCTACATCATTGGCATTTAACCTGGAAACTAGAATATGTACACCCTGATTCTCCTCTACACCTCCTCTTTTGATTATATTCTTGGTCTTAACCACAGTTGAATGCATAGACACCATAATCTCCTCACTAGGCTGCCCAATCTCAACCAAATCCTTTGTGCACATGGGCATCTCTTCAACAACTACTTTGTGTCATACTAGTCCATCCTATGTGAAGTCTACATTCTCTAGATGGCTAGGTGATGGTGATGGTGATGGAGGGGCGTGAGATACTTCTTAGAACTTTATTAATAAATCGTCGACCCTTGGTTCATTTTGTAGAGATGGTGTGGTGACCATGGTATTTTGTTGGATGGAAATTATGTCATTGATCCTTGGTAGGTTGCCACTTAGTAGGTTGGCAATTGGTGTAACATTGGGTACTTTGACACTTCTGCTCTAGTGGTAGGCACTTCGATCCTTGTCACTATAATAGCCACTATCATTGATGTCACTTGTGTAGTTGCTACACCCTTACACTGGCCAAGAATAGCCATTGAGATGGCCTCCTAGATTTTTGTAGGTGTAGAGAATTTGAGAGTGTTTTTTACCACCAATCTAGCTATGGGTGGTAGTAAGGCTAGTGCAAAGGAATTTCTTCCCATCACAACACTCTCTTGTTGGAGTGATGGACCCACTAGCACTAATTAAGATTCTACCCCCAAATCTTCAAAGCTCAAATTGGCACTATTTGAGGAACTCTCCTCAATAGATGAGGATGAAACTTTGACGGCAGGTGTATCATTATGATTTAATCCAAGTGAGTTGGCTAGTAGTTTGGGAGGTTGAAATTTACACTTTGTTCATAGTGGTGCAATAGATATATTTGGTGCCACCTCCAGGCCAATTGCTTGTACGCCAAGGTGTGTCCAATAAAAAGTTGTTGGCCTAACTCTATCTCAACAATAGGTTGAAGGTTTCCCAATTGATGAGAAGACACATATGTATTTTAACATGATTGCATGTTGCATCATATAGAAAGCTTTGTGCCTACTATTGAGGAACTCATGAATTGCTCATATGCCTAATTATATATATTCTCCCTAACTACATTCAACATAAAATCCAACATCCAAAATGCTATATTTGATGCACGATTTATATCCATGAGATGGAATTTAAAAAAATTCAATATTTCGATTCTACATTCGTGAGGAAATTTTTCTTCAGCTCTCTTTGTCCACCTAGACTGTAATTTTTTCCCCTTATATCTATCATGAGGTCTTGCCTGCATACTTGTTGAATGCAATTTTTTTTCTTGTCGGGCCTAACCTTCTTAGGCTTCCCTGTACATAATGTCTTGTAGATGGGATGCTTATCACCCTGGTCAAGTCAGGAGGCTTGTAATAGATTACTACCTAGAAACCATTGTAGACAATGGCATATTCTCTCTTTGTTGCATTATACTTTTCCACCATAGTACGTAGGTAGGGTTCAAATTCATTTGAACTAAAAATGGAAACTACACCACCTTATCAACTAAAGCATTATAGAGAGCTTTCTTGAAGATATGATCATCATCCTGCACACTCAACCACCAATTCCTACATTTTCACTATTATGATTCTCTCATGTATGTTGACTACAACCATTAAAGTGAATACAAATCATTGAGCACATGAGTACATTTTTATGAAACTTGACCGAACTTCTTGAAAAATAAGGTGTTTATAATTCTTAAGCAATAATTAGTTCAATTTCTTATGTCATAGGGATTAAAAATTGAGTTGTTAATGCTATAAATCATAGAGTTAGTTTAGTAACAATCAAGAAAGTAAGGTTTAAATAATGAGACACTATCAAATAGATCTAAGAAACAAATACTTTCTATTAGCAAATGAAAATATAATTTATATGACAGTAAGAGTGAAAATTGATACCTAAGGAAGGTGGACCATGAGCAAGAATCCTTGGAAAAATTTGTAATATATGTTACCAAGTACATCTCAAGGTAAGATGTATGAAAATATGAAATACTTCTACTTTTGTCCAAGAACGATGGAGGTGGCTAGTTTGCTTGTAAAATGCCTAGAGTGCTAGTGCATTAAGGTGTACCATTTAAATCTAATAGGGACATCATTATTGTTGATCCCTAAGAGGCTTATGCCTAAATAAGGGCATTCAGAAAGCTTTGTACGAGTGGGATGAGGTGCGACCTACAAAGAAATCTCCAATATTTTAAAGAATTCGACTCTTCATGTTGAGATTTAGATGAAAAGGGTAAGGAAACTCTTTTGCAAACAAAATAAGCTAAGGGGAGGAAAATTGCCAAATTGAGATTTTAGACAGGTAAGCATGTCAAAAGATAATATCTATGAGAGCTAAACCATTCTTGGTAAAAGATCTATGTCTCCATCCACAAGGACACATTGTACCCCAAACCCTTCATTGTTGGATGGGAGAACAAGGTGCCAAAGGCAGGGTGACATAAGGAAAAATATTTGTTTCTCAGTCATGGGAAATACCTACAAGGGTCCGAATAAAGGCACATAACTCCTAAGGAGATTTTAATTTCTCATACCCATAGAAATAGTATAAGAATACTACTTATGAAAAAAGGAGCAATAAGTGACACCAATAATGTGTTCTTATTTCTGAACATAAATAGTTCTTATAAGGGTCTAGTGAAGGAACCACAATTTGCATAACTGATATGACTGATGCTAAGATTAGATGAGTATGGTATGTGATGTGTTTGATGACAGTATGATGATAGGATGATCAGTTAAGATGTTGTCATTGATGTCAACTCAATATTTTTTGGTTGACAATGTTCCTGTTATGATGAAGTATGTTCAAGAGGTTGAATCTCGCACTATGGTAAGAGTTGGAGTGTGCAATCATGAAGAAAGATTAAGTGATGTCTTTATATGATAACTATATGATCGAAACTATTGAATGTATGATGTGTGTAAGTTATGATTGATTGAAGTATGACATGGCAACTTCTAGAATAATTTGTGTCTAACAATGAGTGATTTGATTGGTTCATCAAATCTATGATGTGTTAGGTGGCGTGATCATATAATTATGTCTTTGATATTGTGTTGAGCTTATGGTTATGACCATGATTAATTTGGTTGATCGGTATGCATGTTTTTTGGTTACAAAAGTTGTCTTGGTAAAAGGTACATGAAGTTCTTAGAACAATCTATTAGATCCTTAACTGGTGAAGTTGCACTATGTTGCGATAAGTGATTATGTGTTGGAAGGATCACAGTGAGGTGTCAAATCGATGTGGAATGATGTGTTGGCATTTTCATGACTTTGATGATCGTATTGTTAGAAAGAAAATCCCACCACCACAATTGAGAGGGGGTGATGAATCAGTTGTGAGCTTAATTAACTTAAATTTAACTTTATCAGATCTTAAGCTTGTAATCAATAACAAAAATAACCACAAGATAATAAAAATACACAGTAACACCATATATGTTAACTAGGGAAACACTTGATCAAAGAGAAAACCCCGGTGGGAATGATGCCCATAAGATGATGTACTAATATAAAAGTTCCCTATGAAAGGATAGGCCTTGCTAGAAGTCTATTACAATACAATCAGTACATATGAGTCCCTACTAGGATACTTTGGATCTCTGCTAAAAGATCCCAACCTTGTAAGGAGTTGATTGAGAAACACAACAAAGACAACTGAACCCAGTGTCCAAATTGCTTCAAGACTATCTTCACTAAAAAGCATAAAGGATAACACATCCAAGGGTGAAATGACTAAAATAACAACTCTCTTTTGCCAAAACAGTTCCTTTGAAGTCCTCAACAATCCAACAAGATCATCTTATACTTTGAGCATAAAGATTTCCCATTCAAAGCTCGCACAACATTTCATTTCCGTGTGATATCCCTATGATACCCTTTGATACCTTTCCTTTATACCAACTCCTAATGATTATTGAGTCATCCAAAAGGATTTCTCAATTTACAATTAATAATATAGGACATTAATAAGAATTTACAATACACGTTACATTACATCTAAACACTTCCATATAATTATTAATCTTTAGTCAGCTCACAAAGAAGTAACACGCTTCACATCATCCACAAGTCTTTGTGGAATGCAAAGTAGATTTTGGCGTGTTTATCCAAGCATCCTGAATATGTCATAGAAAACATATCAACCTTGTTGAACTAACTTCAACCTCATTGAAACAATAAATCTTGAATAATTGCCACCAGTTCTTGGTAACACTCACTGAGAACAATCTTCAATAAACTTCACATAACTCAAACATAGCTGCATAAATTTTTTTGCGCTTACAAGCACATCATCATAACATGTTCCTAAATTCAAATATATCTTCACAAAACTCAATTCATCATTATAAAACCTCACGAAATAATTCTTTGTCTATAACTCTATTAACTCTATCTAGAGAGAATATATGTTGACATCAATGACAAAACCAATCATGAATGTAACATTTAAGAACTCAATCATCTCTAATCAACATCCAATCTGCCCTGATAACAACATTCATAATCATTCATGCTAACAATCTTCCCCTTTGAAATTGATGGAAACATAGATGAAAAAGCATCTAGTCCCATCCTATCAATAATAATCTCCCATCAATATATTTCTTCCTAATCTTCCTTTATACACTCTCAAACTCAAATCTCCCCCATTCACTCTTCTCGTAAGATTTTTCATGTATATCTCTCCCCCGTTGACATCAATGACAAATGTGTCAATATATCAATTCTCGAAGTTCAATAATCTCCAATACAATATGCAAAAGAGCTTGAGTATCAAAAGATACTGTAGAAAACTCATGACTAAGAGTCCTTAATGACTCAGCTCAAGTAAAATTACTCCCCCATAGGAGAAGCATCAAGCATCCAGTCCAAATAGGTATAGTGCTTTGATCATGCTGGATTGATGGATTCCTGCATCCATTACTCTGAAGAGGGTTGGGGAATAACCCCAAGCATGCCTCTCAAATACTCAAAAGTATCCTTAGCCAAAGGTTTTGTGAATATATCTGCTATTTGCTCCTTTGTACTAATATACACCAATCTGATTTTTTTTTTCTGCAACCTTCTCTCTCACAACATGATATTTTATTGCAATATGTTTGGTCTTTGAATGTAATATTGGATTCTTTAACATGATAATTGTACTTGTATTATCAAAACATATGATAATAGGCTCATTGAATTCAATGAAAATATCCATCAACATATGCTTTAGCCAAGTGATTTGATTGCAATTATTTTCTACTACAACATATTCTTCTGCTGTTGTACTCTGTGATATACAATTTTGTTTCTTGCTCAACCAGGAGACCAATCTTCCTCCCAAGAAGAATTTTCTACAAATTGTACTCTTTTTGTCATCAAAATTTCCTCCCCAATTTGCATCGGTGTATGCACATAATGTAAAATCATGTAATCTGGTGTACCATAACTGTAAGAAGTTTCCTAAGGCAAATAATAATTGCCAAGATCTAGAAGCTTAAGAGATACCACAAGAGAGATAAATATGATACGATCAATGATCAAATAATCAAATAGAATAAATTGATAGATTACATACAATGTAGGAATGCCTAAATATATAGGCAATGTGATAAGATTACATGATAAGGAGATGCTAAGCTATCAACCACACTAGGTGGAATCACATGTCCACCAAAGGTGGATCATCCTCCATTGTACATGAAAGTATGTGAAACAATGAGAGGATGATAATGTGATAAGAGCACTAAAGGTGGATCTCAGACACAAAGAGGTATGTGATGACAACTATCACACCTAAAGTGGAAATTCTCCTAACCATGTGCTAAAATGAAATTCAAACTCCTAGGTGTAACAATGACAAATAATATGCAAATGCATTATCCTAAGTAAACTTAAGTAAAGTGTAATTAGTAAATACTTAAAATTAGATGCAAAGTGACCTATCTTATTGCATGAAAAACATTTCAAAGGTAACTTTCCTTAAAACTTACCCTTACCTCTCTTTTCTCTTCTTGCAATCAGGGAAATAATTTCATATAGCTTTCTTTCTTCTTCCTGTATCTGTTCCCATTCATCAGCATACTCACCAAGCTCTTCTTTCATATTACCACTCACTGCTGATGCTCGCAATTCTAGATAATGTCTTTTTGTGTGCAGATGCCTTAAAAATGTTGTTTCAACTTTAGGTAAAGAATCTCCCATCTCTGTAGCCTCAAAGGTAGTTATCTTTGCAATCAACATCTCTCTGCTAAAGTTTGTAGTCAAAGGTATAATCTTTTTTATAGCCTTAACTTTGGTCTTGTAAACAGGTGTCAATGATCTAAGAATCTTTGCAATGACTTCTTCCTCTTCATAAGTGCCTCCAAAATTTCTAATTCCAATCACAACCTCAGTAACTCTCTCTACATAAGCCCTAATATTTTCATCATCTTTTATTTTCAAATTTTCCATCCTTGTTTTCCAGTTTTGCAACTTTGCTTGCTTAATAAAATTGTCTCCTTCATATAATGCTTCTAATCTTCCCTAAATTTTGTGTACTGAATCTAGATCTTTCACCTCAGTAAATTCTCATTCAGAAAGTGCACTGATCAGTGCTTCCCTTGCAACCATGTTTTATGAAAATATATTCTTTTCTTCATCAATAGCTTTATCTAACTCATCCCCAGCCTTCATGGTTACCTCATTCTTCGTGATCATCTAGTAGTCGATACCCAAACATAGCAAATATGTTCGCATCTTGTTCTTCCAACTGTCAAAGTTTTCAGGATCAAATTTCATACTATCCTTCCTATAGAATTCCATCTCCAAGATCACCTCAAAATGTTAAGCTTTCTCTCTAAGGACCAATAGCTTTGATACCAATTGTTAGGAATAATAGTCCACCAACACAACTAAGAGGGGGGAGGTGAATGAATCGTGAGACAGATTATTAAACTTTAAACTTTAAATAATAGCTACACTAAATCAAATGATAACACAGTAAATGCCAACATAATAACACAATATTTTTTTGTCGAGGAAACCTTGTTAAAGGTAAAACCCCAGTGGGAATTAGCACCCACAAATGATGTATTGAGAGTATAGTATCCCTATTAAAAGATCTAGCCCTGTTAGGAGCTTATTAAAACATTACAGTACAGATTCCTTGTTAAAGGACATACCCTGTTAAAGGATAGATCCTATTAGGAGTCATAAATGTAGGTTCACTTCCTAGGCTCACTATCCAAAGACAGTTATGTCCACCTCTACAACTCACTGTTTGCAACACAAGTGTATATAAAGGAAATACACAATCCTTGTGAATTGTCTGATAAAAACTATCTTTTCTTAATCAGTTCCAATGAAGTATAAACTATCCTCTACTTTACATCTAGCAGATACAATCTCCCAACTTCCACAATCCTCTTTTACATTTCTTACACACTACCTATCTTTTCAAAAGAAAAGATCTTACATATATACCCTATTACAATAAATGATTAGGTCGACCAATTAGGCTTTCCTAATATACAAATAATTACATAACCCCTTGCTAAGATACACATGGTATCTATAACAAGAATACAACAATTACACTTCAACAATTAAGCTCCAATATCTGTAATCCATGCTTGCTATCCATAATACACACTACAACTTTGAAGTCGGCCCCAAATAGGTCTCCTCTAGAACACATGCCACAACTGACTTCATCACACTTCCTATGACTTGATAAGATCAAAGAACATTCCTCAATATGTTATCTGACATCCCTTAAGCTTGCATACACTGAATCCACATTGCTTGTAAGATACACTCAAAACATAGAGACTAACTTTGTCAAATTCCACTGTCATAGTCTAGAAACTAGTCTTTACCAAATCTTTTGTTACTTAACCAATATGAAATATTACAACATATGATGTTAGATATAAGATCACAACACCTCCCTATACACAAACCTGTGTTCGCTCATTTTGAATCAACCGCACAGTATCTGTACACTGTAATAACCAGTATGTTCTGTTCATAGAAACATATGTTGACATCAGTGACAAAACATGAATGACAACAACATTAGTAACCAATTCCAACAACATCCAACAAAAATAAAATACAAGCACCTAGGGTATGACCATTTAAAGGGGTTAGAGAATACTTTATGTGAAATTGGTGATATGAAATAGGGTGAGGTAGAAGTAGATGAGTTTTGGAGAAGAATTAATAGTCCCAATGAGCATCTCATTATTGAAAGGCTAGCAAAGAGTAGTTTATTACAAGAAACCAGTTTTCCCATTGTTGTATAGTGTGCAAAGTTAATTATGGAATGCATAAATCACTATAATTTAGAAACTTGGCAAATTAAGAAGCAGAACCAAGAGGCCTCATGACATTTGTGCTTGAAAAATCTTCGGTTAGTCATGTTATGATTAGTTTATATTCCTAAAAAGACTCTTTTGTTTTAATTATGTTTTAAAAGTTATTTAAAAGATCATTTCCCTGTAACCATCCCATGGGGAAGGTGAAAAAACTATTTATATGCATTTGAAACTGATAACAAAGGATCAATAGTTTGTGTTACAAGTAGTGGTTGCCGTTGCACCAAAAGATCGACCTGTTAATGCCCGATACAACCACTAGACTTATAGAACACAGGAGGCTGTTAAACCATGTCACGAATCCCAAAGGGAGACATTGGTGGTTAGTCCAACAATCCCCCCCTCAGCATCACCCGAGGGGATTCGAACCTGTGACCAAGCTCTGATACCACTTGTTACAAGTAGTGGTTGTCGTTGCACCAAAAGATCGACCTGTTAATGCTCGATACAACCACTAGACTTATAGAACACAGGAGGTTGTTAAACCATGTCACGAATCCCAAAGGGAGACATTGGCGGTTAGTCCAACCGTTTTAGCTTAGAGTTCTCTCTTTTGCTGTGTCAATCAAGTGAGACTCAAATTTTGAGACTATTATTATTTTTCATTAGGTTTATCTTATAAATTTCTTCAATTGAATGGATGAATGAAATGAATTAATTGCATATATCAAACTGTGTTTTTGGGATCAATAATTACAAGGTGTCCGATGTGCCACTATTTATTCTATTTCTTTGTTTGTTTATGCTATTGGAAGATTCTTTTTTCTTGTGGTTATGCACTGTATCTAATTTTCATGGTCGTGGGAATGAGTATATAGAAATAAGTTTTATGTTTAAGCATTTAATGTATGTTTGTTTTGTGAATATCTCATGGTGATGGGTATTCATTAGATGCCTCTTCTACTCTCTGGTTAAGATAATACCCTTGTTTAAATTTAGAAAATAAAAAAAAATATTCATTGCATATCTATATAAGGGAGTTGTACCTTTCAATTTAGAGATCAAATCGATTAGAGGTTTGTTCAAGTGTTGATAAACAAAAAGGCTTTTTTGTGGGTTTGGGTCTATTTTATTAGAAGGCCAATATGTTAACCATTAATCCCTAAGAGGCTCATGCCTATATAAGGGAATTCAAGAAGTTTTGTAGGAGTGGGATGGGGTGCATCCTACAAAGAGAGCTCTAATATTTTTAAGAAGCTAGCTCTTCCTGTTGAGGTTTGGATGAAAAGGGCAAGGAAAATATTTTGCAAACAAACTAAGCTAAGGGGAGGTGAAATGCTAAACAAAGATTTTAGATGGGTAGGAATGTGAAAGATAATACCTACAAGAGCTTAACCATTCTTGGTCAGAGATCTATGTCTCCATCAACAAGGACACAGTGTACCACAAACCTTTCATTATTAGATGGGAGAACATGATGTCGAAGCCAAGGTGGCACAAGGAAAAATATTCGTATCCCAACCATGGGAAACACCTATAAGTGTCTGAATAAATACACAAAAATCTTAAGGAGAGTGTAATTCCTCACACCCGCATACACAGTATAAGAACACTACTTATAAAGACTTAATTGGCTTAATATTTGGGTGGGAGCCCATAAAATTTCCCACAAGAGACATCTCAATCAAGGAAACACTCTTATCAATTAAACTATCAAGGATAGAGATAGATAACTCACCAACCACCGGGTTGGAAAGGTTCTAGACTAGAGGGAAATATCTCTTGTTCTTAGGTTCAACACTAAAAAAGGTATACCACTTGGAAGCTTTACCAACACATCCAAAAAAGTCCTGCTAGAAGATACCCTAGTGAGAAGATACCCTAGTGAGAAGATAAGTTTTTGGGTAAGAATCTCTTGGAGTAACCCCCCAACTGAAGATGGTCCAAGATGGGACCACAACTTGGTCTCATCACATGCATCATTTGGGCACATGGGAATAGAGTCCTTGAGAATCGAGGTGCTAGTCCCCCTTGGCAAGATGCCAACATGAATAACACCTCCATGCCCATTGCTGACAACAAGACCTTTTCCATCCCCCATTATCTACACTAGTTTCATCACCATCCAAACCACTTATATTCAAATTTAAGTTTCCCACTACTTACTTCCTGATTCAAAAGTTTTACCCCTTGAAGGGACCTCCATCATTACTTAAATATATGAGAATAATAATTGTTATATTCTAGTTTGTGCATTATTTTCTTAGTTGTGACCTACATATACATACATGGGTTTGACATAGGGAAGTATACAACGTTACTCATAGTTAGTATCCATTTAGTACTAGCTTAATAATTTTGTAGAAAAAATTGGCATTAAAATAACTTATAAATAAGGAAAATAAAATAAAAAATGATTAAACTCGCCAAATACATTTAAAATTTATTTGAAAGTTCAAAAAATCTCTATACAAAGAAACAAATATAGATATAATATTCAGAACTACAGTAATACCATATTTAGAAATAACTAAAGGTTAGACCATAGAACTAATTTCTTAATATATAGATAATAATATAATTACATTTGAATGAAATAAAACAAAAAAAAATGATTTTGAGACATTGGAATTCTTGAAAAATGTTTCATGAAATTAAGTCAACTGGCCTACCTCAAGATTTTAAACAAATTGTGATCATACTAAAGAGGCGAATGAGAAATATGGGTAGAGTTTGTAGGAAAAATATTATGAAATTCTAACACAGTATAAAATTTTAAAATTGAGACAAATGGAAATTGATTTTGTTTCAATTAATGTTATAATCTGTTCACAAAAATAAATGTAGAGCTTAAAATATTGGGGTTTTAGAATTACTAGATTCTTGAGCTCAAGATAATAATTTTGTAAGACTTCATTTGTAGCCCAGAATTTTCCTTTTTTCAATCGGATGTTTCGAGGAAACTGAACCCACCTTGACTTTCTTGAAGCGGCTCCAACGTTTTCTAAAGTGCCCGACAGATGCAGCAGTGTTTCCTATATGTAGCAGTTCATCTTTTTCAATGTATCTTTCTCTCTCTTCCCTCTGACGTTTCAAACACTGCGACTGAAGAAGTTCTAGGCATTTGCCTCCCCTGTTTTTCCTGTACAAGTCGGGGACTGAGTAAGTTCTTGCCATTTTCCTCGATCGTTTATATCAGTACGGATCACGAACTGAACAAATTCTAGGCATTTGCCTACCTTTTTTTTCCCTGTACTCACGGTAGTGGCTATCCAGCCACGAAAACTATTTTTTTTATATAACTTTTTGCAAACTTCTGAAAAAAAACTAAGTGTTTCCCCTTCGTATGGTAAATAATTTTCGTGGCTGCATAGCCGTCGCCTGTACACACCGGGAACTGAATAAGTTCTAGCCATTTTTCTTCCCTTTTTTCCCCTGTACAGACCGGGGCCTTTACAAGTTCGTTTCAGGCATTCCTACCGTGTTTTTACCTTTGCACCCCGGGGACGGGATTGAATAACTTCTAGGCATTTTCCTTCCCTTTTTTTTCCTGTACAGACCAGGGATTGAACAAGTTCCAGGCATTTTCCGAGCCTGTGTTTTTCCTGTACACAGTGCACACGGGGGACTGACTAAGTTCTGGGAAAATTCCTTCCCTGTTTTTTCTCTTTTCATGTTTCAAGGAAAGTACTCAACCTCCCCTTTTTCATTGGACAGGTCAGAGCATGTCTAATTTGTAGACGTCTTCTTCGCCATACTTTCCCCGTGGTTTCAAGGAAAGCATTGAGCTCACCTGCAGTATGATCTATTTATTTCACTCTAACCCTCTTCTTCCCCAAGGCTTATATCTCATTACGCGTGCCGCTATCAAATCCATACGCTTTGCTCTTTCTCTTTCTATTTTAAAGGGTTTTTAGGGTTTGAACTGTAACTAATGGCGTCTTCTTCATCATCTCACCAGCAAAATCGGAAATCAAATGCTTTCTCTGGACTAGAACCTGCTGGCAAAAGAAGGAAGGTTTCTGAATCTTCGTGTTTGTTTGATGTTTTCATCAATCACAGAGGCCCCGATGTCAAACAAACTTTGGCAACCGAGCTTTACAACTCTCTTGGGCGATTGAGAATAGAGGCGTTTCTCGACTCAGAAGAGAAGGAACTTGGAAACTCGTTTCCTTCTACCATTGAGACAGCCATCCGCTCTGCTAAGGTACACATTGCCATCTTTTCCCCAGGATATGCAGAGTCAGCTTGGTGTTTGGCTGAGCTGGTTCTCATGTTACAAAGTCAGGCCAAAATTATCCCCGTGTTTTATGAAGTGAAGCCTAGTGACCTCCGATACATAGAAAAGGGAGCATACGCTACTGCATTCAGTACACATAAAGAGAAGGGCAGGTACCTGGAGAAGCTTAGTGAGTGGAAGGAAGCCCTTAACAAGGTTTCATTTATAGCCGGGGTTGAATATGACAGGTAATCTATCTTTGGTTGTGGTCGCACTACTCTGTATTATTCTGTTTTACCTTCAAATCTGGTTTAATATTTTCTCATCGAATTCTGTTTTCATTTTACAAAATTTCAGTGATTGCAAAACCATAGTGGCAGCAGTAGAAAAGGAAGTACAAAGGAAACAATGTTTATATGTTGCAAAATATCCAGTAGGCCTTAACAATCTTGTGGAAGATTTTGAAAAGCGATGCCTTGATGAACTTGTACAAGATTTTGAAAACCAGTGCGGCCTGGAAGAAAGGAATAGTAAGCCTACCGTTGTTGCCATCTTTGGCATGGGTGGAGTCGGCAAAACAACTCTCGCCAAAGAGTTGTTTAATAGAAAGCAGTCAGATTACACTAGAGCAAGCTTTCTGTTTGATGTGCGAGAAGCGGCTGTGAGAAGTGAACTACCTCATTTGCAAAGTCAGCTTGTGAAGGATCTTCTCGACAAAGAACAAAATTTCAGAAGTATAGAGGAAGGAAAAAGTTATCTCAATGATCATCTACCAAGAAGCCCTTTAAATTTCCTAATAGTTGTAGATGACATCGATCACGTGGAGCAATTAGATGCTCTCTTGATCATGGATATCTTCAATAAATTAGGTAATAGTCTTGTTATTGTCACTACCCGTGATGTTGGAGTGGTGATATCCACGGGGATTACTATTGCTTATGCTTTAAAAGGAATGGGCAGAGCCAGCGGGAGACAGCTCTTTTGCTGGCATGCGTTTGACCAACCTTTTCCATGTGATGGGTACGAGGCGTTGGTTGACCGATTTGTAGGCGTGTGTGGAGGGTTACCTCTTTCTCTTTTGGTTCTGGGCCGGCTTGTTCATGGTAGAGATCACAAGTTTTGGGAGTCGAATTTGGTAAAAGCGAAAAAGACACTGCCTCGAGATGTAAAACAAAGATTGAAAATAAGTTTTGATGCATTAGAAGATGAAGAAAAACAAGTTTTCATGGATATTGCTTGTCTTTTTTTGGGGAAACCAAAGTGTATGGCCGAAAGAATGTTGGAGTTATCAGGATGGGGCGCTCAAACTGCACTGCAAACACTAAAAGATAAATGCCTTATAGAAGAGATCAACGGGTTCGAGGGAACTGTATTGAGAATGCATGACCACCTGAGGGACTTGGGAAGAGAAATGGCACTTGAGCTCAGTCCTCCTCATCGTCTGTGGCGTCCTCAGGATCTGCAATCTTTGGTATGCTTTTTACCCTTTCGGATTTGCAGTTGTAGTTAGTATTATAGCATTCCAAATTTAATTTGTTACTACATAAATTGAAAACTGCACTGCTTGCTTCTGTGTATGCAGCAATTAATGGATTTGGAAAATATCCTCGCAAAAACCAATACCAGGTGTTTCCATTCCATTGATGACAATTCCATGGGCTATGAAGTTAAATTCTTTTTAGGCCGATCAGATAGTTGTGTTGAGACGTCAGCTTCCTTACTATGGCTCGAGCTTGTGTACAAGCATAGGACACAAGCGCCAAGCTTGCCCTCATTGCCCGCATGGATTCCTCTTCAACGTTTGCAGCGTTTGAAAATCTCCGGTGGATCATTCAAAACATTGTGGGAGAATCACACAGAGGTATTTTAATCTTCTCAGTCAAAAACGAAATCTTAAGTAAGGTTATATAGTGGAATGCATCATCTTATGGTTGTATCCGGACTTTCTCTTTCAGGATTGAGAGCTCTATAAAAAAACTATTTTGAATTTTAGGCACCGTCTCACTTGAAATAACATGTGATTTTTCGAACCTCTTTGAAAGAGTTTGCAGAGTTAATAGGAATATCAGATGGTTAAATAACGTGTTCATAGATGCCCACAGATTGCCAATCCAAGGTTTATCTTTACTATTTTTTTTTTCCAATTATTGAGAGCATTATAAAACTTAAAAATATTTAGAATATTGAGGCATCCCCAATTGAAAGAGCTCGTGATTTCACAGTTAATAAAAAGATGAGATAGTTAGAAAATGTGTCCAAAGATCGTCAAGGTTTGTCTTTAGTAGAAGCTTTTTGTAAATGCATATCAGATAGAAAATGTATTCTTAGAAGCTCAAAGATTGCTAATCAAACACAAGGTTTATCTTGATAAGTGGAAGATAATTTTCACAGCAAGTCAAATTGTGATATTGCTATCAAGATTCAACTGTATAATTTTTTGAGTCAAACTCATTGACCCATGTTTGACGAGTAGTAATTCATAAGAACCCATCTCTCATGAGAATGAATGGAACACTTAGCACTCATTGCATCTAGGTGATGTTCACAAAGGTGAAGTACGGGGACTTCGGGAGGTCACCCATCTAAATACTACTTTAATTCGAATGCGCTTATCTATAGAATATTTTAAGATTTATCTTATTAGAATCTTTGTAGTTATGTCTCTAGTCTTCCAAATTAGAGGGAGGAACATGCTTCATTTGAAAGAGAGGGCTCTCTAAAAAATTATTATAGTAAATTTCAAATTTAATGGGAAGTAGGTTGTATTAATGGAGGAAGATCTAGTAGCATTGAGGCCTTGGAACTGTACAAACAAATCATGTAAAATTTCTATCTTAAACCTTCATTACCACAATTCACCTATCTCACCCTTAAAACTATCGAACTTGATACCATAAAAAATCTTACGGAAGTGAATTTAAGAAAAGATAAAGACATTAATTAAAATTGTGAAAATTCTGCAATTAACTGTTTTCTTTGAATTAATTGACAACCAATTTTAATGAGAAAAAATTAAATACCAGTAACATATATCGTCATAAAAATAACCACATTAATTTACAAACATAAACCAATCAACATGTACTCAAAATAATCACTAGACTGCAGAAAATATACTATGAATTCTGTATTTTTTGTGCTTAGAAAACAGCAAGAGGCAATGCCTTTCTAAAAAGTTTGCAATCCTTTAAAAACGGTAAGAAAAATCTAAAAAAGCGTAGCTTTACATGTAGGTTTATTATTAGTGTTAAAAAAATTTAAACACTATCAAAATAGATCTTTCGTAAATCTTAAAATAACAGAATTAATGGTGATCATAAAAATGAAGTTCAAAATCTTTCCATGCAGATTTTCCCTTATCAGCATCAATTATAAGAACACTACTTATAAAGACCGAACTAGCTCAATATTTGGGTGGGAGGCCATAAAATTTCCCACAAGAGACATCTGAATTAAGGAAACACTCTTATCAATTAAACTATCAAGGATAGAGATAGACAACTCACCAACCACCAGGTTGGAAAGGTTCTAGACTAGAGGGAAATAACTCTTGTTCTTAGGTTCAACATTAAAAAAGGCATACCACTTGGAAGCTTTACCAACATATCCAAAAAAGTGTCAGAAGATACTCTAGTGAGAAGATAAGTTTTTGGGTAAGAATCTCTTGGAGTATCCCCCAACTGAAGATGGTCCAAGATGGGACCACAACTTGATCTCATCACATGCATCATTTGGGCATATGGGAATAGAGTCCTTGAGAATCGAGGTGCTAGTCCCCCTTGGCAAGATGCCAACATGAATAACACGTCCATGCCCATTACTGACAACAAGACCTTTATCACCCCCCATTATCTACACTAGTTCCATCACCATCCAAACCACTTATATTCAAATTTAAGTTTCCCACTACTTACTTCCGGATTTGAAAGTTTTACCCCACTTGAAGAGACCTCCATCATTACTTAAATACATGAGAATAATAATTGGTATATTCTAGTTTGTGCATTATTTTCTTCGTTGTGACCTACGTATACATACATGGGTTTGACATAGGGAAGTATACAATGTTACTCATAATTAGTATCCATTTAGTACTAGCTTAATAATTTTGTAGGAAAAATTGACATTAAAATAACTTATAAATAAGGAAAATAAAATTAAAAATGATTAAACTCAGCAAATACACTTAAATTTTTTTTGAAAGTTCAAAAAATCTCTATACAAAGAAACAAATATGAATCTAAAATTACAAAGAAACAATCTAAAATTAAGAACTACAATAATACCATATTTAGAAACAACTAAAGGTTAAACCATAGAGCTAATTTCTTAATTTATAGATAATATAATTACATTTGAATGAAATAAAACAAAAAAAATGATTCTGAGATATTCAAATTCTAGAAAAAAGCTTCATAAAATTAAGTCTACTAGCCTACCTCAAGATTTTAAACAAATTGTGATCATACTAAAGATGCCAATGAGAAATATGGGTAGAAATTGTAGGAAAAATATTATGAAACTCTACCAGTATAAAATTTTAAAATTGAGACAAATATAAACTGGTTTTGTTTCAATTGATGTTATAATCTATTCACAAAAATAAAGGTGGAGCTTAAAATATTGGAGTTTTAGAACTACTAGATTCTTGAGCTTAAGAGCTCAAGACAATAATTTTGTAAGACTTCAAATGGAAATATTAGTTGCAAGAATATGTTTTTTTTTTTAAGAATGAGGGAAGGAATATCTCAAAAGTTATTTTTAAAAAAATATGAAACATCTTTTCAAGTGAACATTTCCTTGGTTTATAAAAATTATTAAACTAATATTTACAAATTAGAAGGTACAATAATTATATTAAAGAAAAATATTTATAATCTAATATATAAGAAACCAAAATTCAATTTGCACCTATATTTTTATTATAAAAAATAATATTTAAAATATGAAACATTAGATTTGTATGTTTTTGTGTGTTAAATATGAAAAATTTAGCTTTAATGGGCCGGTTTGGTAGCGGGAATTAGACTGGAATTGGCATTTAAAAAAAATCATACTCAAATTCCAATTCCAGTTTCAAAAAGTGGAACCAAATGGTCTAAACATAATCCAGAAATGAAAAACCGGATTATCAAATCCATGATTTGACCATTTCCAGCATTTGGTCAAATTCATCATTTCCTAATTCACGCTACCAAACAGCATTAGTACTCATTTGTAGCTCAAAATTTTCCTTTTTTCTGTTGAATGTTTCGAGGAACTGAACCCACCTTGACATTTTTGATATTGGCTAAATCGTAAACTAAAACGTAAAATGTATGAAGGAAGTTTGAAAAAGTTTGAAAAAAAAACTAAGTGTCCCCTTGGTAAGATTTATGTTTTAGTTTACGATTTAGACGTTGCCTCCGACGTTCTTGAGGAGGCTCCAATGTTTTCTAAAGTGCCCGACAGATGCAGCAGTGTTTCGTACATGTAGCAGTTCAGCTTTTTCAAAGTATCTTTCTCTCTCTTCCCTCCGACGTTTCAACCACTGAGACTGAAGAAGTTCTAGGCAATTGCCTCCCCTGTTTTTCCTGTACAAGTTTGGGACCGAATAAGTTCTTGCCATTTTCCTCGATCTTTTTTACCGGTACGGATTACGAACTGAACAAGTTCTAGGCATTTGCCTACCCTTTTTTTCCCTGTACACACCAGGAACTGAATAAGTTCTAGTCATTTTTCTTCCCCTTTTTTTTCCCTGTACAGACCGGGGCCTTTACAAGTTCGTTTTAGGCATTCTCCTACCTTGTTTTTACCTGTGCACCCCGGGGTTTGAATAACTTCTAGGCATTTTCCTTCCCTGTTTTTTCCTGTACAAGCCAGGGATTGAACAAGTTCCAGGCATTTTCCGACCGTGTTTTTCCTGTACACACCGGGGACTGAATAAGTTTTGGAAAATTCCTTCCCTGTTATTTTCTCTTTGCATGTTTCGAGGAAAGTATTCAACCTCCCCTTCTTCATTGGACATGTCAGAGCATGTCTAATTTGTAGACGTATTCTTCGCCATACTTTCCCCGTAGTTTCAAGGAAAGCATTGAGCTCACTTGCAGTATGATCTATTTATTTCACTCTAACCCTCTTCTTCCCCAAGGCTTATATCTCATCACACATACCGCTATCAAATCTATACTCTCTGCTCTTTCTCTTTCTATTTTTTTAAGGGTTGTTAGGTTTTGAATTGCAACTAATGGCGTCTTCTTCATCATCTCACCAGAAAAATCGAGAATCAAATGCTTTCTTTGGACTAGAAACTGCTGGCAAGAGAAGGAAGGTTTCTGAATCTTCGCGTTTGTTTGATGTGTTCATCAATCACAGAGGCCCCGATGTCAAACAAACTTTGGCTACTGAGCTTTACAACTCTCTTGGGCTATTGGGAATAGAGATGTTTCTTGACTCAGAAGAGAAGGAACTTGGAAACTCGTTTCCTTCTACCATTGAGACAGCCATCCGCTCTGCTAACATACACATTGCCATCTTTTCCCCAGGATATGCAGAGCCAGCTTGGTGTTTGGCTGAGCTGGTTCTTATGTTACAAAGTCAGGTCAAAATTATTCCCGTGTTTTATGAAGTGAAGCCTAGTGACCTCCGATACATTGAAAAGGGAGCATACGATACTGCATTCATTACACATAAAGAGAAGGGCAGGTATCTGGAGATGCTTAGTGAGTGGAAGGAAGCCCTTGATAAGGTTTCATTTATAGCCGGGGTTGAATTTGACAGGTAATCTTTCTTTGGTTGTGGTCGCCCTACTCTGTATTATTCTGTTTTACCTTCAAATCTGGTTTATTATTCTCATGGAATTCTGTTTTCATTTTACAAAATTTAAGTGATTGCAAAACCATAGTGGCAGCAGTAGAAAAGGAAGTACAAAGGAAACGATGTTTATATGTTGCAAAATATCCAGTAGGCCTTAACAATCTTGTGGAAGATTTTGAAAAGCGATGCCTTGATGAACTTGTACAAGATTTTGAAAACCAGTGCGGCCTGGAAGAAAGGAATAGTAAGCGTACCGTTCGTTGTTGCCATCTTTGGCATGGGTGGAGTCGGCAAAACAACTTTCGTCAAAGAGTTGTTTAATATTAAGCAATCAGATTACATTAGAGTAATAGAGTGTCCTTATGTAAATTCTTAATTTGGGGCAAGGGATAAATTGGAATCTTCTCCTATTTTTTTGAAGCAGTTGCTGCTTATAATTTAAAATTAACCCCATGTCCCCATGCGGCTGCTTAACTCTAATGTCTGCTTAAATTTAAGCAGCCAAAGTGTTCCCATGGATATTTTATATGGCAGGAAAAGGATAAAATAGAATCTTCTCCTATTTTGGTGGAGCAGCAACTGCTTAAAGAATGAAAATAAGCAGTGGAAAAAAGTGGGGGCTGGAAATTAGCAGCAACTACTTATTGGGAAAACAACACATGGCTCCACAAATTGTTTTCCCTCCTTTTATTTGTCTCCTATATTTTCTCTAAATAATTGTTTATTAATGATTTTTTTAAAAAGAGTTTTTAACATAGCTGCTAAAAAAATAAGCAATGAAATTTCATAACCATGGGGCCATCAGCTCCACAATTTGCTGCTGAAAAAAATGAGCAGCAGCCGCTAGCCAAAATAAGCTTAGCAGCTGCATGGGGACCTGCCCTAAGCTTTGAAAAAAAGGGAGGGGTTGAAAATAAGCAGCGTTGCTTATTGAGAAAAAAATGACACTTGGCATCACCATTTTTATTCTTTCCTTTTATTTGCTTAAAAATTTGCCTTTGAAATTTATAAGTTTTATATAAAAATAGTATTTATAAGCATTGCTTAAAAATAAACAGTAAATTTTAGCATCTATGGGGACACCTGCTCCACAAATTGTTGCTCAAAAAGTTGAGCAACAACTGCTAGCTAAAATAAGCTAAGCAGCCGCATGGGAACCTGCCCTAAGCTTTTTGTTTGATGTGCAAGAAGCAACTGTGAGAAGTGAACTGCCTCATTTGCAAAGTCAGCTTGTCAAGGATCTTCTCCACAAAGAAGAAAATTTCAGAAGTATAGAGGAAGGAAAAAGTTATCTCAATGATCATCTACCAAGAAGTCCTTTAAATTTCCTAAAAGTTGTAGATGACATCGATCACGTGGAGCAATTAGATGCTCTCTTGATCATGGATATCTTCAATAAATTAGGTAATAGTCTTGTTATTGTCACAACCCGTGATGTTGGAGTGGTGATATCCACAGGGATTACTATTGCTTATCCTTTAAAAGGAATGGGCAGAGACAGTGGGAGACAGCTCTTTTGCTGGCATGCGTTTGACCAACCTTTTCCATGTGATGGGTACGAGGCGTTGGTTGACTGATTTGTAGACATGTGTGGAGGGTTACCTCTTTCTCTTTTGGTTCTGGGCGGGCTTGTTCATGGTAGAGATCACAAGTTTTGGGAGTCGAATTTGGTAAAAGCTAAAAAGACACTGCCTCGAGATGTAAAACAAAGATTGAAAATAAGTTTTGATGCATTAGAAGATGAAGAAAAACAAGTTTTCATGGATATTTCTTGTTTTTTTTTGTGGAAACCAAAGTTTATGGCCGAAAGAATATTGGAGGGATTAGGATGGGGTGCTCAAAATGCACTGCAAACATTAAAAGATAAATGCCTTATAGAAGAGATCAACGAGTACAAGGGAAATGTATTGAGAATGCATGACCACATGAGGGACTTGGGAAGAGAAATGGCAATTGAGCTCAGTCCTCCTCATTGTCTGTGGCGTCCTCAAGATCTGCAATCTTTGGTATGCTTTTTGCCCTTTCGGATTTGCAACTGTAGTTAGTATTATAGCATTCCAAATTTAAGTTGTTACTACATAAATTGAAAAGTGCACTGCTTGCTTCTGTGTATGCAGCAATTAATGGGTTTGCAAAATATCCTCGCAAAACCCAATATCAGGTGTTTCCATTCCATTGACGACAATTCCATGGGCTATGAAGTTAAATTCTTTTTAGGCCAATCAGATAGTTGTGTTGAGACGTCAGCTTCCTTACTATGGCTCGAGTTTGAGGAGTGCAACAGTTCTATAACACAACCACCAAGCTTGCTCTCATTACCCGCATGGATTCCTCTTCAACATTTGCAGTGTTTGAAAATCCTTTCTGGATCATTCAAAACATTGTGGGAGAATCACACAGAGGTATTTTAATCTTCTCAGTCAAAAACAAATTTTTTAGTAATGCTATATAGTGGAATGCATCATCTTATGGTTGTATCCAGACTTTCTCATTTACAATTGAGAGCTTTATAAAAAATTATTTTGAATTTCAGGCGCCCTCTCACTTGAAAGAGCATGTGATTTTTCAAACCTTTTTGAAAGAGTTCCCAGAGTTAATAGGAATATCAGATAGTTAAATAACGTGTTCTTAGATGTCCAAAGATTGCCATTCCAAGGTTTGTCTTTTCTTTTCTTAAAACCATTTGGGCGCATTATAAGAAAAGATTTAGAATTTCTCAGGCACCTCCAATTGAAAGAGCTGGTGGCTTTTGCTGTTACAAGTAGTGGTTGTCGTTGCACCAAAAGATCGACCTGTTAATGCCTGATACAACCACTAGATTTATAGAAGACACAGGAGGCGGTTAAGCCATGTCACGAATCCCGAGGGGAGCGCTGACTATTTTTTCAACAATCTCCCCTTCAGTGTTACCCGAGGGGATTCGAACTTGTGACCAAGCTCTGATACCACTTTTTACAAGTAGTGGTTGCCATTGCACCAAAAGATCGCCTTGTTAATGCCCGATACAACCACTAGATTTATAGAAGACACAGGAGGCGGTTAAGTCATGTCATGAATCCCGAGGGGAGCTTTGACCATTTTTCCAACAATCTCCCCCTCAGCGTTACTTGAGGGAATTCAAAATTGTGACCAAGCTCTGATACCACTTTTTACAAGTAGTGGTTGCCATTGCACCAAAAGATCGACCTGTTAATGCCCGATACAACCACTAGACTTATAGAAGACACAGGAGGCGGTTAAGCCAAATCACGAATCCCGAGGGAAGCGCTAACCATTTTTCTAACATTTCTGACCTCTTGGAAAGAGTTTCCACAGCTAATAAAAACACAAGATAGTTAGAAAATGTGTTCATAGATGCCCAAAGATTGCCAAGGTTTGTCTGTAATGGAATCTCTCAATATATGAAATATCAGATAGTAAATATGTTCTTAGATGCCCAACGATTGCCAACCTAACCATGGTTTGTCTTAACTAGAATCTTTGTAGTTTTTATAGTTTATACGGCTCATCTTCCAAATCAGAGGGAGGAACAGACTTCAGCTAAAAGAGAGGGCTCTGTAATTTTTGTTTTATGGCGAATTTCAAATTTAATGAGAAAGTAGGTTGGAAAAATGGAGGAATATCTAGTAGCGTTAAGGCTTGAAAAGTATAAATAAATCATGTAAAATTTCTATCCAAAATCTTCATTAGTGCAATTCACTATCCCACCCTTAAAACTATCGAACTTTGATGCCATAAAAAATCTTATGGAAGTGATTTTTAACGAGGATAAAAAAGCTTATGGAAGCGAATTCAACAAAGATAAAAATATTAATGTAGATTTGGAAGCAAAGGTAATAAACAAAACATTGCTACAGCAAACATATAAATAATTTTCTTAACACAAACACAGAGAAAGCTCTTCTAATCACTCAAACTTCAAATGGATTGCATACTGCCTCAATACAGAGGTCTTTTTATTGGCTTACAAAGCTGTTTTTTAATTCTGACTCAATTACAGAGCAGCAAGCAGATTTCTGTGTTTTTACTATTTAATTTGCATTCTGTGTTTTGGTTGTTGTCTGAGTTTTCAAATTTACAATTGATTGAAGCTGTGGAAATTCTGAAACTAATATGAGCCGTTTTCTTCGAATTAATTGACCTCAAATTATAAAGAAAAACTATTAAATACCAATAACATATATCATCATAAAAATAAGCCAAAATAAACCAATCAAAATGTACTCTAAAAGATCTTGACACTATACTGCATAAAAATACACTACGAATTTTGTACATTTTTTGTTCCTTACAAAAAACAACAAGGGGCAATGCCCTTTTAAAGAGTTTGCAATCCTTAGAAAACAGTAAAGAAAATCTAAAAATGCCTAGCTTTACATGAAGCTTTATTAATGTTAAAAAATAATTTAAAGGCTATCATAATAGATCTTTCGTGCATCTTTAAAAATAATAGAACTAAAGTTAATAGTAAAGATAAAGATCCAAATCTTTCCATGCAGATTTTCCCTTATCAGCATCAATTATCAACGAGTTGCAGAGATTTACAGAGAGTATCAGGAAGTGGTGATCCTCTCAAACTTAGAGACCTGATTATTATTAGCTGTTCTGAGCTTGAGGATTTGTCAAGTCTCTCCAGACTAAGCTGCATGCAGAATATTGAGATTAAACAATGTGAGAAGCTACAGATCATCACACTGCCACCGACACTCACCACTCTGTCTATAGAAAAGTGCAGAGATTTGCAAAGAGTAGTAGGATCTGGTGTTCTTATCAACATGATTATTTGTCAGTGTCCTGAGCTTGAGGATTTGTCAAGTCTCTCCAGACTAAGCTGCATGGAGAATATTGAGATTAAACAATGTGAGAAGCTACAGATCATCACACTGCCACCGACACTAACCACTCTGTCTATAGAAAAGTGCAGAGATTTGCAAAGAGTAGTAGGATCTGGTGTTCTTATCAACATGATTATTTGTCAGTGTCCTGAGCTTGAGGATTTGTCAAGTCTCTCCAGACTAAGCTGCATGGAGAATATTGAGATTAAACAATGTGAGAAGCTACAGATCATCACACTGCCACCGACACTAACCACTCTGTCTATAGTAAAGTGCAGAGATTTGCAAAGAGTAGTAGGATCTGGTGTTCTTATCAACATGATTATTTGTCAGTGTCCTGAGCTTGAGGATTTGTCAAGTCTCTCCAGACTAAGCTGCATGGAGAATATTGAGATTAAACAATGTGAGAAGCTACAGATCATCACACTGCCACCGACACTCACCACTCTGTCTATAGAAAAGTGCAGAGATTTGCAAAGAGTAGTAGGATCTGGTGTTCTTATCAACATGATTATTTGTCAGTGTCCTGAGCTTGAGGATTTGTCAAGTCTCTCCAGACTAAGCTGCATGGAGAATATTGAGATTAAACAATGTGAGAAGCTACAGATCATCACACTGCCACCGACACTAACCACTCTGTCTATAGAAAAGTGCAGAGATTTGCAAAGAGTAGTAGGATCTGGTGTTCTTATCAACATGATTATTTGTCAGTGTCCTGAGCTTGAGGATTTGTCAAGTCTCTCCAGACTAAGCTGCATGGAGAATATTGAGATTAAACAATGTGAGAAGCTACAGATCATCACACTGCCACCGACACTAACCACTCTGTCTATAGAAAAGTGCAGAGATTTGCAAAGAGTAGTAGGATCTGGTGTTCTTATCAACATGATTATTTGTCAGTGTCCTGAGCTTGAGGATTTGTCAAGTCTCTCCAGACTAAGCTGCATGGAGAATATTGAGATTAAACAATGTGAGAAGCTACAGATCATCACACTGCCACCGACACTCACCACTCTGTCTATAGAAAAGTGCAGAGATTTGCAAAGAGTAGTAGGATCTGGTGTTCTTATCAACATGATTATTTGTCAGTGTCCTGAGCTTGAGGATTTGTCAAGTCTCTCCAGACTAAGCTGCATGGAGAATATTGAGATTAAACAATGTGAGAAGCTACAGATCATTACATTGCCACCGACACTCACCACTCTGTCTATAGAAAAGTGCAGATATTTGCAAAGAATAACAGTTGGAGAGCTGAGAATTAGTAACTATCCTAAGCCTGAGGAGTTGCCAAGTCTGTCCAGTCTGTCCAGACTAAGCTTCCTACAGAAGATTAAGATTCACTCTTGTGATAAGCTGCAGAATATTATGCTGCCAACAACAATCATTAGTCTCTGTATACAATGTTGCAGAGATTTGAAAATGGTAGTTGGATATGGTGATCTTATCAAACTTCTAGAGATGATTATTAGTGAGTGTCCTGAGCTTGAGGAGTTGCCAAGTCTTTCGAGACTGAGCTGCATGGAGAAGATTAAGATTCACTCTTGTGAAAAGCTGGAGAAAATATCAGGTATTGAAGAGTTGCATGCACTAGAATATATGCAACTTGGTTCTTGCAGCAATGCACTAATACTGAATTGCATCTTTAATTTGAAGGTAATTATTTCATTACTCCTTTTTAACTGGCAATCAAATATATATATATATATCTGAAGCGTTATTTTACTTCGTTTTTAACCTTCACCTTTGTTTTGTCATTTGCTGTTACAAAATAGTCTGTATTTTCGTATGTGATCTGTTATTGAAAATAATTTACCGTGGAGGAATGAACTGAATCTTTTGTCTTTTATTTCAGAGCGCGCCAAGGAATCTGTATATGATTGGAAAAGCAGTGGACGGAGTGGAGTCAAGTTTAAACGAATATCTGTTTTCTGAGGCTAATGTTGGCGCCAATGAAGTCACTGAGATTGTTACCCATAACAGTGGTGAAAACAGTGGTGCGATGGTCATTAAAAATTCGTTGAAAAAACGGGAAGTGACGAGGGCAGCTGTGATTGGATGCTTTCTGGTTGTGGTTGATAGCTCTAGTTCGGCGAAGGATATAAATGACTGTCTTCAACTCTATAACGAGAAGTGTCGACCACGTGACCTCTATCAAAACTATACCTGTACTTGGCCTAAGGTGCATGAAGGAGAACAGATAATTACAATTATAGCAAGTGGCTTTTTGAGTGACGATGCAAGTGACATTTTGAGTTTTGATGCTGATTTTGATAATGCCGTATATGTTTTAAGTTGGAAAGGATTAATGAAGAAGGGGTTTCGGATAGAGGTGAAGAAAGGTGAAGAGAGGAAATGTTTTAGTGTTTTACACACAATTGTTGATAGGTTGCATCATAAGGGGCTTCGGGAAATGTGAGAAAAGCTGAAGAATGAGAAAATGTGGGTGTGTTATGTGTAATTATTGGTAATTATTTAAAAATAAAGAAAATGAGGGTGTGTTATGTATAATTCTTGGTAAGTTATGTTATATAAAAATAAAATATTCTTTGAGATTGTTAAAGTTTCTATTTTGGAAAGATATAAGATGTTAATTCATTCTATAGAGTTTGAAGAGCATTTCATAGGTTTCTTATAATATTTTTGAAAGGAAATTTAGATAATTATTTAGAGTAGAATCTATAGTTAGTTGTTTCTAAATTTTTATTTTATTTTTTTTAAAGAAAGGAATTTTATTTTCTAGTAGATATGTAGGTCTACAATTTTGTAACTTCTTAAGTTATTTCTTAGTTTTCTTGATTAAGAAATGGATTAATAAGTGATAATAAGATGATATTTTTAATAATAATTATTTACTTGTTCTTCTTGTGGTAGTAATAACCAATATTTTAAAAAGGTTTTAATTGATTAATAACGATGACAACTCTTAACTAATTAACAACATATTTTAAAAAAATAGTAATTATATTTTAGTGTTAAGATACATATTTTTTAATGACTTATAACAAACGTTATGTTCTTGGCAAAGAATTTAGCTCACAATCATGAATTAGATTCATTCTAGCAAACTTAACTAAAAACTTTGTGGAGGAGAAAATTTTCATTATAGTTAACATCGGTGACAATTGCAGAATTTTTTTGATCCGAAAGCACATTGACTCACATTCATGTATCAATCATAGAACTAAGTGATCTATTATTCAATTTACTTTCTATTTAAAATATAATTATACAATTTATAGGAACTAATTTATTCCATTCCATCTATTCTTTTGTCTATGCTAATCTTTTATGTTCCTACCAAAGAATTTAGTTCACAATTAGAAGATAAAATTTTGATTTTAATCAACATTGGCGACAATTGTAGAGCTTTTTTTTAATCCCAAAGCACATTTACTCCCATTCATGCATCAATCATAGAGCTAAATGATCTATTATTCAATTTACTTTCTATTTAAAATATAATTGCATAATTTATAGGAATTGATTTATTCCAGTCTATCTATTCTTTTGTATGCTAATCTTTCTTGTTCATATGCATTTTGTTTACTAGGTTTTTATTTATTTATTAATTATTTTTAGAAGAAAAATATGCTTTTCCTTTGTTCTTCATGGACAAATCTTTCTTTTAGGCTTTGAAATTATTTTGAACATGGTCAACGTTTACTTGTGTATGAATACATGACTAGCGGGACACTTCATGACATGCTCCACTTGAGAGATGAACTTAACAAGAAGCTCTCCTTGAATGCTCTAGGTGCAACAAAGTATCTTGAGTATGTTCTACATATCTAAGAGTTGCTATGACGCTAAGGGGTTTGGTTTAGATTTATTTGATAATACAGAATGTAGTGGGTATGGGACCACCTGATAACCAGTTTCTTACTGCAGGTAATTGCATGAAGTTTCCCAACCTGTTGTTGTTCATCTAAATTTCATGTCTACAAATATTCTACTGGATGATGAACTCGACCCACATTTGTATGTGTGAGGCCTACCCCAACCCGTCATAGTTTAGTATTGATTTTCTAGTTCAGACTCTTCACTTGATATTTTGATTTTGGAGATACTTAGACTTATTGGACATATGTTATTATTTGAGGATTGATAATCCTATGCTATGTTTACTCCGCACCTTGATTTCTGTTGATTAATATGCTTAGTTGATGCTTTATGATAGTTGATTCAAATGCACCTATGGTTAGGATTATGATTTGATGATGTAGTATGATGGATATATTAGATGTTGTGATGCAAATTGATTCATAATACATGTTTATGCATATTGGGATCAAATGCAAATATTAAATTATGTTATAATGAATTATTAAAATACAAGTGCTATGATGTATGTTTGATTATATCATTTACTTGCTATGTCATTGGTGATTTTTTGGAATACTGATGTTTGCAATGAGTGTGCAAGAGATTGACCATGGTTCTAAATGCAGAGAAAAAAGAGTAAAACTATGTTAAATAGTAAAGCCAAGGTTCTGTCTAGTGAAGAGACATGAACCATGTTATCTTGTATTTTTATTTGTAAAAGTAATTGTTGAATGTTGTATTTAATTTAGTAAATTGATTTATGTTAGTCATGCTATTTGTGAATGAGTTGTAATTTAGGTAGTGTCACTTGACACATGGGTGTATGAAGTGCTGGCATGACTAACCCTTTTAACTAGGATAACTATGACACCGACTAGAGGGTTAACTTGTAGAGTCCCCATGCTTGCCCAGGGTTTAGGAAGTTTCTAGATGGGTCAAAGATGGATAAAATCATAGGTTAACTTCAAGTGAGGTTTTGAAGGGTCTAGGAAGCTTCTAGAGGGCAGTTAGGGTCAAATTTAACTACCTCACTAGGTATACTAAAGGTTATGAGTTAAATTTTGATCATTAGGAGACCCAATACTCATAAATGAACCCTCAAAAGTACCCCCAAAGTCAAGATCCAAGTTTAGGAGTTTTGAGAATTTGGGTAAGCCATCTTCTCAACTCCATTTAGTCTTCAAACCTCATTTATGAGGATGAAGATATTTGGAGAAGCTATGGTGAGGGTACTCTTTCATTTATGACTGTAAGTTAGTGGTTGAGTAGGAGGTCATTTAGAGAAGCTTTATGAGACTTCCTAGGTTGTTCACCCACTCTCTACCCTTAGAGACTTACTAGTTTGGAATGAATTTTTGGAGGATAAAAAGGATAAAGCTCTTCTCAACTTTCATTAACTTAAGCTTGGAAATAGGTTGGTGTTCATTCTCATATTTTTGGTGCTATGTAATTTGTAAAGCTTAGATGTGCTCTCATGGAGTCTTTATGGTATTGATGTGTTTTTATTACTTCCTTGTTATGTGTTTTTTTCTTCTAGTATTGAGTTTTATTTTGTATGTTAAAGGAGTTTTCAAGGCACACTCACCCTTGGGAGGGTAGAGTAACATTGAAGGGTGAAAGAAATAAGTGACAACCTTGTTAGTGTAGAGTCTCCCCGTGCATGAGAAAGATAAACATGGATGCCTTGTTCTATATGATGCCAAGTTTTTCCTATGAGCAATTGGAGACCATAAGGAGTGTTCTTGACTTGAAGCCATGGTTTTGTTGTGAAGATGGTTTTGGGATTGAATTTTTTTTGAGCCCATGTGTGACCTTTGTATCATTTGTATCAACTTGGCTTCTCCTAATGAGTATGGTCCACTTTCACCCCTTGTTTAATTGTATAAATTGAAAGCCTATGTGCTTGCCATGGGTTTGAGAGTTTTATGTGTCGTTGTGTTTGATGATTTATTTTAGTATGTCTAGTTGTTCCCTTTTTTCTCTTTATTCCCTTAGCTCGAGGGTGTCCTTGTAAAGGTCTAGGTTGGGAGGTGAGTCTTCATGGTCAACCTATGTTTCTTGCAAGTTTATACTATGGATTCCTATGGGAAAAGTTAGAAATAGAATTTTGTGGAGATTTCCTATTTTGTGAAATTGTTGTGTTCCTAGCCTTATGGCTTTTAATGTATTTTCCAAAATTTTGTAAAGAAAGTCATTCTATGATTTCTAAAAGTTAAGGATTGTAAAAGTTATTTTATGTAAATATATATGGAAGAAAGTTTTTATTATATTTCCTTGCAAAATAATATGTGACAATCTTTATTTCCTTTTTTGAAATAATAATTGTAGTTTAAAATAAATTTAATTTAAGCTCTAAGTTTATCTCAAGGATAGTGATAGTTCATTATATTATAATTTCATAATTGTCTTATCATCCTAATATAATATTTTCTTTTAATTAAAGTTAGTAAAATTTACTTTATTAAAGGAAAGATAAACTTATGGTTTAAATATTTCTATAGTCATACTTATATATATATATATATATATATATATTTAAATCAAATCCTAAGTTATTGTTAAAATTGAAGCTAATTATTTCCCTTATTAGTGTATACAAATTATTTGGATGAATATACAATAAGCTTTATATATTTCCTTTTTGTTAGGAATAAAGAAATTTATGAAATAAAATTTAACTATTCAAGTATAAAATGATTAAAGAAAACATATTGTTCATAACAACAAATACCAAGTTTATACATTAGTAGTGAATGTGAGAAACATATAAAATTAGAAACTTAATATATATATATTTGAAGTTTAAATTATGGTTAAACTCTTGTTCTTGGGACAAAGTTATTAAAGATAAAACCAATATTTTAAGCATAGATGAGGTTTGTTGTTTTAATTTTTTTTTTATAAAAATAATAGAACTTCAACACTATAAAAATGTGAATAAAAAAAAGCAACAAGAAAGTTAAAGATAAAACCAACATTTTAATCATATATGGGTTTGTTGTTTTTAAAAACAACTTCATTTTTATCTTAAAAAAAGAAGAAGAATATCATCACTTTAAAAGTATAAAATGAAATCAACATTTTATCATATAAGATATGTGGTATTAGATAGCGAGTAATATTAAAAAATAAGTCAACATAATGATATTTTATCCGGAGCAATAATAAAACCAAAAAAAGGAGAAGAAGAAAACAGAGCAACATCATATTATATTACATAAGAACATAATATCCCAGAAAATAGTGTATTGAAAACAACAACAAATTAATTTTATTTAGAGAATAGAGGGTATTTTATTTTGTAATCAACATATATGCTTTCATTTGCCAAAATATATGACATCCTCTATTAATGAGCTCCAAACCTGCAATAAGAAAATAACGAACATAAAATAAAATAAAAAATCAAGAATGAAGATAAGAAGAGAAAAAGATAAATAAATTAGCAATTTTCTAAAGTGGGAAGAAATAAACCTGTATAGAATTTCATTCGAAATGGACTTCAAAAAATATTAAACTTAGTTTAGTTCTCAAGTTTTTTGATGAATAGAGGCCTTTTCCATTAAAAATATAAAAGTACAGTATTCATCAAAAAAGTAAATAAAAGGAGAAACCCTCAAGCTGCAAGGGCAGTAGCAGAAGATGGAGGAGGATCTCGAGGATCTCTGTCATCAGGATTGCCCCAAACATTCTTGGAAGGAAAATGAAGTTTCTAATATTAATTACACTTAGTTGTCATTTTTTATCTTAAAAGAAAAAGGTAATTTACCAATTAATTTTTAGAAGTTGTCTTAATTGACTTTTGAAAGAAATCTGATTTCCTAATTAGATTTATTATATTTTGATAAGATATTTATTTCTTTCTTTTATGTGACCATTATTGATGGATTGCTTTTAAAATTTTATCCTAATGTTGGGTCAAATTTATTTATCACTTTATGGAGTAGAAAGTTATTTTATTTATTTATATAAAATAGATATTTAAATTCATGTCTCTATTTTAAAAAGGTTGCATTTGGATTTTTAATCCAATGAAACATTGATGTTAGAATTGAGTTTATCTAATACATAGTGGGTTTAATTAATCAATTTGCTATAGTAAGTTTAACATTTATTCAATTAAACTTAATAGAGAAAGTTTTCTATTCATGATTGACATTAATACTTAAAAGTTTAATTTAATTTATTTGACAAGGTCAAATTGATTAAATTTAATAATTAGATTTATTATTACTTGAACAATATTATTCTTCAATTAAGATTATTGAAGTTCTATTAGAGGATATTTAAAATATGATAATTTTGTAATTAATAGTTAGATTATTATTTAATCTTAGGTCAATTTCTATTTGATTAGGAACTTAATAAAAGGTGAATTTATTAGTAATTCTAATTAAAATCAAATAATGTGTTTAAAATTAGAAGGTTAATTTTAGTCAACTTTAGTCAAACTTTGTTAAGCTTTTTATCCTAGTGTTCCTATAGTAAGTCGATTAGAAAGTTAAATCAGTGACTTTAATCCTAGAGGGAGTTTGACCAAGTCAATGATGGTCATGATGCCCCTTAGAACTATTCGAGGTCTTCACCCTTTAACTGTAAACTGCAACTGTTTATATATCATAGTCAATTTTGATGTTAGTTAAAAAAAATTGTTGGGGTGTTTTTGCTCAAATTTGGGCATGACATTTTGGTATCAGAGCCATGTTTCAACATTGGGAACCTAAAAACACTACGTTTTAACCTTAAACCTTTTTAATTTTGTAGGATGCTGCCAGTTACTTGTCAGGCTCATGTATGTGGACGAGGTCACAGGCACACCCCTTTAGTTCATGAGGAGGTTAGGTAGGAGGCAGAAGTTACTAAAGGAAATTAGAAACCCCCACTTGAAACACCTCCTAATCCAAACTAGGCTATTTTGTTGGCTTTGCAGAATTTAGTCAGAATCATCCTTGATAGGATGCCTCCTACAACAAACTAGAAATGACATCATGATGTAGAGGGACATAGGACATCAGCTAGAGAGTGGAGTAGGAGTCCTCCTCCAAGACTTGTAGAGAGGCAGGAAGAGCACGACATTGAGTTAGAGCCTCCACCAGGTTTAGTGGCTTAGGTGGTTGAGAGAGCACGCCAGAATACAAGGGATTAAACTAGAGAGTTGTTGCGACTCAACCCACCCACTTTCCTAGGATCTACTGATGAGATAGAGTTTGAGTCTTGGCTTCTAAGCATAGGAAGGTACTTTGGATTATGCCCCTATGAGAGAAATCTTAAGGCACATATTTCCATACATCTTTTGAGAGGAACAACCTCCACATAGTGGAAATAGGAAGAGTTCAAGGGCCACATAGTCACTGACACCCTCTCTTGGGAGATCTTCTTGGAGAGGTTTAGGGTAAGATACCTATTAGAGTAGTTCAAGAAGTGTCGTATAGATGAGTTTCACGATCTAGAATAGCGAGGACTCTTAGTGGCCCAATATGAGAGTAAGTTCCTCGAGCTCCTTCCTTATATAGAATACATGAAAGATGACAAGCTTCAAGTCAATCTCTTTATCAAGGGACTAAACCATATTATATCTACAAAAATTAGAAATGAGCCTTTCTTTTTTGTTTTGTTTATAATCACGTAGGTGTTGAAATTATGATGGAACTATCGCTATTACGACAACATTGGGGGCACTTGCAAAAAATAACACAAAAATCACACACAAATGGTAGTGCCGTCGCAAATTGATGTTGAAATTCAACCCCAAATGTTGTAGTGTTATAAAGTGCTAGGGGGATTTGATGTTTGCCTTTGTTTTCTATCTACTTTTTTCATGTGAGAGTTCCTCCAACGACATTAGCCTCAGGTATCTCTATTTCATGTGTTTTTACTCTCTCTGTACCTTTGATGTTCTTGGTATCATGTAGTTCATATTGGACGATATTTTTAGTGTACCTGTCATTACTCCCTTGTTAGCATTATGGGGGATTTCTACTATTGGTTCTACTGATTCCTTAGTTCGATAGTGTGAGCTATGTATTTAGTATTTGATTCTATGTACTAGGCGGATACAGTGGCTGGGTACCTATGCATTTGAGTGAGATGGATCATTTAGCATATGGACACTCTTTTCTTTCCTATTTTTGGATGCACTCTTCCAGCTTTGATTGATCAACTCTTCAAAGTTTTTTGTGTTTTTATGCCATTTGTATTTTCAAGTTTAGGTGTTTGCCTTTTTTTGCCTCCTGATTCGAGTAGTGTCATTTGAGGGCACTTGTGCAGATTACAGTATTTTGTATCTTTGACTTCAGTTGTTTGCCTTTGTTTGCTTCCTGATTCGAGTAGTGTCATTTGAGGGCACTCATGTAGATTATAGTCTTCTCTATCTAGTCATATTTCAGTGGAGGATCTTCAAATCAGTAGTTACTTCTTAACAGAGTTTGTAGCTTCTTGCTTCAGTGATGTTGTACATGTTCATCCTTGTTCTTATTTTTTGGAGGCTTATTCAGTCCTTTAGACTAGTCATTGCCTCTTTTTGGAGTAGAGTTTTTCCCGTGTGGTTTTCTCTATTTCTCAGCTTTTCAGAGACTCTCTTTTGTACTTGGGTACCTGATCAATCATTTTGTTGCCAAGACCCATTTTCTTTCAGTAGTTCTTTCTAAGTTTTTAGCTTCTCCCAGAGTTTATCTTAAGAGGGGGTGTTAGAGTAATAAAATGTTTGCTTATTAATTAAATCATATTGATTTAATTACTAAGTCACTTAAATTATCTCTTTATGCTTAAGCTAAACTTTAGGCATATAATAATTAATTTCTTTATTAATTATTATCATGCAACCTAGGTTTGTTCACCCTTTTAGGGTTTTGATCTCCTTTTATAAAGATTGATCTCCTTTGTTTTTATAGTAGATTGTAATTGAAAAACACAGATTATTATTGAATTGCAACTTTTATTTTTGCACGTCAAGGATTTCTCCTCTCTCGTGAATCCATCCATTCAGGCCTCTCTAGCTTCTTTCTTCTCTCTCTTTTTGTGACAGGTGTTTGCGTGTAGGTGTTCTTGGGAGATGTGGGTTGTTTACTCATCAACTCCAATATTCTTTATGTGGACCTCATAGTAAAAGAAGTTCACATATGTTGAGCTCTTGAAATATGAAGGGAATTAATACTATGTGCCTTTGTGTGAGCATAAATGACTAGAATATTAGAAGTGAAGAATACAACAACCCAAAAATGTTGTGAAGTCATATTAACAACTAAAAACTCACATCTTGTTTTGAAATTTGTTTTTCAACATCTCAAACATTCAACTTATTGTTTAATTTTTGCATTCAACTAAAAACTCATAGTGTGGCTTTCCAATTGGTAACATCATAAATGGGATAAAAATAAAGAAATTTTTTCTTGAAATTTGAAAAATCAATTGATTTTTGTGTCCAATAACCTCCTCCACTAGGTGTCTCATTGAGATGCATTTATGCTTAAAGCTATAATAAAAGCTATTCTTTTTGTATTGTTTTTAAAATCATCAAGGACAAGTCTTCACATGGAATATTTTTCAATTGAGTTTGTGTGTAAGGATTTTTGGCACCAAATGATCATACATCTAAGAAAGAACATAAATTTTGCATGCGTGTTGTACTCGTGGACATGTCACTAGATAAAATATATTTTTTCTGTATTATTATCAACATTAACTGTAGTTTTTATCTGAAAGTTAATTCATTTTTACGTTAGTTATTTGTTATTGTCTTATAAAACATAGAAAGGTATGCTTTTGGAATCCATTGTTTAGTTTCCTATCGTAGAATAAAAGATAATTATGATGTGAAATTTGTTGCAACTTACTTAAATTCAGATTTATGATTGCTAGCTAAGTGGAATCATATTCTGAAAATTTATTCAGTTATAATTCATTTGGATGAATTCTTAAATTAAAATCAACCAAAATATTTATTGGAATATAAGTCAAGCATATTGTTTTTGTGCTTGTTATATCAGAATAGCAGTTTATAGTGCTAGATGGTAAATGACATGAATTATTCACTGTTTTGTTCATTTTTTTTGAATGTTTATACACAATTGTCTAATCTCTTCGTGTTTTGTGTTTTGGTTGCAGAGCTCTGTAGAGATAGAGTTCTTTACAAAGTATGGAGGAGCTAGGCATTGCAAGATTCAAGAGGTGATAGGCAAAGGAAGCTATGGAGTTGTGTACTCTGCAATTGATACACATACTGGGGAGAAAGTAGCAATTAAGAAGATAACCAAAATCTTTGAACATTTATCTGCTGCCAAGTGGATATTATGTGAAATCAAACTTCTCAGGCTGCTGTGCCATCCTGACATTGTGGAAATTAAGCATATCATGTTACCTCCTTCACAGAGATAATCCAAAGACTTGTATGTTGTATTTGAACTTATGGAGTGTGACCTACATTAGGTTATAAAGGCTAATGATGATCTGACACCAGAATATTACCAATTTTTCTTACATCAACATCTTCAAGCTTTGAAGTATATACACACAAGTACTTTTCCATTTATAAATTGTGTCGTATGAGGTTTTAAGGGGAAAGTTCTGGATATTTGATTAAAATTTAAATGCACCCTAAATTGAAAATCTTGGGAGATTGGTATGTAGGAGTAGTTCCAGAAGGGAATGGCTCACAGGAAGTGATGCTACATCCATGTTAGCATCATTTTAGCCATTACATAGATACAATGACTATTAAAGCATATGACTGATCAGTTTGTGTGAATCATTGCAACATCATATGTAGAGATTCTTAATTATCTATTTATTTATTTATTTTCGAATCAAAGTTTGTAAAATGTGTTGTTATTGTTATATTCCTTATAGGATTTTGAGGTACGTGTTTCAATTGCTAAAACTAAAGACACATAATTGAAGTTGTGGATGATATTTTATGAATTTCATCTTCTGATTAATTTCAAACCTGATTATTCAAAGTTTTTTGTATTCATCATAATTTTGTTACACTTTAACCATGTTTTACTTTGCATCTTCTTGTTTAGTCGGGAAATTTACAGTTTGGTCTTTAATTAAACTCACCATCGCTTATGGCTCCCAATTTGGGCTGAGTCTTTGACATAAAGTTTCCATGCGTAACACTTCTCACACCAAATTTCCAACTTGTCTTTCCATTTCAAAGGGGCATATTTTGTTATGCCCCCAAAGAAGTACACGATTTCTCCTGATAGGAGTGGTAAATTATTATACCTTGCAATAATGGCAGACTGATTGTAAGGAAATCAAATCCACCATGTCTACAATTTAGTAAAGCACTACAAACTTCTTTGCATATTAACATCTATCAATATGTGAGATTGTCCCAACATTGATGTGCTTCGTTATTTTTATAAAAATTATAATAGTTCATATATTCTTTATATAGGATCAGATTGTTTGTTGATTGAAATTTCTTCATGAAAAGGAGAATTGATTTTTTATGGACTCTTTCAAATCATTAGTGGCATCTAATTATCTTTGACACAAAAATATTAAAAGAAAATTTAAACGTATAATTATATTAAAAAATTAAAAAGTAATAATAGAGAAAGGATGTAACTATTAGTATTTATTCTTCCTTCTCTAAAATTATATTTTTAAGTTTATAAATAAAATAATTTAAATACAATAATTCTGCAATATTAACATACGATTTATATTTGATTTATTTTTAAATATTTATTTTTGAGCTATTTTGTTGTATAGGTCAAGAAACAACCCATCTATTAGAATGAAAAAGTATGTTTGCATGAAGATTGCTAGAGGTTAAAATTTTAATTGATACATTAAAGGTTTAATGGGTCATCTTTCCTTTTACCATTGTTATAAATGCATGTTATAGAAGTTGTCAAGAGCTAGGTATCAAAAAATTCAAGAAGAAAGTATTCAAGTATAAAGGATGAGAAGAGTGTATAGAAAGAATTAATTTAGATTTAGGGTTTGGGGATGAAAAGGATTAGGTACTCAAATAGAAGTCATTTTGAATGCATAAATTTATAGTGGAAATAAGTTTAATCACATAATATTGAAGAAATGGAAATTTTAGTCTTTAAAATTTAATGAATATGAGAAATGATATGTAGACTTATAAATCTGTCTACCCTTACTTTATACTATAGACTATTTGGGTAGTCACGTAGAATAATCTTTCCTTTTCTTTTTAGAAATATAATTAGTTTCTATTTTTATATACTAAATTATAATACTATAAAAGAATATATATACAATTTTTTAATACAACTCAATTGTATCCTAAATACTTATTACTGACAAAAAAATGATTGATTTTTCTAATTTTTGCATGCTCTCAATCATATAACACAAAGTATATCTTATTTTTTCTAATCTTTGCATGCTCTCAATTATATCACACAAAGTATATCTTACTATCGGCCTAACCATTACACCCTGATAGTATAAGTACTAGTTTACTTTTTTTCATTTTGAGTTCATGACGTACACTGATCATTGATATTTGGCAATCACCGAACATATTTGGAAATCAACAAACAAGAGAAAGACCAAAAAGACAAGAACCCTATAATCCTCAAACTCTTGTAGGATCAAACTTTCTTTGCAACCTGACGCAGGGGATGACAAATGTTACCCAAATGTATGATGAAGACATAACTGCCCATTACAAAACCCTTGCTAATAGAATGAGGGTGAGTCATTTCTTTTAAAAAATTCCCCCCTTGTCATGCCAGAACCCTTTCCTCGAAGGTCGTCAGAAATACAGAAGATATGTCATGACACGACTGAATGGTAACCCTAGAGTTGATTAGTTGAGTATATTTTTAAGACAATCTACGTAGTTTCTTTGGTCATAAATCTTAGCTAAGCTTAAATGATGGAAATGGTCTAGCACATCATACTGTAATGTATAGAATATTGTAAAGGAAAATGATAATGAAAAGGGATAGCAAAAGGAATTAAGAACCTATTTTGAAAATTTCTTTCATCATTCCTCAAGAAGAAATGCTAAATAATATTAGGTGTAATTTGTATGTGGTATGAGTTATTGTCTCTGAATTCCTTTTATCTCTCTTTTAAGAGTCAAGTTTGGCTTTTTTGAAAGTGAAAATACTCTAAGAGGGGGGGTGAATCAGAGTATATAAAAAAACTTTTACTTTCACACAGACTGGTTATTTGAAACATAATACATATTAATCAAGTAACACATTCATGTGAACAATATAAAGAGACCTTTCAAGAAACATATGAATTACTCAAATGAAATATATTAGAGCATCTAAAGAGTAAACTCACAAAGAACATGAGCTCAATATTTGTGCTGCATGGGAAACCATCATAACTAAATTGGTTTTGTCATAGGGAGAAAAAACACTCCAAATCTATAATCTTTATTGAGAACCAACTCCTTTACAATGTTTTGCAGCTCCAACTACAAAGAGAATCAACCCCTCTTTTCCTTCTTACACTTGATATCACAGATTACATATACATACATAAATACATTTCAGACTTTTATGCATTCATGCATATATTTCTAACCATATATAATTTTTCAATCAATGTTGAACATGATCCTTATATATAAAAATATGAATATACAAAAGTCTTTCACTTTCATTTTCACTGCTCATTTTTGTATACATTCATCTTCCTTTTTATAAGGATACATAAAATATTCCATTCATTGTTTCACATTAGTTACAACAAATTGTTACTGTTTATTACAAACCCTCTGTTTAGGGTAAATGGTTTGAAAAACTATTCAATACTTCTGATTCACATCTAATATCAATGAATACCAGTCCATAGAAATTAACTGCTTTGTGTTTAATCAAAAATAATTCTTTAAAAACTTTAACTTTTTGAATATCGAATTTAGTAAACTTAAAAAAAAAGATGGCTCTTCCTTTTCACCCAGATTTTCAGCATCACTCAAAACTATTTTCAGTTTCTTCCCTAGATCAAAAAATTGTGACATTCGCTAAAACTAAATATGTTGTTCTTAAAATTTTTAGAGCAAATGAATCTGTGGTATCCATTGCAGATCCAATGACTCCAAAGCCTGGAGAATGGAAGAAAATCCCAGGCTCACGCAAGCGGCCAAAAAAATTCTCAAAGAAACCTTTAAACTAGATACCTCAAATAGATTTTTGGCACTATCGACTCCCTCCCCTAGGGTTTCGACTAAGGCACATCCACAGGATAGGCACAATATTAATCAGAATTTTTGCAGCTCCATGATGCAAAAATTTGGAATTTACTCCCCTCCATATCGTCGGATCCTGAATCTCACGACTCAAGTTTCAAGGCCTTCTCATCCCTATCTTCCAAACAAAGGGGTAGAACCTACTCAACCGAGTCTCAATGGTAATCTTCAATAGAAGGATAAAGGTAAAGGTATATTATCCCTCCTCATAGAAGAATTTATAATCTCAAAGAATCCTAGGTAAGTTATCCTAAGCAGAAGAAATTAGTCATTAAAAATAGTTTGATTCGTAGAAAACAAAAACTATGTGCAGAGTTTCGCCTAATATGCAGATGGACTGGCATTAGGGATTCTTCGAAAAAAATTGCTAGTTGGGTAAAATCAAAATTAAAAGATAAGGTATGTATAACTATCCTTCCTAACGAATTCCTGTATGTAGAATGTTCTAGAAAAGCTTTAAAAGATAAACTTCTAGCGGAAGGGATTTCAAAATTCAGAAACATTGATTTTCATACTCTTAATTGGTCTCCCTTCTTTGATCCTTTGAAAGTAAAGAATTTTTGGGTTGAAAAACCTATTAAACTAATAAACCTCCCAATTGAACTATTAGATACGGATTCTCTAAGAGCTATAGGTAATAGTTTAGGCAAATTTATAGGGTTTATAGACCTAGATAAAAATTATGTAGAAAAAGTCATTATTGTTGGTATGGATATCAATGAGCCGCTCGATTTCTCCCTGGAAGTGAGCTGTGATATAGGGGTTGCATATATCTACCCGAAAATCTTTGATGGGAACTTTGTATATATTGACGAAGACCCTAGGACTCACAAGGCGGATAGGTTACCTTCAAAGTACAAAGTCTTCAAAAAAATTGTTAAAAATTTTGAGGATACCTCGGGTTTAAATAAAAAATGTGGAGGAAAATTAAGCTTGACAATATCCCAGAATAAATCCTCTTTAGGGGATCTTCCCTTATCTCTCAAGGAAGGGAAAATTAGGGATCCAATCAATTCCTCACCTTCCTTGGCTTCCATTCCAATAATCTCCTTTAACTAGACTTCATGAGGTTTTTGTTTTACGGAGTCTCCCCTAAAACAAGTTAAGCTAGCGAAATTTGGGGATTGTACACTTTCTCCCCTAAATGTTAACCTTGAATCCATTAGCAAAGATGAAGCCATTCCTTTGATTTCACCATCATTACCTTTTGAATCCCCTAAACATATTTTAGTGCTCAACCCTCCTGTGAATCATTCCCTAGTGAAAAATTTCTTTGAGGTTCAGGATTTGAAGGAAAATTTAACCCCTAGTATCCCCCTTTCCCCTATAAATAAATGTTATCTGGAGGATCCTACCTTGAAGGACTCTAGCCAAATTGACTTCTCACTTCTTTCAGATGATGAACCCTATGATTTATTAGAAACAAACAGAAGAAAGATGATACTTATTAATGAATTAATGAAGGTCAGCTCATTATCTTTAACTGAAATCACTAAGGCAGCAACAATATCTCCTAATAAAGTACTTCCCACAACTGAGTCCTTCTCCCAAAATATCAACACTGATTTAGACTCTAACAATCTTAATCCTTGGGGTGACACTTGGTTAGTGCAAAATGAGGAGGCTACCTAGAATCCCCTTCCTCTTAATTCTTTCCTTCCTAGTAAAGTAGTAGAGAATATGAAAGACTCTGAGAATACAGAAGCCAAGGATGTTAACAATTTTTAAGTTCTTAATGAATATTCAAAGGATATTTTATTACTTAAATATATTGAGTCCATGAGTCAAGACGAAGAAGAAATGATTAATCTTGTTTCCCCTAGTAAGGAACCATCACAGCCTAGGAATCTAGGCCTAGCAACAAATGCTTGTGGCAAAACATCTCCAAATTACCCCAAACTTTCTTTAAAAAGAGGTCATAAATCCCTCTCGGAGCTTAGGTTGATTGATGGTTCAGCTCAAGGACAGGTGAAAATTACATCTATTCTAAATGTAGGGAAGGGGAAGAGCCTTCCCAAGGCGCCATGAAAATCATATCCTGGAATGTTAGGGTTTAAACGCCCCTAACAAACAACGTCTTCTAAAAAGGAGTTTATCCTCTTTAGAAGCTCCCTTGTTCCTAATTTAGGAAACTAAATTAGGCCATGAGGGTTACGTAAATCTGAGTAGGAAATTAGGTATTTGGGACGTTAAAGGGTTAGATTTTAAAGGAGCTTCAGGAGGTTTAGCCTTTATTTGGAATCCCAGGTTTATTTCTCTAGAACTTTTGTCCTCTAACTCGCATTGGATGGCAGCTAATATTAAGAGCCTTAATAACAATTTGGAAACTGTCATTATCAATTTTTATGGACCAACATTCCTCCATGATAAAAGGACTGTATGGAGTGAAATTAGGAATTTTATTAATAACCTCCCTAAGAAGAATATCTTCTTAGGAGGAGATTTGAATGCTATTCTTGAAAGTAAAGAAAAATAAGGAGGTTCAACAAGACTAACCCAAACTTCTTCTGAATTCAAAGAATGGATTCAATCCTTTCACGGTATGGATATTCCATTGGAAAATGGAACCTTCACCTAGTCCAACAAAAGAATAGATACCGAATGTATCTCAATTAAATTAGACAAATTATTTTTCATAGGTAATATAGCAAGCTTCAATCAAAGCATCAAATCCAATATTGTGCCACTCTTAGGGTCAGATCATTTTTCGATCAGCCTTAATCTAGAAGAAGACGTAGCTCTTAAGAGGAATCTGTTCAAGTTTGAGAAAATGTGGTTAAAAGAAGAGAACTGCTTACTCAAGATTGAGGAATTGTGGAAAGAAAAGAGTTTTAAAGGATCTAAGATCTTCATCTTAATCTCAAAACTTAAACATATTAAACTTTGACTTATTGAATGGAACATAGTTCATTTTGGGAACATTTTTAGTACTAAAGTCAAGCTTGAGAAAGAAATAGCTGATCACAATGAAAATATTATTATTAATGGAATGAATTCAGAATCATATTTAAAAGAAAAATAATTTTTAAGTAATTATGAAGACATTCTAGCCAAAGAAGAATCCTATTGGAGGCAAAGATCTCATGAATCCTGGTTAGCAGGAGGTGATAGAAATACTAAATTTTTCCATAATAGCTCCAAGACCAAACACAATTTTAATAAGATCTCTCAAATTAAGAAAGTAGATGGCTCTATAGTAACATAACCTAAATCCATAGTGTTAGAAGATGTAGCAGACTTTGACTCTATCCTTAATAACCTAAATGGATCTGATAGGTTTGCTCAGGAAGATATCTTGCATAAGATCCCCAAAATCATAACTAAAGAACAAAACAATTTGGTCAATGCGAAAATCTCTAAAGGAAAAGTTGAAACTGCTCTGAAACATCTTCACCTAGATAAATCCCTGGGTCTAGATGGATTTCCAACCTTCTTTTATCAACAATGCTGGAACTTCATTGATGATGAAGTTGTAGTAGCTCTAGAAGGCATGAGGAACTCATGCAGAATTCTTCAAGAAATTAATAACACATTTCTAGCCTTAATCCCAAAAAATCCCAATCCTGAGAGCTTTGATGATTATAGACCTATATCCCTTTGTAATACGATATATAAACTTTTTACCAAAATTATAGCAAATAGACTTAAAACACTCCTTCCCTTTATCATTTCGGAAGAACAATCTAGTTTTGTACCAGGCAGATCTATCCTTGATGGAGTCATCATAGCCCAAGAGGCAGTTCAGACTATTCAACATAACCATCTTCCCAGTATGCTCGTTAAGTTAGATATCAAGAAAGCATATGATAAAGTTGACTGGAGGTTCCTTTGCAAAAGCCTAGAGTCCTTTGGCTTTACAAAACAATGGATCAACCTTATTTTTGAACTCATCTCCAGTCTGAAAATGTTAATCCTTTGGCTTTACAAAACAATGGATCAACCTTATTTTTGAACTCATCTCCAGTCTGAAAATGTTAATTTTGCTGAATGGTTCCCTGCTAGTTTCTTCAACATATCTCAAGGAATCAGGCAAGGTGACCCCCTGTCCCCCTTTCTCTTTATAATTATGGCTGAAGCTCTGGGTAGGTCACTTAATCAGGCTAAAGATGATAACTTGCTATCAGGTATTAAAATCACCAAAGGTGTGAAAGCTAAAACTCATCAACAATTTGTGGATGATAATCTTCTTTTTGGTAAAGCCACTATCGAAGAATAAAAAACAATCAAGAATATCCTAGATCTTTATTCTAGAGCCTCTGGGAAAAATATTAACAAAGAAAAATAAAAAAATTTTCTTTTTTAATACTAATGAAGGTACCCAAAGAAATTTTTGTGTTTTTTTAGAGTTTAAAAGAGGCAAGTTACCATGTAAATACCTAGGAATTTCCTTAGAAAAAGGCATCAAATCTACTAATGTATGGGATAGAGTTTTGAATAATATAGATAAAAAAGTAGACTCCTGGAAAGGAAAGTGGCTCTCTAGTGCTGGCAAATTAACAATGATTAAATCAGTTCTATTAGCTATTCCTACTTACCAATTGATGTGTACACACTAAATAGTGTACTTCTCTAAGTTATTATATCCAAGGGAATCCATGAATGAGAAACCTTAGAAAGTGACCTAGAGCTCTCTATGTATAGAGTTGCAAGATATTAAAATTGCTCTCAGCTAGAGCTATTAAGCTAATGACCTTGCTAGTCAACCACACAATGAGAGATTCAAATGAAGACAAGGGAAAGAATGCCAATATCCCCAAGAATCAAATGAAATGCAATGAAAACTAGATTAAGATGAAGATGCAAGCTATGCTATGAAAGGAAATAGAATTATTACAATCCCTCCTAATTAAGCTATGTGAATTAATCTAAAGCTTGAAAGGAAATTAAACTAAGAAAGCATAAACATGAAGCTACTATGCAATAATGAAAGCTAAACTATGAAGCAACAATGATCTCCAAAAGCTAGATGCAAGAATGTCTTCAAAAGCTCCAAAGTGACCTAGAAATCCTGCAGCATAAAGTTAGCATAAAAGATCATGCCTAAAAATGAGAAGAGAGCTCTTCTTTTATAGGAAATGAAAAGGAATGAACCATGGAGATTAAGAGGCAAAAGATTTAATCAAGGGTGGGGCTTGAAAGAGGAGCAATCCATGTGCACAAATATCCTCCAATAGGAAAATAAGAGTTGAATTTTGTGTCTCATATAAGATAAAAAATACTTTTTCCTTTTTTTATAAAATAAGAATAGTACTTTATTTGTGCAACTTAGGATAAGAGGAAAAGTGGGGACTTTTTATTTAATAAAAGGGGAGGAAATATTCATTTTAATTAAATAAAGACTTAGGATAAAATGGTTAGTCCATGGAATATAATCAAATAAATGATAGAATTAGGATTTGATCAAGGAAAATGATATTAAGCTGAAAATGCTGATTCAGGAAATTGATAAATTGCTAAATGGGGGCCCAAAGTCTAGAAAACCATTTTAGGGTGCATACATTTTCCCCTCTTTGACTAATGTGAGGTTGAATCAGGATCACATGCAGTCAAAGAATGGAATTGAAGTGTGAGATTGATTTGGGATCACAAAACAAGCCAGATGTGTGTTCGACGGATGGGGACAAAGGTAAGCCGTCTGAAAGAAAAGACCAACACCATTGCTGTTGAGTGATAATCCAGTCTAAAATAGGAGATAAGAATCTCGAGCTGAGCTGATTGATAAGTTGAATCAAGGATTGAAGCTTATAGGTACCACCCCCTCAGAATTGAAATCAAATTCAGGTAGAGGAGAAGCAGAAAATTGATAAGGTTGATCAAATCACTAGGAATCATAATCGAAGATGAAGGATAATAGGATAACCATCAAGCAGTGAAGATATGCCCTAGTTTGACTAGATTTGACTGAGAAAAAAATATAGGATAAAGATGAAGTCAAACCTTAGAAAGATGAAGTGAAGGGGATGAATGAAAGACTAGAAGGTTTGAAAGAGATGGAGATGAAGATGCCCCAACAAAGATCGAAGGATTAGGCCTCAAATGGTCAGCCAACTGCGCAGAAGAAAGGGAAATTTGAAAATGCAATTTTAACTATCAAGATGAACTTAGATTTTGATTTTGAGTCCAAAAATGGATCTAGGATGTCAAAATTAGCTAGGGGTGCAATTTTCATTCAATTCTGAGGTGTTTTGAAAATTAGTCAAAAAGTCAAAAGGCTATAAAAGGGGTCGAAAGGGTCATTTTCAAATAATTTGTCCTTTGTGACATTTGAGAACCTAAGAGCTTTAGAGAGAGAAAATGGCCCAGCAAGCAACGATCCCGATCCATAGGCATCGATTTGAGCGCACCTGGTTGCACAACCGGCCTCCACAGTATGGTGCCCCGGTATGTTTTTAGAAAAACTTGCTCCTTAGGTCATTTAATGAGCATTTATGGCATTTAAAACATGTTTTTAAAGTTTTTTAAAATTTTAAAATTTTAACTTGGGTGAAAGATCGTGCGATCTTTTGCAAGTATCACACCCTTTGAGGGAAAATGTCACGCGATACTTCATGGGTCAATATAGTATCGCACCGGCATTAAGTCCAGTATCACATGATACTAGATGAAATGTCATGCGATGCTATGTGAAGTATCGCATGTCAAGATACTATTGTATTGCTATTGAGAAAAGTGTCACACGACACTTTAGTCGAAAAACAATGTCGCACACTATAAAAATTTGACATGTTTTAATAGTTTTGAGCAAAATGACATGGATCCTGATAATGTTTTCTTTTAAGATACTTTGCACTGATTTTATACATCTATCATGATATGATCTGACATTTGGCTTGGGTTGAATGACTTGCAGGAGATCCTTCCTACGCTCCATATTAGAGCACCTCGGGTGATTGGACTACGATGTGTTAGAGATCTAGATGATCCTGGCAAGGATGACTTGAGGGCTATGGGTTTTAGATACTTGCTGCAGATGCCCCATATTTGGGCCGATCATGGGTTGTTGACTGTATTGGCTGAGATTTGGCACAGTGAGCACAACACCTTCCATCTACCCACAAGAGAGGCCACTATTAGCCTAAAGGATGTCTATCAGATCCTACGAGTTTCGAGCCATGGAGATCCTGTAAGTATAATCATGTTTATAGATAGTCATAAATGTAAAGTTTCCATGTGATAGAAACTAATATGATTATTTGTTGGCACAGGTGTACTATGATCAGGATCTGATAGAGGGGAGGCAGATCATGCAGGATATGTTCCAGGATGTTACATTTGTGGATAGACACCTCAGCTGGGATAGGCTAATAGAGGAGTATGGCAGGGACTACCCGATGCCTTTCATTGTTTGTTCTATTGTAGCATAGGCCCTTATTACTGACAGAAGTTAGAAGGGGTTTCCACTGGGATGGGGTAGATTGGTAGCTGATTTGGTTGCACATCCATAATGGTTAGCATGAGGCCCGACCATCTTGGCCAATATGTATCATGAGCTCCAAGAGATAGTATATCATGACGGCATGACTTGGGCATGTGGGGCCATTCTTGCTCAGATATGGGCATGGGAGCACATTGCTGTAGTGCGACCATAAGTGCAGTCAAGGGAGCGGAGACGCCCCTATATCTACAAGTACATAGGGTTCTTGTCACAACCACATAGTAGGGATGTGACATTTTACAGAAGGATGCTGGATGAGCTTACCTCATTCATATGGAGGCCTTACAGGGCATGTGAGCAGTGGGGAGATCGATATGAGCTGGATTATATGCTATGCAATCGGCCACTAGTAGGTCGACATGCAGATATTGTGGAGAGATTTTTTATTAGCCAAGTCTAGAGATAGTTTGGGCACCAACAGAGGGTACCCACCGAGACTACCACTTATGCTCGGGTTAGGGATGAGGAGGGCCAGGGTTGGTGGCCGATGCTGGATTACCAGCAGGCAGTATAGGATACAACTACAATATGCCAGGAGCCATGGGACTAGCTGCCAGACATGGTAGATGCAGGTGCAGATGCAGCTTATAGGGCAGAGAGGTAGAGATATCCATTCCCTAGGTTCACTGTACCTGATGCACAACCCGCAGCACAGGGAGGTGATGGAGGAGATGGTGGAGGAGGGAGAGGGAGAGGAGAGAGAGGACAAAGCTCTCGATCAGGTGGTTGAAAATGGCCATAGGGATAGGGTTTTGGAGATGATGGAGATGACACAACGAGGCCATCTCATCGATGGTCAGGTGCTGGGTAGGATCAACCGGTAGTGGGAGAGGATCTGAGAGCTAGGATCTAGGCTCTAGAGACGAAGATGCAGTAGCTTAAGATTACTATAGCCGTTAGAGAGTAGTAGTTGACTGATCTGAGAGCCAAGATAGTGTGGCAAGATAGAGCCATATAGGTTGCCATTATGGAGAGCCAGAGAGAGGCAACACGAGCTGCATATTATCACGGTCTCTACATTCAGGCTGTACCAGAGGGTCAAAGAGCACCACCTTACTCAGTGATAGATGGGAAGTCTGACATGGTACCAGATGTAGTAGCAGCAACTCCAGCACCACCAGCACCACATGATGGTGCTAGTCAGACATAGGCTTAGGTTGTTTTAGATGTTTACATATCATGAGACTTGATCCATATTTTGGGATCTCATATTGTATTTTGTATCATGACACTTATATTTATATGAGATTATTGGATGTTCGATATATCTTGTGTTTGCGTCTCACTTGTGATGGATGTTTTAGCTTTTGTATTATCTTGTCATATTGCTCAAAATATATATTTATATGCTCATGTATGTTCTCTCTCATAGATGTATGTTTTAGTTCTCATGTGAATGATATAGACTCATGTTTTTAAAATGATCTCTTTAGGGTATAGATATGATGATAAGATTAACCCCTTGTGATGATAGGAAAAGGATGTGATGAAAAAGACAAGGAGCGAAAGACATGATCGAGAAGAAGGGAAAGATGAACGCAGTTGACCGACTAGTTCGTGAAAGATGAAAGGAGAGCTCTCTCCATATGCAAGATGAAAAACTAATCTAATCATGAACCTAAAAATGCAAGCTACTATGAAAAGTGGTTGACTTGCAAGGTCACAACGCTAATAGACATTTAATAATCATCATCGAGCTTTATTGGTAGCATCATAAGATCATATAATACTCACTAGTATAACTATGGGTATATGAATATGATCTATATCAGATATGAATGTGGAAATCCCACCTAGGCATCAAAGACATGTAGGTCATGATGACTAGTGCGCTAAGGTTCCCTAAGTTTTCTATAGCAAGATTATGCTTGCATCAAGACATAAGGAAAGTCAAAATGGCTATAAGCATGCACTTGCATAAAAACAGTCAAGGATAATACTTTGTAGATCCTAAGTGTCAAGTGGATCAAGCATAAATGCTAATGACAATTAGGATTAACAAAATATACCCACAAGCAGAAAAAGAAATAAAACATGTACTCATGCCCCAGTCTTCTAGCTCAGCATCATTGAAAACTATTAGGGAGAGAACACTCATCAAAGAAATCATCATAGACAGCACAAAAAGGAATAAATTTGAAACAGGTCTCATTGAGTCAAATGTTTAAGTGCGTGTGTGTAGGTCATAGAGTCAAACTTTGAGTATTACATCTTGCTAGTGAGAAATATCGCATCATTCTAGACTATAGGTATGACATCTGATAAGTGTTGAGAAACACTTGATGCTAGGGTTGTGTTGAGAAACACAATTGGGAAGTGTTAAGAAACACTATTTGCAAGGTGTCCCAAAGACTAGCACATCCAAGAGACCAAAGCTAATATAGTGATGCCCCCTAGACAAAGACAAAGACCAATTCCAAACCAAGGTAACAAGGTCAAGGCATGATGGAGAAAGGCTAAGTGTCAAGGATGCATGCTAAGAAATAGGGGTGCCAAGGCCTCAAGTAGCGCTTGTTTCCAGGTTTTCACCACTTGAATTTTATTGCAATTTTTTCATTTTTTTAATTTTTTTTGAATTTTTGCTACCAAGGCGCCTGTTTCCATGTTTTCACCAAGGCACTTTTTCTATTTTTTTCAATCTTTTTCTATTTTTTTTATTTTTTTTAATTTTTTCAGGACTTTATATGCTTTTTAAGATTTTTTCAGCATCATATATTAATTTTTTTTTTTGGTATTTTTTTCAGGACCAATAAATATGTACAAAGGATGCCCCCAGATATAATAGGCATCATGGGTAGAACTTCTTTAGGTGCAAAATATTGATAGGATCAAGGAGCTGATCCCCCTTTTCATCTGATAGTAAGTAGGCACCTATCCCAAAAGCAGCAATAATAATGTATGGTCCAAGCCAATTAGGTTCAAACTTGCCCTTTTGTTCTCTATTTATCTAATTCTTAGGATTCTCACGTAAGACAAGATCTCCTACTTGAAATTCCCTAGGGTGAACCTTCTTGTTGAATGCTTTGGACATACACTTTTGGTAAACCCTCATGTGGTCAAATGATGCTTTACGCTTCTCATCTAGAAGTTCTAATTCTTGCAGTCTCATGGTGTGATAATCCTCGTCTATAACCAAACCTTTGAGAGAGACTCTAAGTGAAGGGATCTCAACCTCTAAAGGTAACACTACTTCAACACCATAAGTAAGGGCATAAGGAGTAGCCCCTATGGGAGTACAAATACTCATTCCATAAGCCCATAGGGATGGATTTATCTGTAAGTGCCAATCACGACCATTCTTGTGAACTGTTCTATGAAGGATTTTGAGAATGGTCTTATTCGAAGCCTCTTCTTGTCCATTTCCTTGTGGGAAGTAAATGGAGGACCAATGCTGTTTTATCTTAAACTTCTTGCATAGTTGCTTAAGGTCCTTGTTTTTAAACTGACCCCCATTTTCAGTGATTAGTTCTAAAGGCACACCATATCGACAGATGATATGATTCAAAATGAACAAAGAAATTATTCTCCCTGAAGCAACAGAAAGTGGAATGGCTTCTACCCATTTGGTAAAGTAGTTAATAATAGTGATAATGAATTTATGTCCACCTGATGAGTTGGGATGAATCTGCCCAACAAGGTCAAAGGCCCAGCATTGAAATGGCCAATGAGATATTGAAGGAATAAGCTCCCTACCTGGAGCATGAATCAGGTTTCCATGTTTCTGACAATTTTCGCAAGACTTGGCAAAAGTTATAGCATCCATTTGCATGGTAGGCCAATATTACCCTGCCCTAAGCAACCTTCAGGCCATGGCAAGACCATTAGAATGTCCTTCACAAATGCCCTCGTGAATGTCAGCTAATGCTTGGTCAGACTCATCCTTTTCCAAGCACCTAAGAAGTGTCCCATCTAAACCCCTCCTATGCAGATCACCAGAGATAAGGGTATGGAAAGAGGCATTACAGACAAGGTTTCCTCTTTCAGAGCGGTTGAAAGTTTTAGGAATGATGCCATCATGGAGATATGAGTAAATGGCACCATAGTGGGATGACTCATGGCCAACAAGGGTACAAACAACTTGGCTTTCTAGGGAGTCATAGATTGGATAGTGTAGTTCTTCCACTAGGAATTCAAATTTGGATTCATGCTGTTCTAGTTGAAGAAGTGAAGCCAATGTAGCCATAGTGTCAGCTGCTTTATAGTCTACTCTAGGGATTTGTTGAAATGTAACAAAGGTAAAATATCATCACAATGAATCAACCATCTTTTTATAGGGTATCAATTTGTCATCCTTTGTTTGGTATTCTTCATTAACTTGGTTGATGATCAATTCTGAATCCCCATAAATGTGCAGTTCTATAATTCCCCATTCTATTGCCATTTTTAGTCCATTTGTTAAGGCCTCATATTCAACAACATTATTTGTGCATGGGAACAAAAGTTTGTAGGATTTAAGGATTGTGTACCCATGGAGAGAAATAAATAACACTCCATCTCCTGAACCATTTTTCATGAAAGAGCCATCAAAGAACATCTTCCATGTTCTTGTAGTCATGTACATTATGTGCTCATCTGGAAGTTCAACTTGAATAGGCATGCTATCTTGAATTGGAAAATCAGCAAGTTGGTCTGCAATGGCTTGTCCTTTTATGGCTTTACGCTCAACATACTCTATGTCAAATTCTGATAGAATCATCATCCACTTAGCAAGTCTACCCGTGAGAGTAGCCTTACCAAGCAAATATTTGAGAAGATCAATCTTTGCAATGAGGTGTATTGTATGCGCAAGCATGTAGTGTCACAACTTTTGAGAAGCAAACACCACTACAAGGCAAGTTTTTCAATACTAGTGTAATTGACCTCATAAGAGACAAGAGTACGAATGATGTAATATATAGCTCTTTCTTTTCCAGTGTCATCAAGTTGAGCCAATAATGCCCCTAGGGAAGATTCTATTGCTGAAACATATAATATGAGTGGTTTTCCTGGGATAGGAGGCATTAAGATTGGAGGATTGGCCAAGTATTGCTTGATTTGGTCCATGCTTTTCTGACAATACTCATTCCAGACACATGTAACCCCTTTATGTAACATCTTATTAAATGGTTGAGCTATATCTGCTAGTTGTGAAATGAACCTCCTTATAGATTGGAGACGTCCCTAAAGACTTCTCATCTGACTAATATTTTTGGGAAGTAGCATATCCAATATTGCTTGAACTTTCTCTGGGTCCACCTCTATTCCTTTGGCTAAAATAATAAATCCTAGAAGTTTTCCAGAGGTGACCCCAAATGCACACTTTTGGGATTTAATCTCAGTTGAAACTGTTCCATATGATCTAAAATGACTTCTAGATCTCCTAGGTGTGTGTCCCTTTTTTTGGATTTTTCCAAGGTGTCATCCACATAATATTCCATGTTCTTATGCATCATGTCATGGAAGATGGTTGTCATAGCTCTTTGATAAGTAGCTCCTACATTTTTCAATCCAAATGGCATGACATTCCAACAATAAGTTCCCCATGCACAAGTAAATGCAGTCTTTTCCTGGTCCTCAAGAGCTATCTTGATTTGATTATAACGAGAAAATCCATCCATTAATGAGTAGATCTCATATCCCACGGTCATGTCCACTATCATGTCTATGTTTGGGAGTGAAAAATCATCCTTTGGGAAAGCTTTATTAAGATCTCTAAAAGCTGTGCAGATATGAATGGACCCATCATGTTTTGAAACTGGGACAATGTTTGAAATCCATTTGGCATAATCAATGGCTCTTATAAATCCTACACTTAGGAGTTTTTCTAGTTCAGCTTTGACAAGAAGAGCTATATGAGGATGCATTTTCCTCAATTTTTGTTTAATTGGTTTGATTCCTGGAGCTATGGACAAATGATGCATAATGAGATTTGTGTCCAACCCTGGCATGTCTAAGTAAGTCCAAGCAAAATTTATTTTCTTTCTTTGGAGGAACTTGGTGTATGCTTCTTTTTCTTGTGTTGATAGAGATTGAGCTAAGTGCACAATTTGTGGAGCCTCCTCTATATTCAGATTAACTGGCTATGTAGGCTCAATAAGCACTGATGACCTATCTTGAAAATAACTTGGAAGATGATCAAGTACCCCATCCTTAGGTGCCTCAAAGAGGTTTTCACCTTCAGATACGTCTTTTTTTTTACTTTTTTGGGTTCTGACACCGCCACATAGTGGTTTTCGCCATCAGAACCATTATTCTTTTTTTCTTTTCTTTTCATTTTGTGACTGAGGTACTTGATATCTAGTTCTATCATGCTTGTAGTTGGTTCACTGGTGGAAGAGACTATGGGCTCAAGGGCATTTAGGTAACATGCTATCTCATAGTCATTCTGAAAGGTTGGGAGCTGAGGCTCTTGATAGTGCTGAGACCAATCGATTAAGTGAGGATTGGAAAGGGGTAGGTCAATGGTTGGTTCAATGTTGTTAATAGGGAAGGCATTATCTCTGGTGAGTGCAAAGTTAGGGTCTATCAAGTATCCCTCTAAGGTATCCAAATCGGGAATTATCCTACCAAACGAAGCATCATCCACTAAAGCAATTTGTGTATTCCAATATTCTAATCCTACAGGAGACTCGTTAGCTACTTTAGGTTGGGAACTATATGTATGGACAACATCAATGTCCATGTCAATGGTGGAACAATCAGACAAAGAGTCCCATTCATACTCATGCGATTCATTTTCTGAATCCCTGCTGGGATGTTTACACTAGGAAGCCTTGGGACACCTTGATGTAGAAGCTTCGATGTTGTCTATGTTTGTAGCTGTTGGATGTAAAAATCTATCCTCTAAATCTCCCCAAAGGAGATTTGTAGAAGGCACCCAATCTTCACACATGTCTTGTTGATTTTGCAAATTAGGTGTGTAGTTTGATTCATCATCACTATTTGTTGTAGCTAGGTTAGGGACAGTTTTATTTTTTTGACTTTCAAAACCTGGGCCAACTATTGTCTTAGATCTGCGCCCAAAAAGAGCATGATCAAGTGGTTCTACTTTAGCATCTAATCTATGGTTGAGAGGACCATGACCTAGGTAGCCCATATTTTTGACCAAAGTGTATCCTCTCCCATAAGCCTTAGGAGATGGGCTGAAATTTTCATTGTGTTTATATTTTTCCTCTTTGTAAATCCAATCTCTAATGACCACTTCTTCTTTTTCATCCTGTATGGGCACTGGGGATTCTACAAATGTATCAAATAGAGTCATGGTTGAGGACAAAGGTCACATCTCCTGTGAAGGTTTTCCATAAGACCTAGGTGAGACTGGTAGTTTATTAAAGGAGTCAAGTTGATAATCTTCCATACAAAGGTCTATGAACTTAAACTTATTCTTGCACTGCTCAAGAGTTGCATCAAAATTTTCTACTGCTCTATTAAGAGGAGCATGAGTCCCTGCTGAAATTGTATTTACAGACAATGTGCTACCCCTGAGTATACAAACTTTGAATCCATTATATGAAAACTTGACACATTGATGGTAAGTGGATGGCACTGCTTGCATGTCATAGATCCACGGTCTACCAAGTAGGATATTGTATGCTAAAGGACCAGCATCAACAATTTGGAACAAAATGTCCTTTTCCACAGGACCAATTCTAACAGGAAGAACAACTAGACCCTTGGAACTTCTCTCTGCTTCATCATAGGCTTTTATTGTAATTTTCTTCCTTGTGTTAATCACTTGCTCTGAATATCCCAAAGTTTTCAATAGACTCAAAGAAAAAATGTTGAGCCCAACACCCCCAACTATCAACATGCGTCTGACATGGGTTTTATGGATCATGACCTCAATGTGAAGGGCAAGATTGTGCAGATGGCTCAAAGCTTTATCGTCTTCTTCTGAAAATGTTAGGTAATGTGGGCTGGCAGATGGTTAACCATATTTTGGAATTGGTCAACTTCTATATTCTTGGGGACATTTTCTTCACGTAAAGCATCCTCAAGAATATGCTTATGTCTTGGAGACAGTTCTAGGAGTTCAAAAATTGAGATTTGAGCTGGTGTCCTTTGTAACTGGTCAACAAGATTATAGCTCATGTCAGAGTTAACTGCTAATTTGGTGACATTTTTAGATGCCACTTCTTGGGTTTGGAATTAGGCCCTCAAATAACTATAGGACCTTGACTTTGGCTTCTAGTGATAGCATTTAGAGCTGGGGATGACCTTCGAGAGTGAGGACCTCTAAGCACAATCACGGGTTCTTCATCAAATATAGGGGGAGAATCAACATCACGACCGTAAGGATCTCTTCTTCCCATCATATTAACACTTTCTTCAACAAACTCAAGCATGTTGATGACATCTTTTGCAAACGTATAGGTATAGTTGATTGCAGCTTTTCCATCTTTGGGTTTAGAGGTTTCCCCCTTATCATATTTTGGCAAAGGTTCCTTAAATACTTTGTGGTCTGCATTAGTGTTCAATCCATCAACTTGAAGTTTACCATTCTCAATTAGATCTTGAATAAGATGCTTAAGTTTCCAGAAATGCTCTATGTCATGTCCAATACCATTGTGGTATTTTCAAAAAGCCTTTTCATTCCACCAATGTGGTTTGATCTCAGGTATGCAGAAATTGGTTGGATCTTGTGGTTGTGCAAGATTGTTGGCAATAAGTGTCTTAAAAACATCTTCATAAGAGTCACCAAGCTTAGTGAACTGTCACTTCTCCTTCTTGGGTTTATCTTGATACCTTTGTTTATGCTCTAGTTGGTTAGAGGATGTATTAAGTTTCATGGCTTGAACTGCGCTAAATAGATGGAGGACACCTTGATCCTTTGGTTGGTTAGAGTCAACAACTCTGTCATTGACTACTTTTTTATTCCCTTTCCAGTGCGAGTTCTTTCCTTTATCCTTATGTGAGTTGTTATTATTTTGACTATGGTTGTTACTGGTTTGTTTAGTCAAAATACCTTGCTCTTTTAAGACATCCTCTATTCTACATGTAGCTTTGACCATAGTGTTGAATGAATCAAAGACCATCTTCCAAACCTCATACCATATCTCTGGTACCAAATTGCTAACAATAATGTCAATCCTTTCATCCTTGGGAATGGTCCTAGAATAGCGGGAGCACATTCGTCTCCACCTTTGTAGAAATGTAACAAAAGATTCCCCTGGGTTTTGTTTCAAATTGCACAAATCTAGCATGGTGACTGATCTTGACAAGTTGTATGCAAAATGTTGCACAAATCTATGGATGAGTTCTTTAAAAGTTTTGATGGGAGGGGTTATGTTGGTAAACCACTCCATTGCTTGACCTTTTAGACTTCTTGGAAATAATCTCATGAGATAGGAGTCTTCATGGTGAAATTCAATACTCATAATGTAGAACTCATGCACATGATCATGTGGGTCACCATTACCGTCATATTTGTCATATTGGGGGAATTCAATCTTCTTAGGAAAATCCTTCATGCTTACACTCCTATCAAAAGGATTAGGACAAATTGTAGAAGTTGAGAAATCCAACTTCAAAGAATGCCAAGAACACCTGCATGCAAATAACCTGTTGCTGAAAGGAAATCAAGAAGACAGAAAGCAAAGGCTTGGAAAATCTCAGTAGTGTGAGAGAAAGTGTATTCCAAGATAATGAACAATAATTACAAGAGTTCAACCTATAAGGTGAACGAAAACCCTAAAAAGGAAAAAAGCTAGGTTGCATAATATAATTAATATAAAATATTAATTATATGTACCTAAGAGATAGCTTAAGTAAAAAAGAGTAAATAAACTAACCAATTACTCTAACACCCCCCCTTAAGTGAAGCTCAGGAGGTAAGCTAACCTAGCACAACTATGAAAGTAGGAAATGGGTCCCAACAACAAGGCCTGATCAGGTACCCAATACAAGGAAATCTTTGTAAACTGGAGACAAAGGAGAAAACCCAGTGGAAAAAACTCCTCTCTAAAAAGAGATATAAAAGAAAGAAAAAGACAAAAAATGACTTCAAGAGACTCTCTCAAAGCCATAAGTACAATGCATACTGCCAACCCCCCCATGAGAGAGGATTAGGGCTCTAAAGCCCCCCCAGGATGAAAGAACCCTTGGAACAATGAATGAACCACTGTGACTCCAATACAAAGGAGTGAAAGATAGTGAGCACTGAAGAGGTACCTTTGCAAGATGAGGTGTCACTAGAAGGTCGAGCTGATGCTCAAAGGAGTAGACACGAGGATCTTGAAAGGGAATCCCTAATGTAGGTGGAATGACAGGTGTGCTGACACTGTTAGGAGTGAGGAGGAGAAGAGTGTCCTCCATAGAATCCTCAACAACTCCAACTGGTGGATCAATGAATGGAGTTGGAGGGTCTGGTAGTGTTGAAGAAGAGTCCTACTGAAGAGAAGAAACCCCAACAAGATGAGGTGAGGTAGTCACAAAAGTAGTCTCAGGAACAACACAGAGGTTCAAGTGACTTGACTGTCCCACATGATGCTCTCGCGGAAGAGGAGAGCTATGCTCCGATAATGGAGATGGTGGACCAAAGTGTGAGAAGGTGTAGAGATGGGTGGAATGATCAACTGTCCCAGTAGCAATAATGCCACCTGTTGCACTATCTCAGATGAAGATTGAATCTGGCGTGAACTCATCTGTCTTCCCTGATCCACCGTGTGTAATCTGGTAAATTGAGAGAAGGTTTGCAGATAGAGATGGAACATACAATACATCATTGAATGTGCCATCTTGAATGCATACTAAACCTTTCCTGCAGACTGTCATAATAGTGTTATTCCCCATGAGAATGTGAGGAATAGGAGAAGCCTCAATATATGAGAAGATCTCCAGAGAAGATGCCATATGGTGAGAAGCACCAGAATCTAGTATCCAAGGGACCTGTGAGGGGGATGCAACGGAAGCTCGTAATGCATGAGCATGTCCAAAATCCTATTCAGATGTCAAAGATGAGGCAGAAGACTGAAAAGTAGACCCCTGTGAGGTAGAAGAGGATGGAGAGGAAATAGTGCTCTTCTAAAGGAGAGCTTGCAAATCTGCAATCTATTTCTCATAGCCATCAAATCTCTTCTAAAAAAATGTGACTCATCATGAGGTCCCTTCTGACAATAGGAACATGTAGGGCTCTCAGTCTTTTGTTTCTCCTTCTTAGAAGAAGATGGTGGGCCAGTAGAGTGCTGAGAAGAGGAATTAGATGTCCGCTTCGGCTTCAGCTTCTGTGTATCCTGAGGTGTCTTGGCAAGCAATTCCTGTGACTGTGAACCTGTAAGTGAATCCATCTAATTGAGCTTGGATTGCTCATGAGTCAACTTGTCACAGAAGGTCTCAAAAGAGGGCATAACATGTCGTGCACCCAGTGCATCCATAGTGGAGTAGAAGGTAGAAGTAAAAATATGATAAGGGCCATGAAGCTTTGAGAGTATAAAAAAGATACACTCATCATCTGATTTCGTCTTTCTAGCAACCTATAAAATAGAGTGAAGAGACTTGAACTTCATCAAGAAGTCCTCAATGCTGGTGAATGATTTAGGTACCAAGGAGGTGAACTCTGCATCTATCTGGAGAACCATGAACTGATTCATTGTACCAAACAAGGTGGAAAACTTGTTCCACATATCCCTGGGTGTGGTCAAACCATCCAGGTGAAACAACAACCCATCTGAAATGTTCATAGCAATGAGGCCCATTGCCTCATCCATCCTTTTTCTCTGCATAAGAGCCTCATAAGGCCTTTGAATAACTGGTTGAGTCTCATCGAGACATAACCATAACCCTTTTTCCATAAGCAATCTGGTCATCTGACCTTTCCAAGTGTGATAGTTTTGAGGTGTAAGGCGAGTGACATAAGATTTTTCCATTGAGAGAAAGAAGACAGAAGTAGAAGGGTCTTTCTGAAGTAAAGTATAGAAAGTAAAGAGAACCCCCCCACAAATTATAATACTATCCCCCATACACAACAAAATACTATGAAAGCACAAGAAACGAGAAAAAAACCTGAGTTCAAGAAGTAGAATAGGAGCATAGAATAAGGTGCATCTTTGACTACAAAAACTGGCAATAAAATGGAAAAATCAAGAAGCAAAACTTGCATGAGCACGATGGGCTTGAAAAGACCTTTCTGACAATATATCATATGTCAAATTTTGAGTTCGTATGAGCCTTGTAGGACCAAAAAACCCTAGCTACCCCCAAAATGCAAGCTTCTTCGAAAAAACCAGTCCCTTGAATAATTTTAACAGTTGTATGGCTGTCACAAGACGTCCGAAGGTGGCCAGTGGCACGGCGGCTAGCGGGCGGTGCGTGGGCTAGGCGGGGGTGGCGCAAGGGCGCAATGGCCGACGAGCGGTGCGGGGGCCGGGTGGGGGTGGCGCGGGGGCGGCGCGCTGGCTGTGCCCACTGAAAACCTAAAAAATGATTTTTTTTGCAATTTTTTTTTTCAATTTTCTAGCCGTACGACCCTAATAGGCTAGAAAATTCACCCAGAAGCCCCGGAGGCCAAATAGGTTGAGTTTTTATATAGAAATAGGGGTTTTTGGGACTTCTTGACACAATGGTGACGTCCGTTTTTGCTTCAATACCAGATCTGAAAAAACTTGAAACCCTTAACCTCAAAAAATGCTTCAAAGTCACCAAAATAGGCAACAACAAGGGAGCTCTGATACCATGTAGAAGTTGAGAAATCCAACTTCACAGAACGCCAAGAACACTTGCATGCAAATAACTTGTTGTTGAAAGGAAACCAAGAAGACAGAAAGAAAAGGCTTAGAAAATCTCAACGGTGTGAGAGAAATTGTATTCCAAGATAATGAACAATAATTACAAGAGTTCAACCTATAAGGTGAACGAAAACCCTAAAAAGGAAAAAAGCTAGGTTGCACAATATAATTAATATAAAATATTAATTATATGTACCTAAGCGATAGCTTAAGTAAAAAAGAGTAAATAAACTAACTAATTACTCTAACACAAATAGCATCAAGATTGAAGGAACTCTTAGGAGCCATCATTTTCTCCATCATCTTTTTCATTTGTTTAATCTCCTCCTCTTATGATGGGTTATGTTTCTTGACTTTTCTTTCCACATCAAAATTATAGGGGACCCTTGCACCCTTGTTAATCAAGCTTTCTAGGAATTGATCTTTATTTTGCTCAACGTACTTTTCCCACTAATGTGCCAAAAATATACACACTAAATAGTGCACTTCTCTAAGTCATTATATCCAAGGGAATCCATGAATGGGAAACTTTAAAAAGTGACCTAGAGCTCTCTATGTATGGAGTTGTAAGATATTAAAATTGCTCTCAGCTAGAGCTATTAAGCTAATGACCTTGCTAGTCAACCACACAATGAGAGATTCAAATGAAGACAAGGGAAAGAATGCCAATATCCCCAAGAATCAAATGAAATGCAATGCAAACTAGATTAAGATGAAGATGCAAGCTATGCTATGAAAGGAAATAGAAGTATTACAATCCCTCCTAATTAAGCTTTACAATCCCTCCTAATTAAGCTATGTGAATTAATCTAAAGATTGAAAGGAAATTAAGCTAAGAAAGCATAAACATGAAGCTACTATGCAATAATGAAAGCTAAACTATGAAGCAACAATGATCTCCAAAAGCTAGATGCAAGAATGTCTTCAAAAGCTCCAAAGTGACCTAGAAATCTTGCAGCATAAAGTTAGCATAAAAGATCATGCCTAAAAATGAGAAGAGAGCTCTTCTTTTATAGGAAATGAAAAGGAATGAACTATGGAGATTAAGAGGGAAAATATTTAATCAAGGGTGGGGCTTGAAAGAGGAGCAATCCATGTGCACAAATATCCTCCAATAGAAAAATAAGAGTTGACTTTTGTGTACCATATAAGATAAAAAATACTTTTTCCTTTTTTTATAAAATAAGAATAGTACTTTATTTGTGCACCTTAGGATAAGAGGAAAAGTGGGGACTTTTTATTTAATAAAAGGGGAGGAAATATTCATTTTAATTAAATAAAGACTTAGGATAAAATGGTTAGTCCATGGAATATAATCGAATAAATGATAGAATTAGGATTTGATCAAGGAAAATGATATTAAGTTGAAAATGTTGATTCAAGAAATTGATAAATTGCTAAATGGGGGCCCAAAGTCTAGGCAACCATTTTAGGGTGCATACATATGAGGCTTCCTAAAGGTATAAATAAGAGGATTAATAAAAAATTTAGGGACTTTTTCTGGCAAGGTTCTAATGATAAGAAAAAATTAGCTATGATAGCATGGGAAAAGAGTTGTCAACATAGGGGGGCAGGAGGCTTGAACTTCAAGAAGTCTAATCATCAGAACATAGCTTTAGGAGCAAAGTTAGTTTGGAGAATGTATAAAGATCCTATAGCTAAATGGGTCAAGATTCTAAGGCATAAGTACTTAGAAGGTAATGATTTTCTTAGTATCTTTAGACACTCTCACCTACCAAGTGGATCAAGGATTTGGAACTTTATTTTAGAATGTAGAACGGTCATTCTAGAGCACATTTCTTGGGATATAGGGAACAAAGGAGAAGATTTATATTGGGAGGATTCTTGGGGTGCCCTCCCCCCTCTTATTTCAACTTTGAATCATGATCCAAACATAGAAATTGTTAAAGCCTCAATGGACATCTATGTTAAAGATTATATAGAATTTGTAGATGACAATCCTGTCTTTGGTTGGAATTGGAAACCTCTGGATAATTTAGGCCTCTCAGACACTTTTAAATTGGAATTAGAAGAACTTTTGAAAGAAAGGAATATCAACCCATCTACCGATGCATATAGAATTATCTAGGCTAGAGCCAAAGATGGTAATTATAATACCAAAGATGGGAATGCCTCTTTGGAAAATCAAACTCCTACAACAACTCAACTTCCAATTGACCTTTGTTGGAATAAAAACTACCTTCCAAAAGCTGGCATGTTCACCTGGGCTGCTGCTCAACATAGGATCCTAACTATAGAATGGTTCCAGAAGATGGGATATCAAGGTCCTTTCGAGGTGTGCTTTGCGAAAAAGTAGGTGAGTCCATAGATCATCTCTTCTTGGAATGTACGTTTACTCATTTCTGTTGGACTTGGTTAGTTCAAAAACTTAATTGGCAAATTGCCTTCCCCAACAACTTAGATGATATGCTCAAATTCTGGCCTAGGAAGAAAGATCTGGGTTTGTTTGGTAAGATTTGGGTTATAGCTCCTATTTTAATCTGGGAAGTTTGGAAGGAAAGAAATAGGAGAATATTTAAGGATAAGAAAATAGATCATGTCCAATTTTTAAACAAGTTAGAATCATGTATAGTAGAAGTGGTTAATAACCAAATTGTTTTTGGGAGAAAGGATATGCCTTTCACCCTGGAAAATGAAAGATTGAGAAAACTCTGGTTTGGGCTGAAAGTTCCCCCCTTTATAGGCCAACAAGGCATAGAAAAACAGACCCTCAAAAACAACTGTGTTTGGTCACCACCCCCTTCGGGGTGGTTCAAACTTAATTTTGATGGAGCCTCAAAGGGAAACCCAGGTAAGGCAGGATTTGGTTGTTGTATTCATAATGAGCTAGGACAAATGATTGCATATAAATGTGGAAATTTAGGAATAACTTCCAATAACATAGCAGAAGGCTCAGCTCTTATTGAAGGTCTACTCCTTTGCAAAAAACTAAGATTAGACTACATTGCTATAGAAGGAGACTCTACATTAATTATTAATGCACTAAGAACTGACAAAACTCAGAATTGGAAATTGAATGGATTAGTAAACAGAGGATCAAATCTACTTTCTTGTTTTAATCATGTTACGATTAATCATATATATAGGGAAGTTAATCAGATAGTTGATGCTTTCGCCAACAATGGAGTAGAAGGGAAAAATGAAGAGGTCATTAACACTAACTAGTTAAGGTAGGAGTCTTCAAAGAATGATGATGATCTAAAGAATTAGTCTCATATACAGGATAACCCAAGGTGCTACCTTTACTAAAGGACAGATTAATAGTTGGTTTAGGTATATCTATTAATTTCATCTTCTCTTATAAATGGTATGCTATACTTAGAATGTTATGAGATTTCCTTCCTTCTATAGATTCACAACTGATACCTTGAAAATCATACTTTTGCAACCTCTAGTCCTAAGTCTATCTTCAATTTATCATTTAATACATGACCCTCTTTACTCATTAAATTAAAAAAATCCTCAATCATAGCCTCTATCCCTTCCTCATGTTATAGTAGCACTTAATAATTTATTCTATCCTCTCGACTTAATCACTAAAGGTACTCTCAAAATAGTAATAGTATCTTACGAAGATTGAACTTATGATATCATTAACATACGACCAACAATTTGGTAAGTATGAGCATTAAAACCTTCATGTCACATATATCCTATCAACACAAGTTTAGCCTCTAACCTTTACCATAAATTCCTTTCCTCAAATTAATAAAATATGACTCCGAAGTACTCTAGTCTGTGTGTGTCCAAAACATGAGGCTTAGCTCAAAGCTTGATTTTATCGATTGTCATCATTATGTGTAATGGTGTCACTAAGCTCATTATTTCATGAGTTCTATGGATTATTTCCCTTTTGCACGGATAATTCCAGACTTTTATATTCAAAACTTTAAAAGACAAATTAGTTTCCTTACTACAGTAGACATCGCTCTCTCAAGAACTAACATGGAGACGAATGTGATTACCTTTGCTTATGAAAAGAGGTAAATAGCATTTCAAGGACCCATATTGCCAGAATGGTGGAATATAATTTTATAGGAGATTCCTAACGACTTTAGGAGGGCTCTTGAAAAAAGCCTAGGAGAACTTTACTTCGATAATGAATTTGTAGTTAGGGTGAATGGCCATATCGTTGGGCTATTTATGTCACTAGCAACAAAGGCAGGATATTTGAAAGAAGAAATCTTCACCACTAAAAAGATGATCTTCAATGGAGATATCCTGGAAGGATTAGAGGCCGCCTTAGGTTATATAGACTCAGATAATCATATCCCCTTCCTAGAAATTTATATGAGAGTTAACAAGGATCAAATCCCAATATTCCTTCCTCTCAGAAGTGTTTGACTCTTGTCCACATAGAGGCTGCAATCTTTGAAACCTTTTGGCTTGCTATGAAAAGAAACATGGACTTTCTGATGAAATCCATGCTAAAGCATCCTATGACTACCAATGGGCTGAAGGACTACTGGATTGCGAAGGGTTACAACATTCCCAAAGACTACAATGAAGACAACACTCATGAGATATGCTTTATAGCACCCACTATCAAACGTAACTCACGCAGCTGAAAGCAACACAAGGAGGACAACAAAGCACTAATAGTATTCAAGAAAATAAAGTAAGAATTAGCGGGTTTAACTAAGGATGGAAGGACCTAGATGCTAGTATAGATATATATCTATAGACTTTATTAGCAGAGAGCTCCTCCATTTTTGTAATTAATTTTGATACCATTAGACTAGGGCAAGCATCAAACCCTTAACCTAAAAGTTGATCAGTATAATGTTTATATTCTATAGTTAATGTTCTATCTTATATGGATAATTGTTGACCAAGATTTTCATGGATAAATTAGAATCATTATATTTAGAAGAATTCTCGGATTTGTATAGTATGCCATGAGATATTTTCACTTTCAATGGTTTAGTTATTAATAATTAACTTAATTCTAGATGTTTACATTTGTCCTTAAACTCAACATTGGCATATGATTCAATAGAATACGATTAGACTCTCCCTTTACTATATTAGCTTTCCTCCTCTTTTTTACAGCCCTGATTTTGTAGCCTCTTTCTTGTGCCAATGACTACCCCTATCAAAATAAGGAGCCTGAATCCTCAAATAGCCTTTGATGGACCCATAGATATTAAGAGACTAAAATATATCCTGTTATGCACACACGCCATAATCATCATGGCAGTTTATAGGATACTTGGGATGGAGTTATTATCAAACGATGATCATTATCGAGTAAATTATGACACACCATCTATGTTCATAGCCTCTGCATCTCAAGTAGACTCGGCCAAAGGTGATATTGGGAGACTATCAATTAGTTTGTTTATCCGTTTTATTCATGCAAAAATCAAGCATTATTATATATTCTCTATTACGAATATTAAACTTGTAGTAGCTTCTGGGTATATTTGCTGGTATGTGTCACATAGTTCTTATGAAGTTTTAATTAACCCTTTTTCATTGTTAAATAGATCTTTAGTATATGTTTTAACTTAAAATAGACCCCTGTGATACTGAAAAGCTCTACTAAGCACAGGTTTTGTGTTACAAGTGTGAATGTTTGGTTATTATGTTTCTTTTAATAATGGGACAAATGGAAGGGTTTTTTAGGAATCTTTTTCATTAGTTCCTATTTATCCTCTTGATTATTATCTTAGTTCTGCAGGTTTCGAGTAAGCTACATGCAAGGTTGCCATGGAAATCTCTAATTTTGAAGTCGGTATATAGCTGATATGCATTGACTTCAGATTATAAATTACCAAGTTGATTGTTGTCTCATCCAGGTTATATATCTAGTTTAGGAACTATCTTCCCTTTTTAGTTTGGTGAGAAGGTTTTTTTTTTATTCAAGTTTAGCCATCATATTAACTTCAGACTTTCCTTTGAGCTCTAATGTTAGTTTAAGCTTTTTATCTTAGAATTAGCCCCGGTCTTTCCTGTCTATGGATTGTTTTAAAATTTCCCATTAATTAGTAATAATTCTTAAGGAAGTTTAAGGCTTTCCCCCAATTTTATAATCTATTACTTCATTTTAAAGTTATCAAATGTGCTAGCAATAGGCGGCATGCCTTATGAATTTGGAAGCTCATGCACTTAAGAACATATACTAGTCTTATTTAATTCTGTTAGATTCCTTTCAGTTTAATCTCTACTATATTATAAACTAGTTTTGAGAGCTAGGGTAAGGTAATCAACATTGTCTTTAGCCTAAAGATTAATTATGTAAATATCTTTTAAGCAACTTTAACAACAGTTTCATGGAAACATTTTCGTAGACTTTGGTTTCTAATCTCAACAGTGATAATGATACAGCTTATGGTCTGATTTTCAATTTGATTCCTTCCTTGTAAATATGATAATTTGAGGAAATGGTTTTATATTCTATATCTGTTTATTTAGGAATTAACCTAGTATCAAACTAGGTTTCAAGCACATGTCTGCAGGTGTTGCAGTCAAAGAGAAGTCTCTCCATAAAGAAATGGGATATGACAACAAAAGATCAAATTAAAGACGTCAAAAGACCTTTGTCATCAACTTCGTCCCTTCTAAAGAAATTGTATAGATATTCATCCAAGGATAGTAATTTTATGTATTAGAATCTAGATCAAGATCCCAGACAAGGCTGGAGGTTTTCTCAGCCCCACTCTTTCCTACCAGCACCTGCACTGAGCGAGGTATTGTAAACTTTGTAGATTAATAAATTCTTGGCTATAGCCTTTACCTATCAAAAAATAAAATAAAATAATAATAATTCTTTAAAGAAGAAAGATACTTTATTTCTTTGCAAAGTGTCCATGGTAAAAATATTTAAAACACCTTATTAATTTTTTTAAACCATAGAATTATTTGTGCTAAAACATAGGTCCATTTGAAGCTAATTTACAATGATTACCTTTGTGTCCAAAAGAGTAATAGGAAAAATAGTAACCCTTGAAGAAACTAAAATTTGATACCTGCTTTGAACTTTGCCTTGGTGTTTCACCCTTTTTAGTTTTATTAACCTATGATTTTTTTTCAATTTCATGAATCTACTTTTGTAGCAATATTAATTTTTTCTCTTTTTCATTTAGAAGAACTTTTTTACTTTCAACAATTTGATTTACTGTATTCAGTTCTACCTATAGGATTTGACAAGTATTTTTATGAGTAGCAACTAGTCTTTTTAGCCTTTTTGTTTGAAGAGAGAAAAGTAAGTCCTCTTGAAGATTAACCTCTTCTTCATCTAAATCAGAGTCTGATTGGACCTTCTCAACTTTATTATCATTTAAGATTTCAGTCATGTGAATAAAGTTTCTCCTTATTCACACGAATGATTAGAATCTTCATCCAAGGTTTCTTTTTAGAGAACCTTTCTGATTTTTCTTCATCCTTATTTTGATTAGTATAAGAAGATTTTGCAGCAAAATGTCCAAATTATCCACAACTAAACATTTCATCTTACCTTTAAAAGAACCTGCGGACAATGGTCTTGCCACTACCGTGGGGGATTCTCGGGTGGGTGTAATGAAAGAAAATTTCTTTTAAAAGAAGAATAACAAAAGGATATTTAAAAACAAAAAAAATGTTCTTCATAGATTTGTAAAAAAAATCATGACAATTTAATTAAACTTGTAACATATATATTAGGCAGAAAAATATTTACCAACATTCTTGCAGTTGTAGCATTTGTATCATGCATTAACACAAGTGTATATGTATATATATATATATATATATACACTTTTACATACATACATACATACATACATACATACATACATACATACATATATATATATTTATATATACTATATATATATCTATATATATATATATATATATACTATATATATATATATCTATATATATATATGTATATATATATATATATATGTATATGTATATATGTATATGTATATATATATATATATATATATATATATTATATATATATATATATATATATATATATATACAT
>BSBK01010251.1:0-175661 GCA_027943335.1 Chamaecyparis obtusa | reverse complement strand
TATACATATACATATTACATATACATATACATATATACATATACATATATATACATATATATACATATATATACATATATATACATATATATACATCTATATACATATATATACATAATATACATATATATACATATATACATATATATACATATATATATATATATACATATATATATATATATATATATATATATATATATATATATATATATATATATATATATATATATATATATATATATATATCTTTCTTTCTCTCCCCCCTCTCTGTATCCCCATTTTGTCTCTCCCTCTCTATGTCTCTATCTCTCTATCCCACTCTCTTAATATCTCCTTATAGCGCTCTTTATCTCTTAATCTCAACATTATATCTCTCTCAATTGGCTTTCTCATTCATGAAAAATTTAAATACACCCTTAAAGGTAATTGTCTCTTCAATATTCGAAAAAACCACATCAATATCTCTCATATAAATCAAAGATTTTGTGTAATGATGAAAGGTTATAATATCAAATTTGTTTATTTTTTTGAAGGAAAAAGTGTTTTGTGTTTGAGAAGCTTTATTTTATGTCTGGTAAAAAGAATGAAAAAGGTGTTTTGTTCTATTCATAAATTGGTAAGAGTGGGCCTCAAATGTCCATTTTTTAATCTACATTTGAATCTCTCAGAGGTGAGAGCCATGTGTGGGCCTCTTAAGCACTTAGAATTGAAGGATTGTAGGAAATTAATGCAAAACTATCAACAATGGGACATTTTTAATAGAGATAATCTTGCGTCATACTTCCAAGAGATGATGGGATATAATAGAACCTTGTCCATGAAGTTCTAAAAATCATGGCATCAACAAAATGTTATCATTGGTAATATCAAATTTTGTGTGACTCTAGAATCGATCATCGAGGATATGGAGTTAAAATGTGAAGATGATAAAGTTGAGAAGAAAATCTCTATAGATTACAAGGTTTATATGAATAATTTTTTTAAGAAAGTGGAAAAAATGGTAATGTTCACCAAAAAGAGTGAGTTTGATGGATTATCCTTACCCCTCCCCTTATGGTCCGGTTTGTTTCTATGTGATGAAGCGTTTCACCTTTGAAGGTCAATACACCACCTCCTGGGTATCACTTTCCTATCCTCAATCACATTGGGAATGACCATAGGAAAATATTTTATATTTCCTCTTCTCATCTTTGAGATATAACATTTCCAAGGATGTGTGACTTCCTCTTCACAAGGGCCTTATCCATGCACTATACCAAAATGAGTTTGACAAAACCCCACTTCCTAGTCATCTCCTTTCATATCCCTCACATTAAAAAAACCAAAATGTGAAGCAACCTAAAAGCTCTTTCAAAATTGAGCTAAATGACAGAAACCCATTCCCTAAAGATCCCAACCCTAGTGACAAAAAACCCAACCTGAGTGGGAAGAAAAAGAGAAAAAATCCTAAGGCCATAGATGAAGATATCCTGCTCCTTTTATTGATATTTTTAAAAATATATAAAACTACCCTTTTATAGATGTATAAGTGAATTTTTCTAAAAATATATCTTTTAAATATTTTAATTACTTTTTATATTTTAATATGTAATTTTTCTTGAAAGAAGTCATTCAGCTCAAAATTATACGTTGATTATCTTGTCATGGAAAAATAATAAAATTTATTTAAAAAGTTTGGAAAAAATATGATGTAGTAGAGGAAAGAATATATATCAAGAGAATATAATTGATTTCTATTTTGGATGAATAGTTGAGACAAAAGGTGACATCAAAGGGAAACAAATATATTTGAGTACATGTAAATTTTTAATTTTATATTTAAATATACATTTATATATGTTGTGAAAAGATATATCCATGCTCTAAAGTTTCAAGTTATCTATACACACAAAATAAATTGAATATGAAACAAAAATACACTATATAAAGGTTGATGAGAGATGTAACTCCAATTTTAGCATTTTATTAGCAACTAAATTTAGTTTTTATTTTATCAAAAAACTATATTTCCATATGTTTTTAATTATTTACAAAAATTATCCCAGATAATAAAATAGATGAATATTTGATATCTTATTGATCATCGAACACAAAAATATATAGTCCAAAAAATAATTAATTAATAATTGTGAATTACTTACATGAAGAAAGAGAAGTTACGATTAGTTACATTGATCCTTAAGATATAAAAAAGAACACCTTGTTGTAGGGACCCCCTCTTAAGGCTTACAAAACAAAATGTATTGTTTACATAATATGAATACATATTTTGAGAAAATCTTCTTCCAAAGAAGAAAATCATGAATCAAGGAAGGCTCCATCAAGTTGTCTTGTGACCCTCAGAAAGGTGTATCTCCAAGTTGTGTTGTTAAGCTCCAAGTTATGTTGTTAAGCTCTAAGTCCAAAATTCTCGCATCACAAAGTATCAATATTGAGTGCAATACAATATCTCAAATATGTCTCCAAAATGAGTCTTCACAAGACAAGCATTCTTGAAAATTTTTCAGCATTAGAAGGCAACACAAAACATAAAACCAAAAATGAAAAAAATGGTTCTCATGCAGGACACCATCCCAAAGTGAGAAGATGACTTGAGATGATGAAAATTCCTCCATCATCCAATGCCACCAACCTCCAAAGATGGCCTTGTTACACTCTACCTAATTGATATTTAATATGAGTCTCTAAAAGCTTCAAAGATAAACCTAATGCCCACATATCATTCCCAATACTGGGAAGTCTTGATTTAAAAAATTTGATAAAAAGTACAAAACTATACCAACAAATATATATGCCTTCAGATTTGACATATTCTTAATTATCTCAATTGAAGTTTTTTTTTCTTTTACACTTCCAAAAGAGACTAATTTCACATGCTCATCTCTAATAATGAGTACATTATCTGACTTTACATCTTGATGCACTGGACCTATTTTGTAAAGGGAAGTGAGATCATTCGCTATTTATGTAATATAGAAACATAATTCATCCTTACTAATCTTGTCAAAAGGATCTCCACCACAAAATTCAAAGCCCATATTGATATGGTAAGAATCCCAAGAGATATCTAATTAAAGACAAATAATTTGACCTTTACATTTGCTACTTCCTTTTCTGTGACACGTAACCAATCTAGCAAAACGCATTCTCTCTGCCACCATTGAGTGCAAGTACACAATATGCAAAAAATGTTGAAGCACAAAATTGATGAAAATTGTACTAAATCCCAGGGAAATTCAAATCAACGGGATCAATAAGGACTGACAAAAGATTATTGTGAATTGTTGCAGTGGAAAGTTATAAAGAGTAATTAAACCTGAACAGTTACCCAAAATAGATTTGACAATTCTCTGTATAAATCTTGTTAGTGCCCATTCCACCATCACATTTCATTGAGTTTATCTCCTCTAGAAGCCTTCCAAACTCATGGCAATCTAACACAAACCCAGAAAAATCCTCTACAACATTTGGATTAAAAAGTTCAAGGCACAAGAGCCATATAATGGAAAAGAATAAAAAATCTGGACCAATCTACTTACCAACTCCTTTTATAACCACTTTACTTGAATCCGAGATCAACCTATATCGTGCAGTTCTTCATATTAAATTATTTTTTTCAAGCATAGTCTCTATTACAGCTACACTTCCACGTGTCTAGTTCATCCTTTATTCTAGGTCAACCAAAAGAAAGTTTGTTTCCAACAGTATCTTTCAAGTAATTCAATCCATTCACTTTAAACTTTGTAGCTTCAGCTTCCATACCCAGACATGAAAAATGGCTCTTTTATTTCCTCCATTCATGTAGAGTGAGAATGCTTAGAGGTATGACTTGATTGGGCAGATAATAAGAAAAACTAGCCCATCGTAGATCTGCACCTACACTTCCCACTTACAGTTAGATATGTAGGATTCTTTCAAACACCACATGAACAAATATGTGTGCTCGGATACCAAATGCCAGACAATAAAATAGATGAATATTTGATATCTTATCATTCATTGAAGACAACAATATATAGTGTAGAAAATATTTAATTAATAATTGCTAATTACTTGCAAGAAGAAAGAGCGGTTATGAGTAGAAAGAAATATATTACGCCAACAAATTAAAAACATAAAATATATTAAAAATTAAACATTTCATTAGTTTATGTCATTTAAAAACTATCAATATATATCTCACTTTTTAGTGATTTAATTTCAAAACTTGAATCAATGTTGACCATTTTTTTTATAAAAGTGTGACACACCTTTGTAATTTTACCATTTTTTGTAGGGGAGGTTTGCTTACTTTTAGGTGTAATGGCCCAAAGTAGGGGTTCTAGTGCTATTTCTCAATGTATTATTTTCTATAAAAGAATTGAGGCTCTCTCACTATTGACTTAATAAAAAATATTTGTATCTCTATCTATTTATCCTTGTTGGTGTAATTAAGGTGTTGCTAGTAATAACCTCACCTAGGTCCATATTACACAAATCACTTAAGTTTACATAATAAGCACTTTGCACTTTAGGAGCATCTCCACTTTTGGTGGTAATATCAAGTTATGTTATGCATCACATAGGATTATGCCACTTGTCAGAATCTTGTCTAACCCTCCATATTCACCTTGTCTTTATGAGAAAGGATTACTTTGTATACTGTCACGTCCATTAGCACTAGCACCATTCTTTCATTATGATGCAATCTTCTTTCCATTCTATTATGAAAGTTATCTTGGTATTTCTTTGATCTCATGGGTTTTGCAGAGTCACCTAAATCTCTTACATGGTATCAAAGCTCTCAACGTGTGAAGACCTTTTCTCAAAAATTATGAATTTGGCTTAAAGTTGTTATTGGGTGTAATTTGTGGCTATGTGGGCATCACCATTTCATCTAAGAGGTCATCCTAACAAATTTTGACCACAAATATGCCAATCTCTGGGTAAAATTATTTATGTAACAATTTTTTTTAGTTGAATGGCCATTTGGCCCCTCCCAAGTTTATAGAATACATAAATTTTGTTTTTTGTCATCATTTTATCTTTGTAAATTATTAGATCATAGACAAATCTAGCTCTTTGAGGGCCAAAGAAGATTTCCTTATAGATCTATTGCAACATTTTTTATTTTGGGAGAATTTTATGATCGATGTGCGAGTTTTATTAGATCTGGTAAATTGTCTTGCACTCATGTGCCATATATTTTGGCAATTCCTTTTAACAATTTGTGGATCACATTTGTACCTCTATCTAGCTCACATCTATTTATGCTTGTGTTAGTATCGATACGAGTCACCTTGTATAAGTGTCTTTGACCCTTGTATTTGTTTTAAGGGTATGTGCAAGATAATGAGGGGCCAAACTATGCCCTTAAGTGGCAATGAAAAATCAGCAAATCGGGGTTAGTCAACTTGACGTGAAAATTTCAACTAGCTATGAACCTATTATCAAAAAGTTGTAAGAAGAGAATCTATAGAAAATTGAATGTAGTTTCTAAACTACTAGATCTTTTTTGAGAAAAAAGTTAGTATGATTGGTGAAAAGTATAGATTTCAATGCAGCAGTACAAAAATTTCAGTAAAAAAATAAGAAGTAGGTGTATGTCTGACCACCTTAATCATAATCAAATGATAATATTTTATTATAAGATTTTATATATAAGTAGTAGACTCATGCTTGGATGTGATGCATATTTTTTTATAATTTTATTCCAAAAAAATAATTAATTATGAATTTTTTGCTACAACATTTTTAGAATAAAAAAACTCCCGTGTCTGACCACCTTAACTCATTCAAAACTTTACAAAATTCAATTTTATTTTATTTTTCCTTATAGTAGGTAAGCATAGAATGTGAAACATTTTTCGGATTTCAAAAATGTTATACCATTTGAAAGTTATAATCATTTTTCAATCAGTATATAAAGTAGCACTTTAGAGGTTGCTCAATTAGAAAATAACTAATAATTACTTATCGAATTCAAAATTTGAAAGCAATTATATCGATAGAAAGCTGATAATCTCCTTAAGATACCCTTTCCATTTTATCAAATTTGGGTGAAAAAAAAGTCATCAACTACATTGTCAAAGTTTTGAACTGACATCGCCACTTTTTGGCCCCTCATGATCTTGCACATACCCTTAAAAATCTTTCCTCAATCTCTTTCCCTGAGCCACAGACCATGTCCCATGCCTGTGGTCACTTCCCATGATGTCCATCATGCTACTTTAAATATATTTTGTATGATTGGTCTTTCTCACTTGAAGTGTTTATGGCCTTGGGGTAAAAGTATAATGTTTTGTCGCGGTAGAGGACATTCTCGTATGGTTCGACCGAACCCCCCAAAGTATATATAAAAAAAAAATCGGGCCCGTGGCTATCATTGTCACTTAGTGGCTTGGGGCTTTCGAGAAGGGCTATAGGGGGCTTCTGACCAGAATGGGTAAGTAGGTTTTATTTTTTAATTTCAATGTTTTTAAATGTGTTTTCTTAGTTGTTTTTTTAATTTAATATTAAATAATTATATTTTAATTAAAAATCATTGTTTAATAATTTTTCTTTTTTAATTAATAGAAGATAGTTTAATTTAATTTTGTTAGATATAGTTTAATTTAATTTAATTATATTAGATATTAGTTTAATTTAATTTTGTTAGATATAGTTTAATAGGAGTTAGTGTGTAGTTAGATCTCGGATATAATGTTAACCCCAACCATAATATTAATTTTACATCTAACTCTAATCCTCATTTATCTCTAGACCTAATTTAAACTTTAACCCTATACATAATCCAAATTATACCTCTTAACCTAGACTTAACACAAATCTTAATCCTAACCCTAACCCTCAATCCTAACCCTAACTCTAATAACCATAATTCTAACCATGATGCACAAACCTTTACTCTAACCATAAGATCCTAACACTAATCTTGATTCTAACCATAACAAAAACTTTAAGCCTAATAAAAAAATTAATCCTAAATATAATACTAACCATGAAATAAATCCTTACTCTAACAATAATCCAACTCCTAAACCCTAAGCTTGACCCCTAATTTAAAACTCTAACCCTAGCCATTATCCTAACCATGGAATAAACCTAAAAAAATTTCCTAATTGTAACCCTAAACCCTAACTCTCATAAGAATGCTAGCTCAAACCATAATTACAAGCATGATATAAAATCTTGAACCTGAACATAATCGTAATCATGAACATTAAAATCTAATCCTAAAGCTAAACGCCAATCCTAATCCTAAACCATAACCCATCATCCTAATAAAAAATAAACCCTAACCATAATCAAAACTATAATTCTAAGTATAATACTAATGATTATTAAAAAATAATCATAATTTCTAACCTTAATAACCATAATACCAACCATCATGTTGATGGAATATGGATGAAGTGACTGAGAGAGGGGGGTGAATCAGTCAACCATAAAACACTTCACAATTAATTCTTTCCAGATCCCTTAGGATATCTTAAAAATGTTATCTGTTTTAGTACTCGGTAAATAGATTGCAGTAACTTTGAAGATGCTGAAAGTATTAGCAAAATTATCTTTTAGATATTCATCAGTACTGGTGTATGATTAAGATAGAAATTAAGAACACAAGAGACACAAGATTTAACGTGGAAACCCAATATGGGAAAAAACCACCAATGTATCTAGATACTGATTTTCACTTTTCTGAAGTGATGCCCGGTTAGAAGCCAACCCGGTAAAAGGTTACAAAACACACTATTAGGTGTGACCTTGTTAGAGGATTTAAACACCCTGCTAGGAGTGGCTTGGTAAGAGGTCTTGAAAACAATTCAATGGAATTGTCACCTTGTTAAAGGATTTACAATATGGTTGTTAAACCAACTCGGTTAAGAGATTTAGAATTCACTGTTACAATGATAAGAAGGTAACAATGAAAAATGACTTGTATAATAATGCAACTATCTTGCTGATTACAGATCTTTGTTCTGCATATGTGTGATCCTTCCTGATCGAATAAATCTGTGCTACACCTCAAGGATATCTGAACATCCTTCACAAATTCGCACACACCTTTCCTGTCTTTCTTCTGTAAATCTTCTGCTATGTTTCTTGTTTATTTTTCACATTTGACCTTTTATTTATATGATTTTAGATTTGTCAAATCGACATTATTTAGTATAACAGTCGGCTGAATTAAGCAAACTCTATTTGCAAAAATCCTTCAAGGGCCGACAGTGCTCGGTGACCATAATTTTCTACAATCTTTTGGAGACTGAGGGAACTCGGTAAACACTGACAATCCTTTACCTTCGATAACCGACTGAACTCAGTAAACACTGAATTTTCTTTGACGACTGACTGAACTTGGTAAACACTAAATTTCCTTTGACGACCGACTGAACTTGGTAAACACTGAATTTTCTTTGACGACCGACTGAACTGAGTAAATGCTAAATTTTCTTTGATAACCGAGTGGACTCGGTAGACACTGATTTTCTTTGATAACCGAGTGGACTCGGTAAGCACTAATATTCCTGTCTGGCAGACCGACTGAGCTCGGTAGGAACTGATTGCTGTGGACTATGACATTGTGTGACATCAAAGACAATACATAATTTGAGTAGCAATTTCCTTCAGACAATTGTTTCCAACAATCTCCCTCTTTGGCATTGATGGCAACACAATATGTCATAGCGCAAGAAATTTGAAAGAGTTAGCTCGGTTCAGATTCAAATCTTCCTCTGTCAGCAAACTTCCTTTATCCTGAAAATTCTTCCTTCTGACTATTGAAAATTTCTTGAAGTAATAGAAAAGACATGGCAAACACTCCCTCTTTGACAACACATGCCAAAGACAATTCACATATTACCGGTGAAAATTAATGTACCTCAAGTACTGATTCATATGCAATGATTCCTTGAATATGCTGCATCAACTGGTTGATTTTCAATCATTTTCTGGTTGATGCATCACTAAAACTGTATTTAGTGAGCCTCAGATAGGGGAATGACCCCTAACTTACCTCTTATATACACAAATGCATCCTTAGGTAATGGTTTGGTAAAAATGTCTGCAATCTGTTCTTTTGTATGAATATATTCTAATCTGATTTCCTTGTCCTGCACCAATTCTCTGACAAAGTGATATTTAATAGCAATGTGCTTGGTTTTGGAATGCATCACTGGATTCTTTGAAATGTTTATTGCACTGGTATTGTCACAAAATATAACAACTGGTTCTTTGATTTCAACCTTCATACCTTCTAATAACTGTTTAAACCAAACAATATTTGAATAGTTTACTGCAGCAGCAACATATTCTGCTTCAGCTATGGATTGAGATGTGCAATTTTTCTTTTTACTAGTCCAGGATACCAGTCTTTTTCCAAGAAAAATGCTCCACCACTTGTGCTTTTTCTATCATCAATGTTTCCTGCCCAATCAGCATCAGTAAACACTTTTAAGTCTAGATTGCCTCCAAATTTATACCACAAACCATATTCTTCAGTTCCTCTTAAGTATCTTAAGATTCTTTTGATTGCCATCATATGATTTTCCTTAGGTTTTGCTGAGAATCTAGCTACTATACCGACTGCTAAGGCAATATCAGGTCTTGTATGTACTACATACTGCAATTTTCCAATCATAGATCGGTATAGGGTCTGATCAACTTCTTTTGAATCATCATTTTTGGTAAGTTTCAGTCCAGTACACATGGGTGTACCAACTGATTTTGAATCTTCCATACCAAACTTCTTAAGTATTTCCTTAATGTATTTTGATTGAGTAATGTATATACCATTCTTGCTTTGCTGAATTTGAAGACCAACAAAGAATTTTATTAAACTAAACATAGACATTTCAAATTCTTTGTTCATTTGCTCTGAAAATTCTTTTCACTGATCCTCATTCCCTGTAAATATAGTATCATCCACAAATATTTCTGCCAATACATTTTTGTCATCCGGTCCTTCTTTAATATACAGATTGCTGTTATCATTGGCTCTTTTGAAATTAATCTGAATCAAATAGTTATGGAGTCTTTCATACCATGCTCTAGGAGCTTGTTTCAAACCATACAATGCTTTGTGTAACCTGTAGACCATGTCTTTTTTATCTGGATCAACAAAACCTTCTGGTTGTTCAATGTAGACTTCTTCATCAAGAATTCCATTAAGAAATGCAGATTTTATATCCATCTGATATACCTTAAATCCTTTGTGTGCTGCATAAGCAAGTAGAGTTCTTACACCTTCTAATCTTGCAACAGGAGAAAAAGTTTCTCCATAATCTATACCTTCTTCTTGAGAATAACCTTTACATACCAGTCTAGCTTTGTTTCTAGATACTTGACCATCTTCATTCAGTTTATTCCTGAAAACCCATTTTGTTCCAATAACATTCTTATCTTTAGGTCTGGGTACAAGAGTCCATGTTTTGTTCTTTTGTATTTGTTCTAATTCTCCATTCATTTCTTCAATCCAACTTTCATTTTCCAATGCATCTTTGATATTTCTAGGTTCAAAGTCAGTAAGCAGACATGTACCTTTTAGCTTGCTTCTTGTCATAGTACCATCTGATTTGTTTCCAATGATTTGATCTGGTGTATGATGTCTTCTGACATATTTCGCTAGTATAGGTTCCTTGCCTTTTGAATGATTCATGCTGTTGTCTTCTAGGATTTCTTCTTTAGGTTGCTCGGGCTCAGTAGATATTTGCTCGGTAACTTTAGGCTGAGACTCAGTCTGAATTTCTTCCTGTGACTCGGTTTGAACTTCTTCCTGTGACTCGGTTTGTGACTCGGTAATGGTGCTCGGCTCGGTAGATATAGTTTCCTTATTGATAGTAGTGTCTGCCAATGTTTCAGGTTCAATGTAAATGAATCTTCTGTAGTTCTCAGGTTCCCTTTTGCTTTCTTCTTTAGTCTTTTCTGCAAACTCATCAAATTTTACATGTATACTTTCTATGACTTTGTGAGTAGATAAGTTCAGACATTTGTATGCCTTGCTTTTGCTAGAATATCCTAGGAATATTCCTTCATCACTTTTCACATCAAATTTATTTCTTCTGGATTCTTTTAAGATATAACACTTGCTACCAAATATTTTCATGTAACTTACATTGGGTTTATAGCCATACCATAATTCATAAGGAGTTTTGAATGTGTCTTTCTTCAATTGTACTCGGTTCAAGGTATGAACTGCAGTGCTAATAGCTTCCTTCTAGTATTTTATAGAGATTTTCTTTTCTATCATTAGAGTCCTTGCACAATCCATAATAGATCTGTTTCTTCTTTCTGCTATTCCATTCTACTCAGGAGTTCTAGGAGCTGATACCTATCTTTTGATTCCTCTTTCAATGCAAAAGTTGTTAAAATCATGGGAGATGAATTCACCACCTCTGTCTAATCTTAAGCATTTCAATCTTTTCCCTGTTTCCTTTTCCACTCTTGCTAAGTACCATTTGAACTTTTCAAATGCTTCTGATTTTTCTCTTAAATACATAACAGTCATCATTCTAGAATAATCATCAACAAAAAGAATAAAGAATTTATCTCCAGTATAGCTTTGTATTCCAATAGGTCCACATAAATCAGTATGCACAATTTCCAAAATTTCTTTAGACTGATAGTTCTTACTCTTGAAACTAGTTTTACTCATTTTGCCAATCTGACAATTCTTACATAGACCAGTATCAGGTTTCTTCAAAGTAGGAATGCCTCTAACCTTCTTGAATTTGCTTATTTATATCATGTTATCAAAATTTACATGACATAACCTTTTGTGCCATAGCCAACTTTCTTCTATTTGAGCAATAAAGCATGAATATTCACTGAGATCAAGATAAAATAAGTTACCTTTTATTTGTTTGCCTGATCCAATGAGTTTTCCTTTTCCATCCAGCAGTCTTGCTTGACCATTCATGAATTCAACCTTGAAACCAGTGTTGATTAGCTGTGCTACACTTAGAAGATTATGTTTTATTCCTTCAACCCAATAAGCATTATCACATATGAGTTCTTTGGTTAAAGAGATTCTTCCTTTTCCTTTTATACAACAAGGTTCATTGTTTCCAAATCTTAGATTACCACTATCACAGTCTTCTAGATATTCAAATTTTGTCTTGTCACCAGTCATGTGGTGTGAACATCCGCTGTCTATTATCCATATGTCATCTTTGCTTATATGAGAAATAAGTGCCATCTTATCTTCATCATCATCAGATTCATCTTTTATAGCAATAAAGACAATTTCTTCTTCACTATCATCAAAATCTTTAGCCATAAAACATGATTTCTTACCTTTATCCTTGAATGATTTGAAATTCTTTTTGCCATAGTACTTGTGACTTTTCTTCTCTTCCTTGACTTGCTTGTTTGGGCACCTAGCTACAATATGTCCAATTTCTTCACATGAAAAATAGATTAAAGGAGTTTTACTTTTATATTTACCTTTCCCTCTAGAGTACTTCTTTGCAAGTAATGCTTCTACAATTTCAAGATCACTATCAGAAATTTCTTCTGATACTTCTTCGCTTTCTGACTGAACTTCTTTAATTTTCTTGTTCTTCTTTAGTGAAACCTTGGCCTCAAATGCTGATTCAATATTTTTGGAACTAGGAACATAGTTGTCATAGTTGTCTAATTCAAAGGCTGTCAATCTTCCAACTAAAGCATCCAAAGTTATATTGTGGTTTGTTTCACATCTTCTTTCTTGAATAGATGATACTCTTATTGCATAGATAGGGAGTAATGTTCTGAGTACCTTACTTATAACAGTTTCATCTGAGATTGTTCCTCCAGAAGCTCTAATTGCACTTACACTTGCTTTGATTCTTTCAACATAGTTTGCAATGTTTTCATCTTCCTTCATATTCATCTTGTCAAACTGTCCTCTTAGGCTTTCTGCTTTGGCTCTTTTCACATTTGCATCACCACCATATATTTTTTTCAGTGCCATCCACATTTCATATGCAGTAGTACAGTCTTTAATATCATCAAATTCTTCATAGCTGAGAGCAGATGCAATGTCTATCATCATGGTGTTGTGAGTCTTTTTATCTGCAATGTCTTCAATAGTTAATGCACCATTAGAAATTGTGTATTCTTCATCAATGTATTTGCATCCTGAATCACCAATGGATGCTAGATGAAGTCACATGAGACCTTGCCATGCTGAAAAGTTATCTCTGTTGAGCTTTGGAATTTCCCTCTTGTAAGACATCCTGATCTTTAGCTTAGGTCCTTGAAACCCTTCCTGCAAGCACCAAATGCTCTAATACCAATTGATGGAATATGGATGAAGTGACTGAGAGGGGGGGGGGGTGAATCAGTCAACCATAAAACACTTCATAATTAATTCTTTCCAGATCCCTTAGGATATCTTAAAAATGTTATCTATTTTAGTACTCGGTAAATAGATTGCAGTAACTTTGAAGATGCTGAAAGTATTAGCAAAATTATCTTTTAGATATTCATCAGTACTGGTGTATGATTAAGATAGAAATTAAGAACACAAGAGACACAAGATTTAACGTGGAAACCCAATATGGGAAAAAACCACCAATGTATCTAGATACTGATTTTCACTTTTCTGAAGTGATGCCTGGTTAGAAGCCAACCCGGTAAAAGGTTACAAAACACACTGTTAGGTGTGACCTTGTTAGAGGATTTAAACACCCTGCTAGGAGTGGCCTGGTAAGAGGTCTTGAAAACAATTCAATGGAATTGTCACCTTGTTAAAGGATTTACAATATGGTTGTTAAACCAACTCGGTTAAGAGATTTAGAATTCACTGTTACAATGATAAGAAGGTAACAATGAAAAATGACCTGTATAATAATGCAACTGTCTTGCTGATTACAGATCTCTGTTCTGCATATGTGTGATCCTTCCTCATCGAATAAATCTGTGCTGCACCTCAAGGATATCTGAACATCCTTCACAAATTCGCACACACCTTTCCTGTCTTTCTTCAGTAAATCTTCTGCTATGTTTCTTGTTTATTTTTCACATTTGACCTTTTATTTATATGATTTTAGATTTGTCAAATCAACATTATTTAGTATAACAGTCGGCTGAATTAAGCAAACTCTATTTGCAAAAATCCTTCAAGGGCCGACAGTGCTCGGTGACCATAATTTTCTACAATCTTTCAGAGACCGAGGGAACACGGTAAACACCGACAATCCTTTACCTTCGATAACTGACTGAACTCGGTAAACACTGAATTTTCTTTGACGACCGACTGAACTCGGTAAACACTAAATTTCCTTTGACGACCGACTGAACTCGGTAAACACTGAATTTTCTTTGATGACCGACTGAACTCGGTAAATGCTAAATTTTCTTTGATAACTGAGTGGACTCGGTAGACACTGATTTTCTTTGATAACCGAGTGGACTTGGTAAGCACTAATATTCCTGTCTGGCAGACCGACTGAGCTTGGTAGGAACTGATTGCTGCGGACTATGACATTGTGTGACATCAAAGACAATACATAATTTGAGTAGCAATTTCCTTCAGACAATTGTTTCCAACAGATGTAAATCCTCACCCTAATTATAATCCTAATGAAAATCCGAACCCCAACCATAATAGTAACCATAATATAAAAGCTTACCTTAACAATAAACCTAACACTAAACTTTAATCCTAATCTTAATCCACACATTAAACCCTAACCTTAACTATATTCCTTATCGAAAGCATTAATCTAACCTTAACTAAAACTATAATACTAACACTAACCCTAAATTATAACCCTAACCAAGACTATAGCCCTAAGCATAATACTAATCATGATATAAACCCTTACATGAATTATAATCTTATTCTAAACCCTAAACCATAATCTTGATTATAACCCTAATAACCATGATACTAATCATAGTTCTACTTGTAACCATGACCATAAACCCAACCTTATCACTAAACCCTAACCTAATTAATATAATAAATTTATACCAAACTCTAACCCTAATGCTAACCCTAAACATGATATAAATTGTAACACTAAATGACATATCAAACCATAGCCATGATACATTAATGCTAATCCTAATCTTGAACTTAAACCTAACATAACTATTATTCTATCATTTAATCATAATAATAATTACATTCCCAACCATTATGTCACCCTAATCATAATTTTAAACTTAATCCCTACCCTAACCCTAACTTTGATGTAAACCCTAAACATAATCCTAAGCATAACACAAAATTCTAACCCTAACCATGATATAAATGCTAACCCTAATCCTAATTATATTAATTTATTTAACTTATAACACTCAACTTTAATAGTAAACCTTGACACTAAACCTTAACCCTAATATTAACCCTAACCATAATCATAAACCTAAAGCAAATCCTAATAAAGCCAACCTTAATAATAAGATCTAACCCTAATCATAATAATAAATATAAACTAGACTCTAACCCTAATGCTAATGCTAAATGCTAACCCTAACCAATTAGGACCTAATACCTAACCAATTAAGATCTAACTAGTGACTAATATTTAACCAATTAAGACCTATTAATTTCAACTAGAGTTAAAACTTAACCTAAACTTAACCTATACCTAGTGACATGTATGTTTAAATTTGTAGTTCATGTATGCACGTTTAAATTTGTAACATGTATGCTTCTTAGATTTCTAGTTCATTTATGCACGTAACATGTATGTTTCTTAAATTTCTAACATGTGACTAATATGACCAATTAAGACATACCTAGCACGATTAATATGACCCCTTAAGACTTAATAGGATTAATACCACATAAACAACATAAGGAGGAGGTGCACCAGCATTAGGAGGAGGTACACCAACATCAAGAGGAGTTGCACCGGCATCAGGAGGAGGTGCACTGGCGTCAGGTCACGGATTAGGACATGGCCCTAGTTGAGCGAGCATGTGTTATTTTAGATATTTCATGTGACATTTCATATATACATGCTATAACATTTTATAGATATTTCATTTTAGACATTTCATAGATATTTCATTTTAGACATTTTATACATTACATGGTATATGGTTGTGTATTATTTCTTATTTTATACATGTTACATGGTATACATGGTTGTGTATTATTTCTTATTTTATAAATTACATGGTATATGGTTGTGTGTTATTTCATATTTTATACATCACATTACATATTTCAGACATTACATGTTACATATTTTATACATGTTACATGTTATATGTTCATGTGTTATTTCATTATTTAGACTTAGTTTTATACATGTGTTATGTATACATTATGTTAAGGTGATGTAATTAATCAAAGCATACATTTAATTAACTAACTAATTAATCAAAGCATAATTTAGGTAGTTCTAATATAATTTAGTAAGTAACTAACATAATTAAGTAATCTAACAAACAAAATTAAGTAAATTAACTAACATAATTAGGTAATCTAACTAACATAATTAAGTAAATTAACTGACATAATTAAGTAATCGAACTAACATAATTAACTAACATAAATGACTTATCTAACTAACATAATTAAGTAATCCAAAGTTAACATAATTAACTAATATAATTAAGTAACTAACGTAACTAGCTAATTTAACTAAAATAATTACTTGTATAACTAAGTAACTAATCTAACTAATCTAATTAAGTATAATTAAGTAACTAATCTAACATATTTTAAATCTAACTAACATAATTAAGTATAATTAAGTAATCTAACTAACATAATTAAGTAAATTAAATAACATAATTAAGTAACTAGCATAATTAACTAATATAATTAGGTAATCTAACTAATCTAATTAATTAACTAATCTAACTAACATAATTAAGTAAATTAACTAACATAATTAAGTAATCCAAAGTTAACATAATTAACTAATATAATTAAGTAACTAACATAACTAGATAATTTAACTAACATAATTAAGTATAATTAAGTAACTAACATAATTAAGTAAATTTGTAACTAAAATAATTAGGTAACTAACATAATTAAATAAGTAACATAATTAAGTAACATAATTAGGTAATCTAACTAATCTAATTAATTAACTAATCTAACTAATCTAACTAAAGCTTAATTACCAAAAGCATTAATCAAAGAATGCATCTAATTAACTAACTAATTAATCAAAGCATAATTTGGGTAGTTCTAACATAATTAGACCTAACTAACATAATTAAGTAATATAACTATCATAATTAACTAAAGTTTAATTACCAAAAGCATTAATCAAAGCATACAATTAATTAACATGTACACATACATAAAAACATACTATATATATATATATATATATATATATATATATATATATATATATATATATATATATATATATATATATATATATATATATATATATATATATATATATATATATATATATATATATATATATATATATATATATATATATATATATATATATATATATATATATATATGAGTTCAAACATGAAAATTTAAACTATAGAGTTCAAATATATGAAAGTACAAGAGCTACAAAAAGAAGTTTATTTTAAAGTTTATAGAGTTCTAAAGCTTGTCATACATATAGTTTGGATCCTCTCTATCTTTTATTATCTCCAAAAGTTTTTCATGTTCTTCAATAGACAACCTCCACTTCTGATTGACATTTTTTCTTTTTTGCAATGTCTCGAATTGCAACTTTGTTGCTATAACCAAGTGACTGTAATGTAGAACTTTTTTGTCAGACATGTATTGAATAAATTGAATACCATTTTTGTCGACCTTTATTTGCTAATAATAGGTTCCTTCAATAACAACTGAACCAATTGGATATTTCTATCCATCACCATCTACAGTTTGTTTTGTCAACTTGTATTTTTCTTTCATGCATCTTAGTAGATAATAATCTACACTTTCTATATTGTCAGGATCCACAACTACAACAAAAATATCACCTAAATACAAATAGATTTTATTAAAATTAAACATCACTCATATGATAAATTAAAATTAAATTAAATAATATGTATGTGCATGTACCTATAACAACTAAATCAGAAACACATGTTGGTCCATTTTCCAGTCATAGCAAAAATCCTATGAGAATGGCCTCTTCCCTACAAATTTTAAAAGTTGTCCTGCCCTTCTTGCAAACACAGTTTTATCTTGCGAAGAAAATCTCTAATGTTTTATGGTGTACGCCCTTAGCCATAGGTTCTTCATTGTGTCACCTTGCTCTAGTTCAGAGCGCATTTGCTAAATTGCAAAAACCAGGGAGATATTTAAGTTTTAAGGTCTACACGAAATAACACAAAAATATGCCTAAATGTCGAAAACCTATGATGTTTTCTATTTCCTTTTTTGGTCTGGATGAAAACCCTCGATGTTTTCACATTTCTTGGTTACCTTTGTGTCAATGTGAAAACCCTAGTTGTTTTTGGCCTTGTGTCATGTTCGCAGCTAATCTCTGGCATCAACATTCCTTAAGTGCGCTGTTGCGACTATGTGGGGCCCAGTTCTTCTTGGTTATTCATTCGATTGACCTCCAGTTTCTCTGGCAGTTACATCTTCCTTTCCATGATCATGCAACTGTGTAGTCGCTAGGTCTCTTGTTTCTGGCGGTTAAGTGCCTAACCTTTAGTGACCCAACGGGCAGTTTGGTTTTTCTTTTTAGTCGCCTGATGTTGAGTAGTCTCAGTTTGGGAATGGTTAGGGCTTGATCAGCATCTACGATTGTCCTTTATCTGCATGGTGAAGATGCACATTTTTTATCCTTCACACTTTTGCAACAACCGTTAGATTTTTCTATGAAAGCGTGTCGTGGGTTCAGCTGGGTCTGTGTGTCAGATGTGGCTAATTTTCTCATTTATGATTGGATGAGATATTGATGATATGGGACTTGTCAGTGGGCTTGGTTTTTCTTAGGTGGAATGACAATGTAGAAGAGATCTAGGGTTGTCGCATGATTGTAAGGAATATTCTTCCCCTTTACGATCATGCGACCACCGTCTGATCCTCCAAAAGGTAAAGCTTTTCTCGGTGGGGGCCACTGTCAGATTTGTTGACATGCATGTTTTTCATTGGTCGATGAGCGGTGACATGGAATTTCTCAGTGGGGCCAGTATCCTTAGTGTTTGGACAAGTTTAATGTTTGATAGAATTTGTGGTTGTCGTATGATCACAAGGCCCAATCCTTTCCTTTGCGGTTATGTGATAGCCGTGCGAAGGTGAGTGCTGGCAGTTTATCGCATGTTTGCATGAGCCAGATTCTGGCTATGTGATCATGTAACAAACCCCTTGTGTTAGCGGCAGCAGTGGAGGTTATATGGGAGGTGTGTCACATGTTCGCATAGCCCTTTTCCTGGCTATGCGATCATGCAACAACCATTATGAATGTCATTGTTGCGGAGTTAAGAGGTGGGTCCACGGTACCAGTCTTGCTTGGGTGCTTGGTTTCTACTAGCTGTTGACCGATGATGGGGCCACTACTTTTCAAAGGGGGTTTGTGATCGCAACTGCGCAGTGAAGTAGTTGTGGTCGCATGATCGCAAGGGTGAGTAGGGTATCTTACGATCATGCAACAAGGCTAAATGTAAACCAAGATTCCTTTTAAGGTTAATCTTAAAGCCCGCAAAATAAATAGATCCGATGATCACGTGTTAAAGTTGATTGAGATTTAAATCTAGACCGCCGATGGACTATTGGCACCATGGAAATAGCCGTTCTCTGTAGATTTGAAAATTTGAAAGCTTTCTAGCAACATAAAAGATCAAAATTGAATGCTTTAGTGACTAATTTTGATCTGGTTGGTGGCGTCAGTGGTTACAGAGTGCTCTTGAGGCCCCATGATTAATTACAGAGACTTTTTGTGGCATGTAGAAGTCTGGTTTTATGCTCAAGGAATGTTTGTAGGTGGTTGATTAGACTGGTTTTCATTGTAACTCCTTGGTGTTCTGTACTAAGCTTGTAGATTTTCATGATTGCAGATCTGCCTGAGATTTGTTCTTTCTATGTTGCCTATGTTTCCTGCCCTTGTAGTAAATTTTGATTGAATTCTAGTTGGTTTAGTGGGTGAAAACCTAACCCTAGCTATCTGAAGCTTGTTGCATCCTGAATTCTTTGAGGATCCCAAGGTAGCTAGTGGTATAAGTAGTAAGAGTTCAGATTTTGTAAGGGTTCCAAGATTTTATGGTTTCCAAGCTTTGTGGTTCTTCAATTTTTTGGTTCCTGGTTCTAGTCTTTGGCAATCCAAGGGATTCTATTCTTTGGTTCCATATTCTTGATGGTTGAATACAAACAATACAAACTTTGCAGAGCAGGCTATTGACCCTGTGATTTTGAGTGAAGAGTTTACTTGTATGAATTGATATACTTCTATGAAATACAATACAATTTCTACCTTGGTTCTATTATTGTCTCTTTTTTTTGTGTTTATTCTTGTATGTCTCTATTTGTAAGGCATCTAGAACATACTAGTTGTAAGGCAACTATCAGATTGTTGCATGAGTTTCTTTCAAGGAAAGGATTAAATCCTCATGTGCAATTTCAGGGAATGAATACACTTGTGGAGATTTTGATGGTAGCAAACTTAGATTGAGAAGATAGTTGTAAGGCATTCTATCTAAATTGTATGTGGTTTGTAAGGCATACCACTATGTTTCCTATGAAATCTTTCTACTGATTTATGTCGGACTCTTTGCCCAAAGGATTAGGCACTGATTTGATCTCTGTTATTCAAACACCTTTCAGTCACCAAACACAAAATTCATCAATATCAATACCCATTTCTATTTCATGTTCATGTACTAAAAAATAGGACTATCCCTGATGTTTTACAGTCCATAATTGTTGATTCCTTAAACAGTGGATCAAAGGTTAGCCTTCCTTGAGTTCTACTCATAAAAAGAAGAAGGATTCATCATCCTGATGCCATTGATTCATGCTATCATATTAATAGTTTCACTAGTCACATTCTGCAATAGGTTATTCTCAGCTATTTTCAAACCTAGTCAGTCCCAGTACTTCTAGACCCAGTCAGACAAGGAGAGGAAGAAAAAATAGGAATATGTTTCATGCTCAGAAACATAGAGAAAATACAAGACAAGAGGAACAAATCCAGCCTACTCGAGTCAATCAAGAAGGGAATACCTCTGAGTATGAGGAGGCTGTTGATTTGGGCTTGAACAAATATGAGGATGAGATTCAAGTAGGAGATGCTAAATCTGAGACTACTCTCCCTGAATCAGAAGAAATTTTTGAAGAAGTCTATGAGTTGGAGAGGAAAGTCCAAGAACAGATCCATCTAAGACAAAAAGAGACAAGGAAAAGGAAGAGAGAATTAGACATTCTATGATCAAAGCTGAGCAATTGAAAAAACAATTGTTGGATCTTGAGGCCATGAATCAAGATCATGTGACAGAACAAGTAGAAGATCAACCTATTGTCTAGCAAGTTTATGAAGTGAGAACTCCTAGGGACAATGGTAAACAAAAGGTTGTAGGACTTTCAATAAGTGAACCAAACCCTACAAAGAAGTCCATGGATCAAGCATCAAGGTTAGATGCTGACTTGGAAGAAGTAAAAAGAAAACAAGAGTTGTTGGCCAAGGAGTTGGAAAAGGTAGAGCTTGAAGCCACTACTACTGAAATGAAAAGGAAGATTGATTTCTGTAAGCAATCTTCTAGACCTACAAATACCCTTTCCACTTCTCAAGCACAAGGAGCAAATGTGTTGAACACTGCTACAACTTCAGGTATGCCTAAGACTTCTATTGTTTCTAATACTCAAACTACTGCATCTTTAGGTGGTAACCCTGTTGGGACCCCCAAAAATCGATCCAAGATATGATAGGGAAGTGAACAAATTTTGATTTATATGCTTTAAAGGTTCAATTTTTAAAAAATATTTCATTATTTATGTCTAACCCCTAATATATTTGATGTATTTGCATTTTGTGATTTCCGGGACCTAGTGATCACATTGATTAGATGTTTCATAATGTGTGGAGTATCTTTTGAATTAAATACTAATTTATTTATTTTTGCAAATATTCATTGTATTATTCTAAAAAATGTAAAAAATAAATAAAATGCAAAATACATAATGTTGAAAGTGTATGTTATCTTTCTTGACCAAAAGGAGAGGCGAAGGGAGTTGAACTCATGACCTCTCGCCTGATCCTTCTCCCTAATGACTTAACCTATTTACCCTATCCATGTTTTCCTAATCTAATTCCTTGCTCCTAATTTGCCTCCCATTTCTTTTGTCCCCTTTTTGTGTAGTATTTAGGGGTAAATTTTCCCCTCTTTCCTTATGTAATTATTTCTAACCTATGTGTGTTTTATTTGATCAGCATTTTATTTCCATCCTAAAATCTAGGTTTGGTGTTTTCTTATTTTTATTAGGTTTTGTTACTAACCCTAGTTTTTTATGTTTTTATTATATGGTTTAGTTTTAGGTTTTAGTTTTAGTTTTTATTTTAGAATGTTTTAAATATTTTTAGAATGTTTTAACTTTCGGGAATATGTATTTGTTTGTTTCTAACCTAAAGTTCTTTTAGTTTTTTGGTGGTTTATTTTTAGTTTTTAGTTTATTTTTTTAGTTTTATTTATTTTATAACCTAACTTTGTTTTGGGATGTTTTCACTGACTAACATTTTTTATTTTTGTGTGTTTGTGTTTGTAGGTTGGTCGGGAATGGCTTTTGGGAGGAAGTTAAAGATTTATTAAAGGATGTAATAGTTAGGTTGGGAGGTGGTTAGATGGATTAGGTTTTTGGTTGGGTAGATTAGTTTTTTGTTATTATTTTTGAAGGGGTGTGACTTTCCACCCAAAGGGTACATGAAATTTATAAATAGGGGAGAGATATTTTTTATTTTGGGGGGGGGGGACAACAACAATAATGATATTGATATGAGCAAAAATATTTTAAACAATTTTGTGATGGCATATACACCTATTATGGACTAAAAATTTTATGGGTGAATCTGGAGGGCTGGTAGATGAAATGTGACCAATACTGTAACACTGTTGGATTGAGATAAGTTTAAATTTCTTTAATGTTATAATTCAGAATTTTTTATGATATTTATGTGTGGATGAATTCTTTTGAGTTCCTTTAATGTGATTGATTTGAATTCAGTTATCAGTATATTTGATGAAACTATTGGTCTCCCAGGACATGTTTTTAGTTAAACTCTTCCAAATTGCGCAATTGGTTGGTCTATAAACATTGGAGTTAAATTCAATAAAGTTGTCTATACTGGTGATTTGGATTTCATTCATGTCTCCTAACACATTTTGATTGTTAGGACTCTGATGCCCAATGTTATAGGCACTGATCTCGTATTCAGTATTGTACTTTATGTATCTAATTACTTCATTTACTAGTTTCCAGGTTTTGCCCTCATTTCAATTTCAAAGCATTTCAATCAATCTTTAAGACTTAGTTTGCAAGTTTTTAGTTCATATTTCATTAATTAGTGATTACATTGATATTCTAACTTTCTAACCCTAACTAGTATTAGTGCATAGATTTCAGTTTTGTTAGTTGTAATTTAGTTGTTTCAATTTTCAAGTTAGAATCCTAACCTAGATTCATTAGCTGTTAAAATCTTTAGTCCTTAAGTTATTTCAAGTATTCTGTTATTGGGTACACCTGCCCTGGTTTCTAACCTAAAGTGCAGGGATTCAAGTTAGAGAAAAGGCTTTGAATCCGTCAATTGACATCTCGAAATCACTAGGATCGAGTCTAGTGATTCCAGGAGCCAACAAATTGGCAACTCTGCTGGGGAACGATTGTCAGTACTTGACAGTTTCAGAGGCTTTGGTCATGTTCGAAGTCAAAAAGACTCCACTGAGAAAAGCAATCTTAGTGTGTACAATTTCATCAAAATAGTTGAGGTGGCGACTCTGTGTAAGTTTCAAGAAGCGACTCCGCTGGGAGGTAAGAATTTAGTTCATTTTATTTCATCTCCTTTTTATAAAGGGTGGTGACTCCATATAGTATAAATTTTCAAGTAACATGTATCATAGAAAACCATTTGTTCCATGGGGGGCACTAGATTTAAGAAGATTTCAGTGTGTTCCCACTAAGGGTGCCCTTGCTAAACTCGCACAACTTTTGCCCCAGTATCATGGAATATGTAGTGAATCACAACTTGGTCATTTGCGTATATTTTATTTGTTCATAAATGAATATCAGATAAATGTAGAAGATATTGTGATGAAGCTTTTTGTCATGACATTATATGGTTATGCAAGAAAGGGATTTGATTTACTGCCTAATCAGTGCATCTCTTCATGGAATGAACTTGAACGTTGGTTCTTATATGGGTATTATGAGAGTAAAAATGATTTGTTGTATAAAGAATCCTTTGATTACAACATGGAAGGGGGACAATGCATACCTTCCGATGACACGGCTGAAGAAGAGATCACTTCGCAGATAGATGAAGGAGAAGAGAATGTTTGTCAGTATGATTACCTACACTATTGTATTTGCACGGCAAGGAAAGAGTTCAGTTTGTACTCAAACCCTTTATATGACGAAGTGTTAGAGGAGCAGGAGATTGTGCATTCGGAGGTCAAAAGTAATGAAACTCCAGAAAATTCTTTACATGATGAATCACAGGTAAGTATCCCTACAGGTATGCATAACTATCCCATATTTCTAAATTATTGTTGTGAAAAGATAGAAGAAATTTTTATTGAAAGTAATTTAGAAACGCAAGATAAAATATCATATAAAGAGGATGTAATATGTATTCAAATTACTCCTAAGGAAAATATATATCTAAAATTGAGATGCCAAGAAAATAAAATGCTTGAAGGAATAGAGGATATCACACAGTCAGAAAATATATCACATGGAGAACAAATTTATTACGTTTGTAATTATGAAGATTGACATGAAAATTATGTTAAAATATCATGTAACCAAAACAAAGTTTTTGATAGAGGTAAGATTTCATGGACAGGTAAGTATATTTTTATTTTTATTTTTATTTTTTTTCCTTTTTCATTTTCTAAATATGAAATCTTACATTAATATTAAATTGTAAAATCTTTACAAATAGTACATTGTTATATTATATTATTATATAATTGTATATATTTACATTATTTTACAATTATATTGTGCACTAAATCCTAAGTTAATTAAATATAAAATACTGAAGAAATTTGAAACCGAAGGAAATAAATTTGTTTATCTTGGTGTTCAATAAAGATGAATCCTGTATTTTAGTAAATATTTTATAATCTGCAATTGAATGTTTATACCTCCCAATTTTCCCAGACCTTTACCATATATGAGAAATAAGTTTTGATACTTTTATATGTTTTTGAGATGCTTACTGTTGGAATCATTTTTCTGGGCAATATACATGTTGTAAACAATAATTTTCAAGTTAAAATGACCGCCCCAGCTATATGCCTTAATATGGGGGACATTTTTTCAATGTTCTTAATTATTTTGGAGTGCCAGAAAGCCAAAGCCAAGAAACAGCCCGGATTTGCAAAAACGGCCAGCAATTATATTCACATACATAAGTTTGGATCAATTTTTGGGACATAATGTGTACTATCTACTATGTTTTTTCTTTGGTTAAAAAATCATGCATTGCAGCGAAAGAGAAAGCGAATTTTGGGCATCTGCTGAAGAAATTGGAGAACAATTCGAGAAAGGAAGCACCTGACGCATTCATTTTTTTTTCAGGAAGCACACATCTTCTCCGCACCATCTTCCTACTATTACTTGTACTGCTGCTCTCATTGCTCTCAGAATCAATGCTTTCCTCTGTAGACTACGATCCTAGCAACCTCCAGCACTGTCAATCTTCATTGAATTAACAGAGAGGCCAGATGTTGAATGGCACCCGCAGGGTCATATACAGCAAAGCCAAAGAATCTGCGCAACCAATAACACATACGAAGCATTTGTTTCAAACTTTGGTCTTCTACACAAACATCCCGTTTCAACTCGAACCAGTGGATGACACCAGATGATAATTCCTAGCACCAAACGGTTCAATAGAAGGCCAGTACTATTCAAATATTGGCATCAACTATAACCAATTGTGGAAATATTTTCTCTTGGCATGGAAAAGACAATATATATCGAGCATATTATAAAGGAGGAACAAATTCATTCAGTCATATTATTATTATTATTGTCCGTGAGGTCCAGATGGCCGCATGATTTTAAAAGCTGCAATCTTATAATATATTTTATCAACAGGAAGTTCTCTACCTTTTATTTAATCACTGTCGAAGGTGCTTAATTTATATTATTAGCTCATATTTTGATTTTTGAGCAAAGTCAACCAACAAAATAGGCCCACGAAATATGGTGCAATATTATAATTAAAAAATAACAAGCACCCAATACACATTAATTTTTAATAAAGATATTATCGTGAATGAAGATAACCTGTTTTGAGGCTCAAAATGATGTACAGGAGAAGCGGAGAAATCGGTTGCCTTGTCGCCTCCCTCCATGAAGACCATGATACGCTGATCGTCATTTTTACTGCGATGACATGTAGTGGTGAATTTTTGTTCAGTACAGTGAAAGAAATATGTCAAAATATATCTTATGTTTCGCCATGGCTGTACAATGGCGAAGCTTAGATTTTATCTGTACGGATGAGGCCTTGTTATCAGATAGGAAAAATAAAAATAAAAAAATGAGTTGCAAAATATGTTGCAAAAGAGTGATGATGCCTGTAAGGAATTACTTGTGAAAATGAATACAGACAAGAGTCGGTGGGATTCTTGTGAGGAAGCCATGAAAACCAAAATTGAAGAGCTAAAGAATGAGCTTATTCAAACAAGAGTATCCAATGAATACCATGAGAAACTATGTATTGATTTAGTTACAGAAAAAGATGAATTGGAAAATAAGTTGGAAACATGCAATGACGAGATTCAGAAATTAAAATCGGTCAAGCATGATCTCAATCAAGTAAGTATATTGTGTGAGAGTTATGAAAATTTATGCTCTCAATTAGAAGAGGAAAAGGATAAGTTTCAAAATAAGTAAGAATGCAATGAAAAGATTGAGGAACTAGTAGAAAAGATGAATGAAGATCGATGTTTATTAGATGCTTGTAAGGCAGATATGCAAACAGAAACTAGAAACCCTAACCTTAAAATCATTTGGAGAATAAAAGGTAAGATATAGGAAGGTAAGTATGTTTTTTCACATTCATGAGTAAATTATTATATTTTCCAAGTTTTATAATTTGTAAGTTTTAAAAAGGGAAAATATATTTTGATAAATATTGCTGAATAATTGTATTTAACACATTTGCATTTGAATAAAGAAATTCTTTCAAGTCTAAGTTTGGGATGCATGATATACCTTTCAGAAAAATAGGACCTTAAAAGGTGACAGTTAAAGCATCTATTAAATTAATTATTCATTGACAACATCTTTTAAAAAGAATATATATTTTGGATTTCATTTTTGCTTCCACAAAATAACAGACGTTCTTTTAAGTCTTTAATGTGAAAAGATATGAAGTGAGTATATTTTCCTTTCTCTTTTAAATTTCAAGTTTATTTTTATCAAAAAGGAAAGAGCATATTTCATCCCTTTATCCTTCATTTATACCTAAATGTTATTCTAGAAAGAATTTATTAAGGAAAATTATGTAATTAATTGTATTCAATGATTGAAATGAAAAATATTTGACATATATTATTATGACAACATCTTTTTCATAAGTCACAAATTTTTTTTTTAATGTCATTACTAACAATGTGACTTAAGTTGACAGGGAAGATATATTGTCAAGGATAACATTTTCAACTTAAAGATGATCATTATGGAAGTAAAGTTAGAGAGTTGAAAATATTGCATCGCATGGAAATGAGAAATTTTTGTCCTCGTATGCAAATAGAGTTGAGTCTCACGAGTATAAAAAGAAGGACAAATCATCCCATTCACTGGTCTCGATGTAACAGTTCAGAAGTCTCATGATGTTGCTCAAAGGTGGTCTGCTTCCTCCAGAGAATACGGGATTCTCACTGCGTCCAGATACGAATGCACGTCCCCAACTAGAGCCACTGTTGGGACCCCCAAAAATTGATCCAAGATATGACAGGGAAGTGAACAAATTTTGATTTATATGCTTTAAAGGTTCAATTTTTTAAAATATTTCATTATTTATGTCTAACCCCTAATATATTTGATGTATTTGCATTTTGTGATTTCCAGGACCTGGTGATCACACTGATTAAATGTTTCATAATGTTTGGAGTATCTTTTGAATTAAATACTAATTTATTTTTTTTGCAAATATTCATTGTATTATTCAAAAAAATGTAAAAAATAAATAAAATGCAAAATACATAATGTTGAAAGTGTATGTTATCTTTCTTGACCAAAAGGATAGGCAGAGGGAGTTGAACTCATGACCTCTCACTTGATCCTTGTCCCTAATGACTTAACCTATTTACCCTATCCATGTTTTCCTAATCTACTTCCTTGCTTCTAGTTTGCCTCCGATTTCTTTTGTCCCCTTTTTGTGTAGTATTTAGGGGTAAATTTTCCCCTCTTTCCTTATGTAATTATTTCTAACCTATGTGTGTTTTATTTGATTAGCATTTTATTTCCATCCTAAAATCTAGGTTTGGTGTTTTCTTGTTTTTATTAGGTTTTGTTACTAACCCTAGTTTTTTATGTTTTTATTATATGGTTTAGTTTTAGGTTTTAGTTTTAGTTTTTATTTTAGAATGTTTTAAATGTTTTTAGAATGTTTTAACTTTCGGGAATATGTATTAGTTTGTTTCTAACCTAAAGTTCTTATAGTTTTTTGGTGCTTTATTTTTAGTTTTTAGTTTATTTTTATTTTTTTATTTATTTTATAACCTAAATTTGTTTTGGGATGTTTTCACCGACTAACATTTTTTATTTTTGTGTGTTTGTGTTTGTAGGTTGGTCGGGAATGGCTTTTGGGAGGAAGTTAAAGATTTATTAAAGGATGTAATAGTTAGGTTGGGGGGTGGTTAGATGGATTAGGTTTTTGGTTGGGTAGATTAGTTTTTTGTTATTATTTTTGAAGGGGTGTGACTTTCCACCCAAAGGGTACATGAAATTTATAAATAGGGGGGAGATATTTTTTATTTTGGGGGGGGACAACAACAATAATAATATTCATATGAGCAAAAATATTTCAAACAATTTTGTGATGGCATATACACCTATTATGGACTAAAAATTTTATGGGTGAATCTGGAGGGCTGGTAGATGAAATGTGACCAATATTGTAACACTGCTGGATTGAGATAAGTTTAAATTTCTTTAATGTTATAATTCAGAATTTTTGATGATATTTATGTGTGGATGAATTCTTTTGAGTTCCTTTAATGTGATCGATTTGAATTCAGTTATCAGTATATTTGTTGAAACTATTGGTCTCCCAGGACATGTTTTTAGTTAAACTCTTCCTAATTGCGCAATTGGTTGGTCTGTAAACATCGGAGTTAAATTCAATAAAGTTGTCTATACTGGTGATTTGGATTTCATTCCTGTCTCCTAACATGTTTTGATTGTCAGGACTCTGATGCCCAATGTTATAGGCACTGATCACGTATTCAGTATTGTACTTTACGTATCTAATTACTTCATTTACTAGTTTATAGGTTTTGCCCTCATTTCAATTTCAAAGCATTTCAATGAATCTTTAGGACTTAGTTTGCAAGTTTTCAGTTCATATTTCATTAATTAGTGATTACATTGATATTCTAACTTTCTAACCCTAACTAGTATTAGTGCATAGATTTCAGTTTTATTAGTTGTAATTTAGTTGTTTCAATTTTCAAGTTAGAATCCTAACCTAGATTCATTAGCTGTTAAAATCTTTAGTCCTTAAGTTATTTCAAGTATTCTGTTATTGGGTACACTTGCCCTGGTTTCTAACCTAAAGTGCAGGGATTCAAGTTAGAGAAAAGGCTTTGAATCTGTCAATTGGCATCCCGAAATCACTAGGATCGAGTCCATTGATTCCAGGAGCCAACAAACCCATCTCAAGTAGGTCTTGTCCATGAGAGGCATAAACAATTGGTGTTTAATGGGATTCCTGGTTAGCCAAATCCCATTCCTGATGAAATTAGGAAGAAGCTTCCAAAATTTACTGGAAGTAATGCAGTTTCATGTGAAGAACATTTGAAAAGTTTCATTAATGTAATAGATGACTACAATATTGAGCCTGATGATGTGATCATGAAACTTTTTGTTTAGTCTCTGACTGAAGATGCTAGAGATTGGTTTAGGAATTTGCCTCATGCCAGCATATGTTCATGGAATCAGTTTAGGTAGTTTTTCAAGGAACAGTATGGTGATAAAACCCATGAGGGCTTCATGCTCAATGAGTTTAAAAACATCAAGAAGAATTCAAATAAGGGCATTGTTGAGTTCAACATTAGATTTCAAAAAGCTATGCATAAATTTTTGCAGATTATCAAATTGGATGATAGGGTATGTCTTGTCACATACCTGAATGCTTTTGATTCAAAGACGGGATACTTGTTGAGGGATAAGAATCCTAGAAACCTTGCAGAAGCTTACAAGTTGGCTATCAATATAGAAAGCAATAGAAAGATAATAGGGAAGTTGGGAAGGAGAGAGGATTGTCAGCCTTCAATCCCAAATAGAAGGGAGCTAGGGAAACCTGATGCAAAGCCAAAAGATGATGATAGTTTGAAGCAAATCTTGAAAGCAATAAAGGATTTGAGGACCGGTGAAGTAAGGAATAATAGAGTGCAAGGAAATGACAGGCCATCTTTCAATAACTTTAATAAGTTACCAAATATGCAGAACTATCCCTATAATGCTCAGTGGAAAGATGGGAAGCTAGTGATCCCTGAAAGAAAAGATAAACCAAATGATAAAACCCCTAACCCCTTGCATCGAAATGTAGTGAATATGAATGATGATGTTCCATGGTGTATTGTTTGCCAATCACCTCATGATCCCCATTATTGTGCAATTGATCAAAGTGTTTCTGCAGATGAAAATCAAGGCAACAACAATGATGATACTTATGATGATCAAGGATGTGGCATGACTTCTTCATACATGTATGATGAGTTAGATTCTGTAAAGGAAGATGAAGATCACAATGTAGGGAATTCCCAAATCAGGAATGAGGTTTACCATCAGCAAGTGTTTTTTGATGAAGAAGATAATCACCTTGATGTAGTTCAGTGCAATATTCTAAGAAGTGATGAGTCAGTAATGTTGAGAAGACCTTCTTATGAATAAATTTCACAAATCACAACAAACATGGTGTCTCAAGTTAAAAGAAATTATAATTTGAGAAATAGGGTGGTAGGCAGTCCAAGTGGCAGGCCTACTAGAATCTTCATCAAGAAAATAGAAAAGGATGAAAAACAAGCCCAAAGTAAGAAAAAGGTTGTAGAAACTGCTGACAAAACTGAAGTAAAAAAAATGTCACTTTCACAAAGCCAATTGTGGCTTACAAGGTAAAGGCTAAACCTCTAGTGGACACTATTTATTCTTTGCAAAAGGAAGTAAAAATTCAAAGCAAGGATAGTCCTAATCTGATTACACATGAAAAGGATAAAGAGGTCATTGCCATTGGGCAAGATCTTGCAGACTCAAAGTATGTTCCCATTGACATGAGCAAATTATTGTCACAAATCATAGTCAAGGTCCCTTTGTTAGAAATAATGAGGATAGAAGAGCATAAAGTTAAGGCTTTGAGTTGGGTAAAAGGAGCTTTTTCTTCTGATGCCCAAGGTGTCACCAATGTTAGTGAAATGGCTGCAGTAGGAAGTGACTCAATTGAGAACCATTGTGGGGAGATCATCTCTGAGATCCCTTAGATTTATTTGGATGCTAATGCTAAAAATACCATGACAAGAACAATTGATCCTTTCTTTCTATCCCTAATAGTAAATGGAAAGTTGTTAAGAAATTGTATGATTGATTCAGGAGCCTCTAATACTATTATGCTTGTAGAAATAATGAGATCTTTGGGTTTGAAAGTTGATACACCTCATGGTAGATGTCAAATTATGGATTCAAGAGAGGTCCCTGTTATTGGTACTATAAAAGCACTTCCTTATAGGTTGACGACTTTCCTTGACAAGTTGCTGACAATGAGTGTCTTGGTGGTAGATATTCCCCCTCACTATGGAATGTTGCTGTCAAAGAAATGGAGTGCTCAAATGGGAGGTAGTATCCAGTGTGATTTATCCTTTGCAACTTTCAATATTGATGGTCACAATGTAAAAGTATCCAGAGAAGGTAGAACTCCACATATGATTGAAATAAATGATGATCATTTAAATTGTTGTGTGGATGTTGACATGGATAATTTCAAGTTAGAAGAGACTGTCCCACCAATAGAAGAGGTAGATCCATTGGTTGAAGAATTAAAAGAACAACAAGATGGACTATGGAAGATGTGTTTTGATGGAGCATGCTCAAAAGAAGGTTTAGGAGCCAGAGTCCTATTCATATCTCCATCAGGTACCACCTTTAAGTATTCATTCTCATTGACTTTTCAATGCACAAATAATACTGCTGAATATGAAGCATTGTCTTTGGGACTAAATATTTCTATCAAACATGGGATACAATGTTTGAAGGTTTTTGGTGATTCTGAGCTTGTGGTAGCACAAGTAAGGTCCAAATATGCTGTCAAAAATGATAGATTGAAATTTTATAAGCATGTAGTATGGGATCAGATTGAAATGTTTGATGCTTTCAATTTATGTTGCGTAGAAAGATCCAATAACATAATGGCTGATTTTTTGGCCAATGTTTCTCTAAAAAGGGATGATTCAACTTTGTTTGGAGTATCAATTCTTGAAGTAGAAAGTAGACCAGTTGTTGTAGACAACATTTATAATTGGCAGGGCTTTGAGGATGATCATGACATTTTAAAGTTTATTCAATGTCTTGACCTGTATGAGGATCAACCTATAGACTGCAATACTTTGGTTGAAGAAATTAAAGGTAAGGACATGGTCATGGGAAATAAGGTGATTCAATTGAATTCAAATAGTATCCCTAGGGGCTTAACTAAGCTAAAAGCATTGTATAGTAGCCAAAATGATCATTTGTCAAAAATAAGTAATGCTAATGTAGAAGACTTGGAGGAAGTGAATTTGGGATCACATAATGCACCTCAGATTGTTTATATTGGAAAAGGATTAGCCCCTCAATTGAAAGATAATTTGATAAAGTTATTGAGAAGGTACAAACATGTGTTTGTATGGTCCTATGATGATCTAAAGGCCTACAGAGAGGACCTTTTCCAACATGAAATCCCATTAAAGCAAGATGCTAAACCATTCAAACAGAAGCAAAGGCCCATCAATCCATTGTTAGCTCCTAAGATGCAGCAGGAGCTATTCAAGTTGAGTGATGCAGGAATAATTCAACCTATAAGGCATTCAACTTGGGTATCTAATTTAGTCCCAGTTAGAAAGAAGGATGGTGACATTAGATTGTGTGTGGACTTTAGAAATTTGAATGTTGCATCATTAAAAGATAATTATTCACTACCTAACATGGAGGCAATGTTGCACAAGGTTACTAGATGTGAGTTATTGTCCATGATGGATGGCTTCTCTGGATATAACTAGGTGTTGGTGAAAGAATCTGAACAATTCAAAACTACATTCACAACACCTTGGGGAACTTATGTATATGTCAGAATGCCATTTGGTCTCAGAAATGCAGGGGCAACTTTTCAAAGAGCCATGGATGTTGCTTTCAAAGAGTATATAGACTTGTTTATGGTTGTGTATCAAGATGACGTAACTGCTTATTCCAAATTGGCTATTGACCATTGTTCACACTTAGAAAAGATTTTTGTTAAAGCTCTGGAGTACAGTGTGTCCTTGAATCCTAAAAAATGTAATTTTGTAGTCAAAGAGGGAAAGTTGCTAGGACACATTGTATCAAAAGATGGAATAAGAATTGATGTAGAAAGAGTTGAAGCCATTAAGAAAGTGTCTGTGCAAAGAAATCTCAAGGGTGTACAGTCATTTTTAGGAAAGATCAATTTTGTCAAAAGGTTCAGAGCAAATTTTGCTGAAATTGTTAAACCTATAGTGAAGTTGTTGAAAAGGGATGTGAAGTTTCAATGGACTGCATAGGCTCAAGATGCATTTGAGAAAATTAAAGATGTGGTTCAACAAGCACTTGTGCTTAGGTCTCTTGATTATACCAAGCCTTTTTCATTGTTCTCTTTTGCATCATTTCACACCATTGCTACTGTTTTATTGCAAAAGGACAATGAGGGTTTTGAACATCCAATTGCATTTTTTAGTAAATCCTTGCAGGCTGCTGAATTAAATTATGAGATGCTGGAGAAGCAGGCATATGCACTAGTAAAAGAAGTGAAGTCTTTCAGGCCTTATTTGGTTTGTGCAAAAATCATTGCATATGTCCCACATGCAGCAGTTAAGGATGCCCTTACTCAATCTGAAGTTACTGGTAAGAGATGCAAGTGGATTACTAGAATTCAAGAATTCAATCTGGAGCTTCACATTACTAAGTTGGTAAAAGGACAAGGCCTAGAAAAATTGATGACTGAAGAAAACATGGACTTAGTCCAAGTGAATAATGAAGGAATTCCTGATATGACAATTACAAGTATTGAATTGCAACTTCAATATACTGATATTGTGTACTTCATAAAGATTGCTAGATGCCAAGAATATATGACAGATAACCAAAAAAGGTCCTTAAAATTGCAAGCTTAGAAATACACTTTGATACAAGGGGACTTGTATTGGAAAAATAGAGATGGAGTCTTACTGTTTTGTCTTGACAAATATCAGGCAGAGAAGGTTTTAAGAGAAATGCATGCTGGTGTTTGTGGAGGTCATTATTCAGCAAGGACTACTGCCCACAAGATCTTAAGGGCAGGATATTTTTGGCCTATTTTGTTTAAAGATTCATCCCAGCGTGTGAGGAAATGTGAAGCTTATCAGAGGTTTGCCTCAAAATTAAAGTATTCAGGAGCACTGTCATTAAACCCAATAGCTATTGAAGCACCATTTTCCATGTAGTGCATGGATTTCATAGGTGAGTTTGCTAAAAAATCTAGTGGAGGACATAATTATAGACTCATTGTAACTGACTACTTCACAAAATGGATAGAGGCCATTCCTACAAAAGGGGCAACAAATAAAGTGGTGATTAATTTCTTACTTGATAATATTTTGACCAGATTTGGTGTTCCTGTGAAGTTGATTACAAATAATGCAATGTGTTTTAGATCGGATGATTTTAAGGAGTTTTGCAAAGAAAATGGAATCATGACTTCCTATTCATCTCCTTATCATCCTCAAGCAAATGGACAGGCTGAGTCTAGCAATAAAAGTATCCTGACAATTTTGAAGAAAACACTCAAAAAGAATAAGAGAGCTTGGCATTCCAAGTTGAGGTTGGCTTTATGGACAGACATGATTATAGTGAAAAGAGCTACTAGGAAGTCTCCTTTTGAGCTTGTATATGGTTGCAGTCAAGGCTACCTATAAATAATTTAATTCCAATTTATCAATTTATTCAAGACGAAGAATTGGATGTCACTAAGCCAATGCAGAATAGAATAATGCAGCTGACTGAGTTAGATGAACAGAGAAAAGAAAGTCAAAAGAATAATATCAGGTTGCAATAGAAGATGAAGTACCTATTTGAAAAAAGAGAAACTACAAGAAAATTTAAAGCGGATGATTGGGTGCTTCAATGCAATGTGAGAGCAGAGGATAAGGGGAAGCATAAGAAATTTGAATCACTGTGGCTTGGTCCTTTTGTGATTCATGACAACTTTGGGAAGGATTCCTACTTATTGAAGAACACGGATGGTGAAATTTTTGAATTGCCAATGCATGGGAAATTCTTGAAGCCCTTCTTTAGTTAAGTTTTTGATTCTCATGGATGTGTAAATAATTTGTAAGTTTCTTGTACAGGTGTGTTTCCCTCCAGGTTGTGTGTTTCTTTCCCTATTTTAGGTTAGAGCTATTTTTGGTCTACATCCCAGAGTCCTGTGGTTCTTGTTAAAACTTGCATTTCAGCATCCTCAAATAGAGCCACTGTTGGTCCATTTTTTAGTCATAGAAAAAATCCTATGAGAATGCCCTCTTCCCTGTAAATTTTAAAAGTTGTCCTGCCCTGCTTGCAAGCACAGTTTTATCTTGCGAAGAAAATCCACAATGTTTTATGGTGTGCGCCCTTAGCCATAGGTTCTTCATTGCATCACCTTGCTCCAGTTCAGAGCGCATCTGCTAAATTGCAAAAACCAGGGAGATATTTAAGTTTTAAGGTCTGCAAGAAATAACACAAAAATATGCCTAAATGTCGAAAACCTATGATGTTTTCTGTTTCCTTTTTGGTCTACATGAAAACCATCGATGTTTTCACATTTCTTGGTTACCTTTGTGTCAATGTGAAAACCCTGGTTGTTTTTGGCCTTGTGTCTTGTTCACAGCTAATCTCTAGCATCGACATTCCTTAAGTGGGTTGCTGTGACTATGTGGGGCCCAGTTCTTCTTGGTTATTCAGTCGATTGACCTCCAGTTTCTCTAGCGATTACATCTTCCTTTCCGCGATCACGTCACTGTGTAGTCGCTAGGTCTCTTGTTTCTGGTGGTTAAGTGCCTAACCTTTAGCAACCCAGTGAGCAGTTTGGTTTTTCTTTTCACTCACATGATCTCCAGATGTTCAGCAGTCTCAGTTTGGGAATGGTTAGGGCTTGATCAGCATCTACAGTTGTCATTTATCTGCATGGTGAAGATGCACATTTTTTATCCTTCACACTTTTGTGACAGCCATTAGATTTTCTTGTGAAAGCGTGCCATGGGTCCAGGTGGGTCTGCGTGTCAAACGTGGCTAATTTTCTCATTTCTAATTTGATGAGATATTGATGATATGGGACTTGTCAGTGGGCCCAATTTTTCTTAGGTGGAATGACAATGTAGAAAAGATCTAGGGTTGTCGCATGATCATAAGGAACATTCTTCCCCTTTGCGATCATGCGACCACCATGATCTTCCAAAAGGTAAAGCTTTTCTCGGTGGGGGCCACTGTCAGATTTGTTGGCATGCATGTTTTTCATTGGTCGATGAGTGGTGACATGGAATTTCTCAGTGGAGCTAGTATCCTTAGTGTCTGGACAAGTTTAACATTTGACATAATTTGTTGTTGTCGTATGATCACAAGGCCCAATCCTTTCCTTTACGGTTATGCGACAGCCGTGTGCAGGTGAGTGCTGGCAATTTGTCGCATGTTTGCATGAGCCATTTTCTGGCTATGCAATCATGTGACAAACCCCTTGTGTTAGTGACAGTGGTGGTGGTTATATGGGAGGTGTGTCGCATGTTCACATAGCCCTTTTCCTAGCTATGTGATCATGCGACAACCATTATGAATGTCATCATTGCAGAGTTAAGAGGTGGGTTTGCAGTACCAGTCTTGCTTGGGTGCTTGGTTTCTATTAGCTATTGACCGATGATGGGGCCACTACTTTTCAAAGGGGGTTTGTGATCACAACTGCACAGCTAAGTGGTTGCGGTCGCATGATCACAAGGGTGAGTAGGGTGTCTTGTGATCATGCGACAATGCTAAATGTAAACCAGGATTCCTTTTAAAGTTGATTGAGATTTAAAACTAGACCATTGATGGACTGCTGGCACCATGGAAATAGCCATTCTCTATAGATTTGAAAATTTGAAAGCTTTCCAGTGACAAAAAGGATAGAAATTGAATGCTTTAGTGACTGATTTTGATCTGGTTGGTCGCATCAGTGGTTGTAGAGTGGTCCTGAGGCCCCATGATTAATTGCAAAGACTTTTTGTGCCATGTAGAAGTCTAGTTTTATGCTCAAGGAATGTTTGTAGGTGGCTGATTAGACTAGTTTTCATGGCAACTCCTTGGTGTTCTGTACTGAGCTCGTAGATTTTCGTGATTGCAGATCTACCTGAGATTTGTTTTCTCCAGGTTGCCTGTGTTTCCTGCCCTTGTGGTAAATTTTGATTGAATTCTAGTTGGTTTAGTGGGTGAAAACCTAACCCTAGCTATCTGAAGCTTGTTGTATCCTGAATTCTTTGAGGATCCCAAGGTAGCTAGTGGTATAAGTAGTAAGAGTTCAGATTTTGTAAGGGTTCCAAGATTTTTTGGTTTCCAAGCTTTGTGGTTCTCCAAGTTTTTGGTTCGTGGTTCCAGTCTTTGGAAATCAAAGGGATTCTATTCTCTGGTTCCATATTCTTGATGGTTGAATGCATACAATACAAAATTTGCAGAGTAGGCTATTGACCCTATGATTTTGAGTGAAGAGTTTACTTGTATGAATTGATATACTTCTATGAAATACAATACAATTTCTACCTTGGTTCTATTATTGTCTCTTTTCTTTGTGTTTATTATTGTATGTATCTATTTTTAAGGCATCTAGAACATACTAGTTGTAAGGCAGCTATCAGATTGTTGCATGAGTTTCTTTCAAGGAAAGGATTAAATCCTCATGTGCAATTTCAGGGAATGAATACACTTGTGGAGATTTTGATGGTAGCAAACTTAGATTGAGAAGATAGTTGTAAGGCATTCTATCTAAATTGTATGTGGTTTGTATGGCATACCACTGTGTTTCCTATGAAATATTTCTACTGATTTATGTCGGACTCTTTTCCCAAAGGATTAGGCACTGATTTGATCACTGTTATTCAAACACCTTTTAGTCACCAAACACAAAATTCATCAATATCAATACCCATTTCTATTTCATGTTCATGTACCAAAAAATAGGACTGTCCCTGATGTTTTACAGTCCATAATTGTTGATTCCTTAAATAGTGAATCAAAGGTTAGCCTTCCTTGAGTTCTACTCATAAAAAGAAGAAGGATTCATCATCCTTATGCCATTGATTCATGCTATCATATTAATAGTTTCACTAGTCACATTTTGCAATAGGTTATTCTCAGGTGTTTTCAGAATCATATCCCATGAAATATTTTTGAGGAACTCAATGGCATGATAATGAAGACATAATCCACTTATCCATAGTCTACTTGAAAGATAGTAACCTATTTGTAGGCAATACCCACCTGAGTCCTGTGGAGCTCAAAGCAGAAGGAGGATCTTATCCAATCCTCATTCAGTTAGGCTTTTCTTGCAAATAGGGAGACCTTTTAACTAAGAATCAAGGCTTTGCCCTTGCCAAGTTTGACCCTCAAGAAGAATCTCTAACAACATGCTCATAATCAGCTAAATATATAGGATCATGAATGTTTATGTCAATGCCATCATCTTCATAAGGAGGCATTTTGATTAACTCCTTCATATCCCATTGTGAAACATATCCATTTGCAATATTCTCACATTGACTCAATGGATTGTCCTCAATGCAGTGAGCACAAAAACATAATTTTTCTCTTACTTGAATCAAAAGAGGCTTGTGTTGTCCTGTAGTGATCAATTGATGTAAACTTCTAATACCAACAATTCTTTGACAATTGTAAAGATTAGATCGGTCTATATATGTTACAAATATGAAATGAAAGTTGCACATGTTTAGATCAACAATTATAAAAATATAAACATGAACACGAAATACAAATTTAATTTAAAATTTTACAACAAAATATAAATTACCTTTCACTTCCCAAAAATAACATTTGTTGTATATGGTGTCCCGAGGAGCAAAATGACTTTGACACCATTCAACAATTTTCTTTGAATTCTCTATCATGTTACCTGTACATTTTTGAATTATCAGTTTAAAAAAAACATGGATCTAAGCTAAAATTATATTATTTGAACACTATATTATATTATATATAACTATTGAACACTATTTGTACCTGCAAGTTCATGTTGGTGAAGTGCACACTTCACACATGCTCCTGCTCCATCATGCTCTCCTTTTCCATGTCCACTTTCAAAGAAGTTCCACAAAAACTTAACATTGCATCTAGCATGTTGCATGGCTAGCCAATTAAAGGCTTTTGCAGATTTAAATTGTCCTGAAAAATTAAGTTGTACATACATACATACATACATGTCATCCTTTAAAATAATTTAACAAATAATTAAATGACAATGAAAATAAATTGAAGTATTTATACATGTATACCTGCACAACCATCAGACCAAATCCAGTGTTGTGAGACATTTATCCCATGATTCACAATATCTTCAAAAAACATTGCAAAATAATGAGCCACATAGCTTCTATGATGAACCTTATCATCACTTATATAGAAATGAACCTCCTTGATGATAATGCATTCATTTGGATAGGGACTTTCTACCTCATCCAAATTATATTCTGCATGTCTATAGGTCACTTGCACAAATATTGCAACCTGATCAGAATGATAATATTGAGCTTGAAGCTCTTTTTGAGGGGAAAATGTATAGTTCTCAGAGAAATCTACAATTGAAAGAATACAACTAGGTAGAAAAAAATCTTTGGAATCAAGAAAATGTTTAGCTTGCCATCGTGCACCATGACAATGCTAGATATGTGGATAAATTAGAGTATGGAATCTGGTCATAAACTCAAGGTAGGGTAATTCACTCTCCTTCAATTCAATTGTTTTGGATTCATCTCCACTCTTTGTTTGATATGTCTCATATTCAAATCTTTTCCACAAAACTAGTGTTAAAACATTAATATTCTCAATTTGCAATGGAAATTTATGCAAATCTCCACAATCATTGCATGCATTCTTTATACACTATACTTTGAACTCATCTGAATCTTCTAATTTATCACATAAAATAGACTTCACAAATTGTGTCGTACTTCCAGGGATGACCATATTTGAATCAAGAACTGCTATAACTTTTTTATATGATTGCAAATATAGATGAAACTCAACATGATTTAGACAACAAGTTTCATGAACTTTATTTATGCGTACAAAGCAAGAGCACAACCTCTCAAACATTCTTTGACATATTTTCACATTTGAAAATTCTTTCTTGAATGCTTCAAATAATTCACTTTGTGTTGTATCTATAAAATGTTTTGGATGTCCAATTTTCATACCAGTGTCTTCATCTTTCATTTGTATTGTATCCCTTCTATTAAAAGAAACATGAGAGTGAGCAGTCCAATATTCAATGACCTATTTTTTTGCATGTTCAGAAATTTTATCTTTTCGAGGAAGCCTACAAATATATACCCAATTTTTTTCAATGTTTTCATCTAACATATTTCTCTTATTGATATATCTTTGAATAGTTCTTGTAGATACATTTAGTAAATCAGAAATTGCATGCACTTTTTTTCTCTGTGTTAACCTCCTACTAGATAAAGTAGTCATAATTGCTCTACGTGCAACACTTAAATCAGCTCCTCGAATTGAGTTATTAATGTTGTTCAATGCATCTTGTAAATTTTGAACTATTGTTTGATTTACATTTTCTCCTAAGTTTTTCTTGTTGTCAACACCCAACAACTCCAAAATAGGAGTCATTTGTTTTTTCCTAAATAACCTAACAAATAATTGAGCTCTTGCAACCATACTTTTATTTTCAAAATATTCATCCCAAAGTTTTTTGCATTGAGTTTTAATTGTACTTTTAGATAACATTTCTTCAGATGGAATTTGACTGAAAAATGAATCCTCATTCATCTCCATCAAATTGCCCATGCCAAAAGATCTATTTTCAGCTCTAGAACTACCAATTTGTTCCCCTGCTTGAATTGCATCTTCTTGAATATCAATAGGTTCTTCCTAAACTTCAACAGGTTGATCTTGATTATGTTTTGTCTGATACTTTTTGTCATCATTTTTTTTATCAGATTTTCTTAATCTATTCCATTTATTCCCCATTGCAAAAACTATTCAGATTGAAAAATATAAAACAGTCACTTAATTGAAAAAACTCACACATTTCTATAAAATCTTACACTCATAAGAAAACAAAATGTATACATATTTATCATTCACAAAATCACAACAATCTAATCTTGCAAAATTTCTCAAGGACAATGAAAAAAATATAATTACTCCAAAATAATTGCAAAAAAAAATTCAAACCCTACCTTAAATCACCACTCGATAAAAACTGTGCAAAGAACAATCCAACAATCCTAAAATTTCCCAAAGCTTTCTCAATCATTGAATTCAATCTCAGAGCTCCAAAATCTATACACCTGTATATTGAATACTAGCCAAAATCCTCTTAATAAAGAAAATCGAATTAAGTTTTCAATGCATGCAACATCATAAATAGGTAAACTGCCCTGTGAAAAATAGAAAAAAAATCAATTAACTTGAAAAACACTAAATCAAAACTTGACATGCAATACAAAAAAAATTTAAAAAAATTAATAAATTCAAAAAACTATTAAAAATCACTTAATTCAAAATAAAAACCACACAACTCTTACAAATAAAATTAAAATAATTTATAAATTTTATAAAACTATTATAAATCTATAAAAAAATTGATTTTATTTAATAAATCAGTTAACTTGAAAAACACTACATCAAAACTTGATATGCAATACAAAAATAAAATAAAATAATTAATAAATTCAAAAAACTATCAAAAATCACTTAATGCAAAATAAAAACCACTTAACTCTTACAAATAAAATTAAAATAATTTACAAATTTTATAAAACTATTAAAAATCTATAAAAAAAAAAATTTGATTTTATTTTAAAAAATGGGCGAATTGTGAAAATTTGGATTTTAGGGGCTGGCCATGCATGTGACCGTGTTTGGTCACCTAATGTGTCCGACTGTACATGGTCCGACCGGACTTGGGTCCAGCCGGACCTATGTGGAATCCTATTTGGCAGCCTTGTCAGCAAAAATGGGTGACTTTCGCAAATTCTCCCTTCTAGACCTGAATTCTCTATCAAAATTTACCTTTCTATAAAATCTAAAAATACCCTTTTGTAGAGCTCGTAGTCAAGATTATGGTCATGTAATTTTTATCATGTTTTGGTTTCATATAATATATTATAAGTTGAAAATACTTCAAGTATGTATTTTGACATTTAAGAACACGCTCATTCAAAAAATATTAAAAATAACAAATCATGTCAGAAAAATTAAAACTTTATATTTAACACTAGAGGAGAGAGTCCTCTTCAAGAATATGTAATTTTTTTTTTACTAGTGTAGATTTGATAGGGAAAATTGAACGCGAACTAAAAACTGTTGATTTCAGGTAACACCAACTTTGGATAGTTATAACAGACAAAATATATAACGAAATCCGATCTTTGTTTTTTTATGCATTAGCTATAGATGTCATCTAAAACATATTATGGAATCAGAGGAAAAAAATATTATTTGCATATAGTTTTTTGATGCAGACTAGACCCTATATTTTCAGCATATTTCAGGAATAAAAATATGGACTTCAAAAATTTAAAAACTATGTCAAATTTTGTTCAAATTTTTTAAAAAAAATTATAAGCCTAAACTTCATCAAATTTTACACATTTCATTAGTTTACATCATCTTCAAATTCTAAATACAAATGCCACTTTTATGTTGTTAAAGTTTACAAATTTGAATGTTGTCCTTTTCCTTTATAAAAGTGTGATACAGGTTTGTACTTTTACCCCTTAAGTCTTTTTTGAACCACTTTGAACCACTTTATACCTCAATTTAAAGTAGTTCAAATAGGTTCAATAAGGAATTTCTATCCAACACTTGTAGCTATAGGTGGGATCCTTTGGTAAGTCATGATATAGCCATGAACCACTTTGAACCACTTCATACCTCAGTTGAAAGCAATTCAAAGATGTTAAAACAAGTTTATATTGTTCCCAAAAGTGGATTGATAGCTGACATGACAAGTGATGTGACATGCCTCAGGAATATCATGGCTATGAGCATAGTTTGAGCTGGAAATGAAAACTAATAGGATTAATTTCCTATATGTGTGAAGTAATGGTGTCAAAGAAAACTAAATAATGACATGAACAATTTTTCGAGCACTATTGGCAGAAAGAGTTATGTCATGACGTATGCCCCACTCCAGTAACACTCCTCAATTAAAGCTCAAATATTTTTTGTACTTTGTGGGTATGTGAGTATCTTTAAATCATGTCATGCTCGTTTACTTCTCTCAAAAGAAAGAGATTGCAAAGGTTTGGTTGTGGGAGATAGGAGTTCTCTCCGACTCATAAAATTCCTAGTAAATATTTAGTGTCTTTCCTCTGTTTGTGCTTTGCATGTTTATTTGATTTTGAAAGGCTATAGAGTGTTGTGTTGTTTGAGGGTGAAATATGAGGTCCAGTATGCATTTCTTTAGTAGTACGACTAGTTTAGAATGTCGAGCTCCAATGATTTCAAACACTAACTTGATGGGAGTTGAGGTAGATAAAATGGTATATAATTTCACTAACCTTGTGGAAAAATGACATACCCTAGAAATTATCTCAAGAGGACTTCTTCAATCTATTGCTTTTCTCCCTCCTTTGACAAACCCTGAGTTGATTCAACAATGTATAAATGATTATGACGTGAAGTCTAAATGCATATTGAAAAACAATGGCCAAAGTCTTTTATCTATAACCATGGAGATAATAATGTCAGTTTTCAAGCTACCAAATGAAGTCTTCCCTAGTTTTAGCCCAACCCAATATTATGCCCAATTTCATAAATGGTTTGAGAATAATCATATCAATATTGCTTGAAAGTGGGCTAAAACATTTTATAAAGGGGGTTCTAGGCTAGCAAAGGTGTTAACAAAAGACCACATGAAACCACATATTCATGACCTCATAGTCCTATTGCATAGTGAAAAGGGTTCACCTAAAGTACTCCTTTTTGAAGACTAGATCTATCATTACATATAAATTATCCTAGATAGAAAATAGTATCTCGATTGGGCTGAACTAATTGCTAGTTCAATGAGAGATCAGCTCAAACAAACACAAATGATTAAGAAGAAATTTTATATGTCCTTGTATTTAATAGACTGCCTATCATGTACCTAAGAGGTTTTTGGGATTCCTCATGAACCATGGGATGAAGATATAAACATCCATGAGTGGTGCCACTTATTGCAAAGAGATGGAGTAATAGAGAACTATCACAGGGTTCAGGATGTATTTTTTGGAAAAATTATGCTATGACTTGGCTGGAATTTTAGGGGAAATGATCTTACCAGCTGCATAGAAATTGGATCAAAAGTATGAAAGGTTTTACATTCAATTCCCAAGGTTCACATATATAAGAGTGGGAGGATTTGATGAGGAACCTCTCAAGTTTCCAAGGCATGCCTTTGATTTTTTCATTCTAGAAGAAATATGTAGGCAACTGTTCATGATGATTATAAATACTCTTCTTGAAGAGAAATGGGATTCTTTGCTTCCTTTTAAACTTGGGGCTCTGACTTGTAAAAGCATGATTGATGCCTCAATAGTTAGAAGTGATTTATTGAATTTTAATATGCAATTTTACAAGGAAAGAAGAGGTTTTGATAGGAAGGGTTTTGCAAGGCAAAACCTGAGTCTAGAGAATTAGATGGAGATGGTTCCTCACATTGAAGATTTATGGGTAGATTACAGCGATGAAAAGGAGATAGAAAAGAGAGATCATTCAAGACTTCTAATACCTCAAGTAAAAGCTTTACATTTGAAACTCAACACTGAAGGCCTAGATAAAGATGGCTTTGAGGTCGTCGAACCTAGTTATGAAAATTCAGACAAGGCAATTCCACCTGAGACTGATTGGACCAAATAAGAGGAGGATGACATAAAGCTGAGGGAGAGGTCCATCCTAAGATACATAGATAATTTCTTAAAGGAGAAGAGGTGGGTATGTGTAGGATCATAGTATGCCAAACTAGACCCTTAAGTGGTAATGAAAATTCAAAAAATTAGGTTTAGGCAAGTTGACATAAAAATTTGAACAAGCTATAAATATTATATGAAAAATATGCAAGAAAAGAATTTGTAAAAAATTAAATTTAGTTTCTAAGATACTAGACCTTTTTTGAAAAATAATTATTCTATATGTTAAAAATTTAAAATTTTAATGTAGTAGTACAAAAATTTCAGGAAAAAAAGAATAAGTAGGTGTATGTCTGACCACCTTAAACACAATCAAATGATAAATATTTTTTCAAGATTCTACATATAAGTAGTAGACTCATGTTCGGATGTGACACATATTTTTTTGTAATTTTTTTCCAAGTAAATAATTGATGCAGGAGCATCTTGGGTCTTTGAGCAATCTTGCATCAACTAAAAATATTTCCTATTTTTTGTTGTTTGCATTATAATTATTTTATTTGATGGTTTCATGGTGTCTGAAGCTTACATGATGTTGAGGACCTATTTTGGAACCTTCTCCTATGAGCACGTGAAGATTGGATGAACCGTTTCAAAATTATAGTTGTTTTCCTTGCCATTGGAGTTGTATTTTCCTACAAATTTTATGCTGATTGCGCATTGTGTAGCCACTGATCCTTAAGTAATTAGCCTTTTATCTCTTAGTTCCTTTAAGAGGACCTAAATTAATATCTTCTCCTAAGACCGCAAGTCCTAATTCATTATGAGTAAAAAATTATGACCATTTTTCTCAGGTATCAATTTTTAGTCCAGTTTCACGTGAAATTTGGAGTGTTTCATCTTGCACGTTTCCATGGGATGAAATGGGGCCTTGAAAAGTTAAGGACATGTTCTTGGGTCATGTGTGGACCTAAATGTAAAGGTCCATTAATTTTTTATCCTTCTTGAATTAGTTTGGTTTAATCTTCTAGATTGGACCCATAATGTAATTAATTGCCTGACTGGCCGACTTGTGGCTTAGCTGGCTATATATTGAGAGCTTGGGTAGATGTTGAAGGGTGGTGGTAGGAGAGTAGAATCATAATTGGATCTGGAGAGATCTTTAAGATCAGATAGTTATCTGATAGTTGTAACAAAAAAGCTAGTGGTTTGCATGCTTGTAGACAAGGGGATTGCTTGGAGGATTGCAAGCTCAAGTTCAGATCTACCTTAGTGTTTCCATCAGTTCCTGATTTGTCTCAAAACTGAGCTAGCTAAGGGATAGAAAAAATACTTTTGATTGTATTTGGGCCTAACCTAGAAGTCCTTATAGCCAGACATGTTAATGAAAATTCAATTGAAACATATTCTTGTTGTGTAATTCCGCATTGCAGTGTTCTACTGCTTGTTTGGAATATCCTTAATTGGATCCTCCTTAACTTGACTACATCAAGTGGTATCAGAGTTTGAAGATCTTGAGTGTGTAAATCAATCTCTAAATTTGAGGTTGTTTGCACCAGGACCTTGTTGGTGATTTTTTTCTTTGGGTTTTTGAAGATCTTGAAGGATGCCTCCGAGAAGATTGGATCCTAGAGAAATTACAGATCTTTGTGATGCTATGGAATCAAAGATTATAGAGAAGGTGAAATTAGATTTCAGATCTGAGATGGAATTAATGAAGAATGACATGATTGCTGAGATTGTGAGAACTATTGCTAGTATGCCAAGGAATCTTGGTACTGATGATGGTTATGAGGAAGTTGCTGAAGACATTGAAGCTACTAGATCTAGTGGTGATGATCGGAGGGATAGATCTGGTGAAGATAGAGCTGGTCGGTTACATAGATCTAGAGCTCTATTAAGTAATAACTACCAAATGGAATTTTCTAACTTCTCTTGTACTTTGAAACCTGAGACTCTGATTGATTGGATTGGTGAGTTAGAAGACTTCTTTGAGCTTGAAGAAATTGAAGATCCTCTTAGAGTGAGGCTGGCACAGACTAAGTTGAAAGGCCATGTTTCTCTTTGGTGGAAGGAATTACAAAGAGATATATAAAATGAAGGTGAAATGAAGATCAATTGGTGGAGGTTGATGGTGACTAAGTTGAAGGATAAGTTCATACTTGCTGACTATGAGCTTGACTTGTTTAAGAAGTTGCAGAATCTAAAGCAAAAATATTTGACTGTTGAAGACTATACTGAGGAGTTCTACAAACTTACTATTAGGTCTGGGTACAGAGAACTTGGTAAGGAAAAGGTAGCTCGGTATGTAAAAGGTTTGAGATTCAATATTCGGGATGAGATTGGTATGATGAAGATTGATTCAGTTGAGGATGCTTAATAGTATGCTTTGAAGGTAGAAGATAAGTTGAAAAGGGGACAACATGGTAATCCTCAAGGAAAGGAGAAGATTGATCACTAGGTGAAGGATAAAGCTATTGTTGAAGATGAACTAAAACCTATGGAATCAAAAAAGAAGATAGGTAGAGTTATCTTTAAAGGTACTTGTTATAATTGTGATGGAGAAGGACATAGAGCTTTTAAGTTTACTCCAAATAAGTTTGGTGATCATAGGAATGCTATGGTGAATGAAAGCATATTGAATGAGCCTGAGAAAGGATCTGATAACTTGCTGGTTTAGTGAAAATTACTTGGTACTAAGGTGGAACCTTGTAAGAGGACTAACTTGTTTGGGACTCAGTGCAAGTCAAGAGGTAAACTTTGTGATGTTATTATGGATAGTGATGGTACTAATGACCTTGTGGCTGAGGACATGGTTCAGAAACTTGGTTTGAAGAGAATGAAACACCCTTATCCTTATAGGATTGGCTGGTTGCAAGATGTTCATGCTCTAGAAATAAGGGAGCAATGTCTTGTTGATTTTTAGATTGGCCAGTATAAGGATCAAGTATTATGTGATATTGTGAACATGAGTAGTTGTCATATATTTCTTGGTAGACCTTGGCAGTATGATTGCAAGGCTATGCATGACTATGTCAAGAATGTGTTTACTATTGAGAAGGATGACATGAAGTTTTCCCTGATGCCTTTGTTGGATACAACACTTGGTAGGAGGAACCTGATTTTTGGTAGCCAAGTTTGGTTGTCAGATCTCGAAAGGATTGGAGATTAGTATGTAGAACAAGCATGTGTGTTGTCCAGGAAGCACTTGAAAAGGAAAAGAAAGCAGAAGTGGAAGAGTGTGCAAAGTGAAGACTTGGAGGACATGTATGTGAAGAACTAGTTTGGGGTTTATGTGTTGAATCCTAGAAGATGTTCTTCTAGCCATTGAGAACATCTTTTTGAACCTAGGGTGTCTGATGCAGGAGCATATTGGATCTTTGAGCAATCTTGCATCAACCAAAAATATTTCCTATTTTCTATTGTTTTCATTATAATTTTTGTATTTGATGGTTTCATGCTATGTGAAGCTTACATGATGTTGAGGACCTCTTGAGGAACCTTCTCCTATGAGCACATGAATATTGGATGGACTATTTAAAAGTTATAGATGTTTTCCTTGCTGCCGGAGCCATATTTTCCTATAGTTTTTGTGTTGATTGCGCATCATGTAGCCATTGATCCTTAAGGAATAAGAATTTTACCTCTTAGGGCCTTTAATAGGACCTAAATTAATATCTTCTCCTAAGACTGTAAGTCCTAATTCATTATGAGTAAAAAGTTATGACCGTTTTGTTCAGGTATCAATTTTTAGTCCTGTTTCACGTAAAACATGGAGTGTTTCATCTTGTGCGGTTCCATGGGATGAAATGGGGCCTTGTGAAATTAAGGACATGTTCTTGGGTCATGTGGGGACCTAAATTTAAAGGAGCATTAAGTTTTTATCATTCTTGCATTAGTTTTAGTTTAATCTTGCAAACTGGACCCATAATGTAATTAATTGCCTGACTGGCCGACTTGTGGCTTAGCTGGCTATATATTGAGAGCTTGGATAGATGTTGAGGGGTGGTGGTAGGAGAGTAGAATCATAATTGGATCTAGAGAGATCTTGAAGATCAGATAGTTATCTGATAGTTTTAACAATAGAGCTAGTAGTTTGCATGCTTGGAGACAAGGGGATTTCTTGGAGGCTTGTGAGCTCAAGTTCAGATCTGCCTTAGTGTTTCCATCAGTTAAAGATTTGTCTTAGAACTGAGCTAGCTAAGGGATAGAAAAAGTAATTTTGATTGTATTTGGCCCTAACCCAGAAGGCCTTTCAGCTAGACATGTTAATGAAAATTCAATTGAAACATATTCTTGTTGTGTAATTCTACATTATGGTGTTTTGCTGCTTGTTTGGACTATCCTTAATTGGATCCTCCTTAACTTGAGTGCATCAATAATTAATTATGATTTTTCTTATACAACTTTTCCAGAATACAAAAACACTCATGTCTGACCATGTTAACTTATTCTAAACTTTATCAAATTGAAAACTTTTTTTTATTTTCTTGTATTAGGAAAAGCATAGAATGTGACACGTGTTTTGGATTTCAAAAATGATATATAGTTTGAAATTTATAGCTATTTTTCAATAAGTCTATCAATTAGGACTAGAAAGATAACAAGTAGGTGTATGTCTGACCACATTAAACAAAATCAAATGATAATATTATTTTATAAGATTCTACATAAAAGTATTAGACTCATGTACAGATGTGATATATATTTTTTGTATTTTTTTCCCAAGTAAATAATTAATTATGATTTTTTTGCTACAAATTTTCCTAAATATAAAAACTCTCATGTTTGACCACCTTAACTTAGTAAAAAATGGATCAAATTGAAAGAATTGTTTATTATTACTATATTAGGTGAAACATAGAATGTGATTTATATTTTAGATTTCAAAAATGTTATATTGTTTGAATGCTATAGTTGTTTTTCATAGATTCTATCAATCAAGACTCATTTTTCACATTGCCACTTTTTGGCATACCATGATCCTTTACATACCCAGGTAGTAAAGAGTTAAAATAGTACAACATAAAAGAACTACTAAAAGTCCTACCTTAGTTCATTTATCACCCAACCCCTTTAATGCCTTTGTTATGATTAATGATGTAGGTGACATTTTTCTATCTAAAAAGAAGGCGACTTTAAGTGAAATTCCAACCAAAATACATCCTGATGATTCTACTACACCTTGGACAAGGTCAAGAACCAAATGTCATACACTTACCTAGATGGCTGCTTAAGATTCAAGTTTCATAGATATAGAAAAAAATTAGGAGGATATCTCTTTATCACTAGAAGAGAAGAGGAAAGAGTAGGAACATGTGATGCCTGCTAGGTCAACAAATAATAGCTTAACCTCTAGCTCTAATCCCCCTTGGCTATCTAATTTGATAAATAGAAAGCACAACTTGAAACCAGTTTCCCTTCCTGTTAAGGATAAAGTCATCAAGTATGCAGCTCATACTCAAAATGCCAAAAGAATAAAAAATAATGCCAGGTTGAGCACATACGCTACCAAAGGAAAAGTAACCATGGTGACCATGACATATAAAAAAAAGAAGGTGCTCTCGAACTCAAAGAAAACTATTTTAAGGTTACTAATATGGAACTAGGAGTCTGAAACCGTGACACAAGAGAACACTTGTTTAAATTCTCATTCAATCATATGTTGGATTAATCTTAGAAGGATGGTCAAGAAAAGAGGGGGCTCAAACAACTGGTTATAACCATGGCTTAATTCATTAATTCTTTGAGAAATTTAGGTGCATTACCTTTGGTTCAGACTCCTCGATCATTTGATCTCAATTCTTTAGAGAGAAAGATATTATTGAAACAAATGCAACAAGAGAGGGCCTTGGCTCAAGAAATGAGTAACTCGATTGATGGTATTGTGAAAGAAGGAAAAAAATCATATAGGAGTTCATTGTCACCTACACAGAAGGGGAAACACTATAGGTGGAAAGATCCAAACTCTAATACTAGGTTGGGAATTAGGTGAAGCCAAATGTGTGGCTATCATGTTTCAGGTGCACAAAGTGGAAAAATATGGGGTAAATTTTTTTTTTTCAGAGAATCCAATGAAGTCAATGGACTCCTATAAGCTATACATGTTGAAGAAGAATATGGGATGGAAAGGCACTTTATTTAAATTTGCAATCCAAAATGTACACGCCATAGGGAAGGAAATATAAGAAATACATGAGGATGCCTTGAAAGATATCAAAGTGGTAAACCCTTCTACCATTCTCCAATTAAAGAAGGAAACATAGATCCAAATGATATGGTAAAATATTTTGAAGCCTCTATGTATTCCATCAAAGAAAGTGAATACCCCACGGCTCAAGACTTCACTAGAATAGAAAATGTAGAGGCACTATTATACCTAAACATAGGGAAAATACCTAAATAGGAAGAGAGAATTAAGGAGCTTAAATATGGAAAATATGTATGTCAAGAAAATTTTTTAGGATTGAAAAGCTTGTACGCTCACTCATGCAGGAGCATCTCGGGCTTTGAGCAATCTTGCATCAACCAACAACATTTCTTGTTTTCTATTATTTTCTTTGTAATAATTTCATTTGTTGGTTTAATTTTTTGTGAAGCTTACATGATTTTTAGGACCTATTTTGGAACCTTCTCCTAAGATCTCATAAGGATTGGATGAACCATTTCAAAGTTGGAGTTATTTTACTTGTCGTTGGAGCTGTATTTTCCTGCATTTTTTGTGCTGATTGCATGTCATGGAGACCTTGATCATTAATGAATCACCCTTTTATCTCTTAGAGCCTTAAAGAGGACCTAAAATAATATCTTTTCCCAAGAGCACAAGTCCTAATTCATTATGAGTAAAAAGTTCTGACCATTTTTCTTGGGGACCTATTTTCTGCCAGTTTTCATGCGAAACGTGGAGTGTTTCTTCTTGTGCAGTTCCGTGTGATGAGATGGGGCCTTGAGTGGTTAAGAAAATGTTCTTGGGTCATGTGTGGACCTAAATCTAAATGTGCATCATGTTTTGATCATTCTTTCATTAGTTTTGGTTTAAATCTTCTAGACTGGACCTATAATGTAATTAAATGACTGATTGGCCAACTTGTGGCTTAGCGAGCTACATATTGAGAGCTTGGATAGATGTTTAGGGAATATGATGTTAGATTGGTAGTAAAATGAGAGTATAATCAAAATTTGATCTTGAGAGATCTTTTAGATCAAATGTTTTATCTGATATTGTAACAGCAAAGCTAGTGGTTTGCATGCTTGGAGACAAGGAGATTGCTTGGAGGCTTGTGAGATCAAGTTTAGATATGCCTTAGTGTTTCCATTAGTTGCTGATGTATTTTAGAGCTGGACTAGCTTGGATACTTTGTAAATTTATCATATAAGGTCATAACTTGAAAGGCCTTATAGCCAAGCATGTTGAATGAAAATTCTATTTTAAAGCATTATTTTGTTGTATTCCGCTGTGCTTGTTGTTGTCATAACTAGTAGTGTAGGCTTAGACTGTCCATTATTGGATCCTCCATCCTTGTCCTACATCAAGTGGTATCAGAGCTTGAAGATCTTGAGTGTGTGGATAGATCACTGAGGTGAGGTAGTCTACACCAGGACCTTGGATTGAAGATGCCTCTAAGGAGAGCTCGTGAGATCTCAGAGTAAGAACCTACTAGAGAATTCAGTCTTGATGATTTCAAGGCTTTGCAGAAACAAGTGCAAGATCTACAAGAGGAATTGAGAAAGAAGACTACCTTGAAGGAGGATAGTGATGAGTTTGAAGAAGATCAATTTGAAGAAGCTATAGAAGAATTCAGATATCCAAAAGAAAGTAGAATCCTTAAGGCTATGTCTAAAATTGGGAAAAGACCAAAGATTGAAGTTTCTACATTTGCTAGAAGCCTTGGGCCAGAAGAGTTGATTGATTGGATTAATGAGATAGATGAGTACTTTGAGTATGAATAAATAGAAGATCCTGATAGATTTTGATTTGCAAAGACTAAGTTGAAGGGTCATGCAAATATTTGGTGGAGGGAAGTTCAATTGGAAATAATTAGAAGAGGAAAAGAGAAGATCAATAGATGGAACCGAATAGTTGAAAAGTTGAAAAAGCAATTTGTTCTGGTGGATTATGAATTGGAGATTTTTAAGAAGATGCAAGCTTTGAAGCATACAAACAAATCAGTGCAAGAATATACTGAAGAGTTTTATAGACTCCTAATTAGGACTTGTCATTCTGAAGTTGATAAAGAGAAGGTTGCTAGGTATGTTTATGGCTTGATACCTGGTATTCAAGAAGAGTTTCTTACTATTCAGATGACAACTATAGGATATTCTTATCAGATAGCATTCAAGATTGAGGAGAAGTTGAACAAGATGTTTGAAGGAAGACAAAATAATAGGAACAAAAGTGGAAAGACTGATGAAACAGTTGCCAGAGGTACTCCTAAGAAGACTGATGAAGGATCTGGTAGTGGTCAAGTCATTAAGAACTAGAATAATGGATAGAGAGGGAGATGGAAAAATGAGTTCGCTAATACTTGTTATAAGTATGGTGAATAGGGTCATAGAAGTTTCCAATGTCCTAAGAAAAGAGTTGCATTAATTGCTGAAGAAAACATTAAGAATGTTGCAGAACAAGGTGAATTTCTTCTCACTAGGAGGTTGGCTACATGTGTCCAGGAACTAGTGAAAAGAAGAAATTTGTTCAGAACCAGATGTAACTACAAGGATTGTATGCACTCTAAAATGGTAACCTAGACTTTGGGCCCCCATTCATCAATTTATCAATTTTCTGAATCAATGATTTGCAATATTTTCAATTCAAATCAATTTTCTTGATCAAATCATAATCAATTTAATTATTTTAATATTTCCTAAGGTTTGATCATTTTATGTTAAGCCGTATTTAATTAAAAGAAAACTTCCCTTTTATAAATAAAATTATCTTATTAAAATAAAATTCCTCTTTTAATAAAATCCCCACTTAAATATCTCTTTGTTGAAAAAGGAAATAAAATAAAAATAAAAAATCAATAAAAGTTCCTTTTACTCTCCACTTTAAATGCACATACTTTTAAGTGGTGGGCCTTTTTCATCTTTTTGCCTCTTAAAGAATTTTGAGCACATGGATCAACCAAGATTTTATCTCCACCATTGCTCATTTCCTTTTGCCTCTTAATCTTGACCATCCACCTTCCTTTATAAGGAGCCTTCTCCTTCTCATTTTCATATGAAAGATTTTTGTATTGTTATGTTGCAGGTTTGGAGAGCGATTTTGGAGAAGATTCTTGAGCACTTGAGCTTGGATATTGCAACTTCTCTTTTCTTGTCTTCTTCTCTCATGCATCCATGGCAATCCATTTAGATTAATCTTGCACTTTCATATTAGCTTAGATTCATATTTACTTTCATAGAATAATCTTGCATAAGCATTTTCTTTCATAGATTAGATTGCTTTCATGCATTGTTATTATATAGAATAGCTTCCATTTTCATTTGCATACATACTTGATGATCATATAGATTAGCATTATTGCTTTTCCTCTTTGAATCTCTCATTTTATGGTGTACTTGCATGGGCACAAACTAGGGCTAATTTGAGGGTCTCCATCATAAACCCTTACACTCCTTGAATAGAGAGCTATGAGTTGCCATTTGAGACCTCATTCTTGAGCAATCTTGGATATAATGACTCATAGAAGTGTGACAACATTTTAGCACACATTTTTGGCATCCATCATGGTGTAGAATATTGCATTTCTTGCCTCTTATCATTTTATTTTATTTTTTTGATGATTTTCGTGCACTATTTGTACTTTCATGCATCACTATTATAGAGTTCTTAAGGGAAGTTGTGCTATTTTCTACACTTCTACGCGCGACAAAGGCATTTTCTCACATGGCCCTATGTACTTTCTTGCATAGGCTTGTACTTTCTCACACAGGCCTATACTTTCTCATGTGGCCCTATGTACTTTCTCACGTAGCCCTATGTACTTTCTCATGCGGGCCTATACTTTCTTGCGCGGGTCTATGTACTTTCTCATGCAAACTTTCTGATAGCAGAGACTTAAAATTTCTAGATTTTATATTTTTACTTATTATTTTCTAACATTAATGCATACTGTCATTTATTTCTCTGATTTTGATTGCTGAGGTAGCATAGCATTGGATTGCAAATCTTTCGACCTAAGGTGAGTTGCTATAATCTCTATAACATTTGGATTTTGGTCATAAAATGAATCTTTCATATGTCTAGCTTGAGTGCTTATTGCTTTCATAGATCATACTTTAATTTTGGGCTCTAAAAAGAACATAGATTCACTTTCTTGCATATGTGTTTCACATAGTAATTAGGCCCTATGAACACTATTTGTAGCATTCTTGAGAGAGTGGGCTTCTTGTGAAGCTCTTCTTGATGATAGAACCCCGTGTAGGTAGGGAGGATATTGTTACTATCTCACTGTCTTACTTGGTTTAGTCCTCAACATTGATCGGTACATTCTCTCTTGGTCCCACTTAGAGAGCTCAGTAGACATTTTTGTTGACATTATGAACCTTGGTGAGGTGGTTTCAATCTTAGTGTGTCAATAAACCTGCTTGCTATGTCTGGGTGAAGTGAAGAGGCTAGAGGATTATGCTCTACTCCCTTTTTGGGTAGTACCAGAAACTTAGATCCTTGAATCTAAACTAAGTCCCCATGTGGTCCTTTTTGTGAGTCACCTTGTTAGAAAGGGTTAACCATAGTGGACACTCCTTTTATTGGGTAAGCCATGTGGATGGAACTTCAAGTGGTAATAGACATTTTCTCCATGGTAGCAACAACCGCTATATAAATGTCCTTGTGGAAGAAATCTCCATGGGTGTGGTTTCTTGTTGGATTGTCAGATCTCCTCAGCATCTTCGATTCATTAAATTCTCAGAATATGTCAAAACCCCGGTACACCTAGATTGGAATTTTCCCTCTTGAGATTAAAAAATTTGCAGAGTCAAACCATTACTAAGAACCATAGTGCAACCAAATTTTTGCTTGCTAGGACTATGTGCATGATTACAAAAACATTTTGAGAACATACACAAGTAGAATCTTTAAGGAGTAGCATACTAAGTCACTATTCTTGTTCATGTGCAAGGTTGCTTTGTCCCTTGCTCATTGTTTGGAGACATTTGTTTGCTTGAACTCCTTGGTTGTTGTCTTATGTACTTGATCAATGATAAAAATATATTGATGTACTTACTTGATCTTTTAAAACGAACAAAAACTGAGTTCCCGAGTTTACAAACTTGCTGTTAAGCGGCCTGATCCTATTTTGTCACCTGGCTCTATACATTCTCACATGAGCCTGGCATTTTCTCATGTGAGATTTCATTTTCTCACATGATCCCTGGTGTTTCCTTGTGCAGAATTGTATTCTCTTGCATGAACCTCTCCCCTGGTCTATCAAAACAGTGAGCTAATTCCTGTCATTTTTAGTTTTCCTTGGCTGATCTGGATTATAGTAGGTCACTTACCCCATTTTTAGAAGCCTATTTGCACCTTGGGTTCATGTTTCTTGACCTCTTGAATTAGAAATCTTTGATTTCACAAGTGACCTTGCTTGGAATTGGTAAGTTAGAAATTGTCCTTTTTGAGAAGATCAATCTTTGGATCTTTTGATAGCACACATGGAGAGTCTTAGTAATCTCTTGTCCAATTCACTTCCATAAAAATTTCAAATTCAATCAAATATATCTTGGGTAAATCATCCTCCTGATCCATATGTGTTAGGATACTTATCCATTTATTGGGCACCTCTCTGGTAGTGTTGGTTTATACCTTTTGCAAAAATTCTATCTTATCACCTCTCTTTTGGACAATTGAATGCTTTTACTATCCTAGTTTGATACCAACTTTTGTTAGGATCATCTTATCACCTAGTACCTTTTATTTCATTTCAGTTATGACAAGATATCAAGTAAATCAAACAAAATGACCTCAAGTAGTCTTTTATCAATTAGCCTTAGTTCAAACTCACCAAAAATGTAAGGGAAAAGAGCCCGTCTTTGATCAATCTCCTAGGAATACTTCAAAAGTTGGTTTGACCCCAAGAGAAACCTTAGTGAGTTGAGCACATCATTAGCACCTTCTTACTCATATATGGACATGAGTTACATGATGACTTGAAGAGAGAGGGAAGAAAGCGATAAAAGTCTTGATAACCTATTGGAAAGACATAGAGACACCATTGTGTTGGGTAGTTCTTATAATGAAAATTGACCGGTTTCACCCCTTATCTCAACCAGATATTTGGATGCTCACCAAAGGGCTGAAAGGGAAATGAAGAGATCCTATCAAGAAGAGAAATCACAACATGATAGTTAAGATGATGAACATTATGAAACTCATGTGAATGCAGCATATACCAATGACTTGTTTAAACATTCAAGACCAAGTTCACTACTTCAAACAACTTCAAGATACACAAGTGAAAGACTCAAAATAATTGAGCATGAAAAGAAAGCCCTCCTAGAGGAAAAAGTTGCAAAGGAAGAGAAACTTAGACTCCTAGAGTCAGAAAGAAAAGCCTTATTGGAAATAGAAAGGAGAGCCACACAAGAAGAGAAAGATAGACTCTTGGCTCAACAACTTAATGACCAATACAAAAACATGTGTGTTGGTGGTGGAAACAACTCTCCTCCACCCACTCCTCCTAAAACTCCATGAAGTGGAAGATACTCAGAATACCTTCATGATCTCCTAGCCCTAGAGGAAGAAGGGCTCCACAACAAGACTATTATAGGAGACCAACACCTCTTAGGAACCTAAGACAACCTTCTCAACATGCTCACCATGGTTCACAATATGGGGGTAGTAGTTCAAGTTTTGACCTTGACTCTCAAGATTTCATGAAAATGCAACAAGAACCACTCTTTTGGCATTATGTGGAAAAGTATGTGGAGCAAAAAAAAGATAAGTTCCTACAGAGTTTGATCAACAAGGGTGCTAGAGTCACCTACAAATTTTATGTGGATAGAAAGATCAAGAAGCAAGGTCCATCTTAGGAAGAGAGGATTAACCAACTTCAGAATATGATGGAAAAGATGTTGGCACCCAAGAGTTCCTTTTCACTTGACTCAATTTGTCCCAATCCCTTTGACAAGAGTGTGAGCATGAAAGATTTTCCTAGAAAGGTTGAAATCCCTCAATATGACAAATATGATGGTAATGGAGATCCACATGATCATGTGCATCAATTCTATATTATGAGTTTTGAGTTTCATCAAGATGATCGTTACCTTATGAGATTGTTCCCAAGGAGTCTTAAAGGTCAAGTGATGGAATGGTTCACCAACATAACTCCCCCCATCAAGACTTTCAAAGAGCTTGTCCATAGATTTGTTCAACACTTTGTATACAACCTTTCAAGATTAGTTACCATGTTGGAGGGTAAAAGCACAATAAGCTGTCACCCTTTTACAAAGGAAAAGGCTAACAAAATCAAAGCTGTTCAACTTCAATAGTATAAAAATGATATTTATGTTTGGAATTTGAATATGATATAAACTAATTAAATGTGATAAAATGGATGAAGTTTATGATTAATATTTTTAATAATTTTTTTGAATAAGAATTGATATGTTTTTTTAATTTTTAAAGATGATTTTTGAGTTGCTAAAAAATGCTAAAAATTAGGGGTCTAGTTCCCACCAAAAAATTATATGTAAATAAACATCTTTTTCCCTAATTTCAAAATATTTCATAGATGACATATATAGCTAGTGCATGAAGAAATAAAAATTGGTTTATGACCTATATTTTCACTTTTATAACAATTTAAATTCCAACTCACCGAAATCGACAGTTTTCATCTCGCAACATATTTTTCATAACAAATCTATCCCAATCAAAAAAAGAAATACATATTCTTGAAGAGAACTCTCTTGTCTAGTGCACCATATGTTTTTAAAATTTATTTAATATGATTTACTATTTTTTTCTTTCTCTGAATCAACATCTCCTTGATTGTTAAAATACCTACTTGCAATATTTTTTAATTACAATAAACTATGTCTAATTAAAATACTATAAAATTTATATGAGGATATTCTTGACTCTGATCTCTACAAAAGGGTATTTTTTTATTTAAAAAAAAATATCATTAAAAATATTAGGAGTTATTCAAATGCCACTTTTTCTGAAATAATTTTATTTTTATGGTAATTGGACCTAAAGTGGTATAAAACATGCATTTAATAGATATTTCTAATTGGAAAAGTTAAAGCACTTATCTAACTTAGCTAGAATGAATCTAGCTAGACCATATGTTTGACCAAAATTAATTTTTAGTTAGAAATATTAAAATTCAATTGTGCTGATAAGTTAGCCTAAAAGGTGACACCTGATTGTGCTTTTACCCTGGACTTATGTAATTTAAAGAAAAATCAAGGGGAATCCTTTGTCACTTTCTTGCAAAGGTGGAGATGACAATGCTCTCACTACTTTAGGACCATTATTGAAAATGAGAAGATTGACATCCTTGTTAGCAACTTGGTCCCTGAAATGTGGTATGAAGTTAGGAAGATGGTCTTCGATTCCTTTGACACCATGGTTGAAATTGCATGTAGAATTGAGGATGTTTTGAAAGAACAAGGAATTTTTCCCAACAATAAAAACAACAACAATGGTCAAAATAATAACAACTCTAACAAGGATAAAGGGAAAAAATCACATTGGAATAGGAACAAAAAAGTGGTTAATGATGGAGTTGTGGACTCTTCTCAACCCAAGGATCAAGTTGTTCTTCACTTATCTAGTGTTGTTCAAGCAATGAAGCTCAACACATCTCATCAACAAGAGAGCAAGCCAAGATACCAAGATAAGCCTAAGAAAGAGAGGCATCAATTTTCAAAACTTGGTGATTCATATGAGGATGTCTTCAAAACACTCATTTCCAACAATCTCACACATCCTCAAGATCCTGCAAAGCATCATATACTTGATGTTAAGCCACATTGGTGGGATGAGAAATCTTTCTACAAATTTCACAATGGCATTGGACATGATATTGAACACTATTGGAAACTTAGACATATCATCCAAGATCTCATTGAGAGTGGAAAAATTGCGATAGATGGATTGAACACCAATGTTGATCATAAGGCATTCAAAGAACCTTTGCCCAAGTATGAGAAGGGGGAAACCTCTAAACCCAAGAATGGTAAGGCTGAGATTAATTACACTTACACAGCTATGGAAAATGTTGTCAGCATGCTTGAAGTGGTAGAAGAAAATTTCAACATGATGAGAAATAAAGATCCCTATGGTTATGACTCTCCTCCTATCTTTGATGAAGAGCCCATTGTGGTGCTAAGGGGTCTGAACTCTAGAATGTCATCCCAAGCTCTCAATGCTGTCACACAAAGTCAAGGTCTCATTATCATTAGAGGACCCAATTCAAGTCAACCCAACAAACCAAAGAAAGTGGCATCCAAGAATGTCACCTCAAAACTATTTGTGAGTCCCAAGTTGAGTTATAACCTTGTAGATCAATTGCAAAGAACCCTAGCTTAGATTCTGATCTTTGAGCTCTTAGAGTTGTCCCCAAGACACAAGCAAGTCCTTGAGGATGCTTTGCATGTGGAAAATGTCCCTAACAACTTAGATCTTGATCAATTCCAAAACATGGTTAACCATATTGCTAGCCCTCATTACCTTACCTTTTTAGAGGATGATGATAAAGCTTTGAGCCACCCACATAATCTCACCCTTCATATTGAAGTCATGATCAAAAAAACCTGTGTTAGGCATTGGTTGATAGATGGGGGTGTTGGGCTTAATATTTGTTCCTTGAGTCTTTTAAAGACATTGGGTTATTTAGAACAAGTCATAGATACCAAAAAGAAGATCACTATCAAAGCCTACGATGAGGCAGAAAGAAGTTCAAAAGGATTGGCCATCCTTCCTGTTAGAATTGGCCCTGTTGAGAAGGATATTTTATTTCAAATAGTTGATGCTAGTCCTCTAGCATACAACATCTTACTTAGTAGACCATGGATTCATGATATGCAAGCAGTGTCATCTACCTATCATCAGTGTGTTAAGTTTCCCAGCAATGGAGTAGAAATTTGTATACCTGGGGATAGCACTTTATATGTCAACTCAATTTCAGTGAGTGCACATGTTCCCCTCAATAGAGAAGATGAAAATTTCAATGTGACCTTAGCACAATGTAAAGACTAGCTTTAGTCATTAGACCTTGGCATGGGAGGCTATCAACTCAACTCCCTCACAAAGCTTCCAGTTTCACCTAGGTCTTATGGAAAACCTTCACAAGAAGTGAAACCTTCCTCTTCAGGTATGACTTTATTTGGGACATTTGTAGAGTTCTCAATACCTATTCAAGATGAGAAAGAAGAGGTGGATGTTAAAGACTGGATTTATATAGAAGAAAAATACATGCACAATGAGAACTTCTCTCCCTCTCCTAAGGCTTATGGAAGAGGGTATACTCTTGTCAAACAAATGAGCTATCTTGGACATGGCCCTCTTAGTCACAGATTGGATGCTAGAGATGAATCTCTTAATCATGCTCTTTTTGGCTGCAGGTCTAAGAAGATGGTCAGCCTAGGATTTGTGAATCATAACAAGAACATTGCTCCTATCCTTGATGAGTCAAATAGTGAAGATGGACCAAATTACATGCCTAATTTGACAAATCAGCAAGATATGTGTGAAGATTGGGTCCCTTCCACCAATCTCCTTTGGGGAGATTCAGATAATCTAATTGCTCATGTGACAGTTGTGACTTTAGAACAAGATGAATCAAATGTAGAAGATTGCATCAAAGAACATCAATGAAAGAACATTATTCATTTGATGGAGAGAGGTGTTACTCTTGATGACATTAGAGCTTCCACATCAAGATGTCCCAAACCTTCATGGTGTAAACACTCTAGTCGGGATTCAGAAACAAATTCACATAAGTATGAATGGGACTCTCTCTTTGAGCCTTCTACAATTGACATGGATGTTGATGTCATCCACACTTATAGTTATGAACCTGAAGTAGCTGACTAGTCCAATGTAGGATTAGAGGATTTGAACCCACATGTTGCCTTAGTGGACAATTCTTCTCTTGGTAGGATGAATCCTGATTTGGGTAGCTTAGAAGGATACTTGACAGACTTTGACTCTTCAGTCACTAGAGATGATATCATTCACATTCATAACCTTAAACCAGTCATTGACTTACCTCTTTCTTATCCTAACCTCATTGATTGGTCCCAATGCTACCAAGAACCTAAGCTCTTAACATTCCAAAATGACTATGAGATAACCTGTTACTTGAATGCCATTGAACCCATAGTCTCTTCCACCAGTGAACCGGCTACCAGCATGACAGAGCCAGATATTAAGTACCTCAGTCACAAAATAAAAAGAAAAGAAAAAAATAATAAGAGTTCTGATGGCAAAAACCACTGTGTGGCAATGTTAGAACCAAAAATAGTAGAAATAAATGATGTATCTAAGGGTGAAAACCTCTCTGAGGCACCTAAGGATGAGGTACTTGATCGTCTCCCTAGCTAATTTCAAGATAGATCTTTAGTGCTTATTGAGCCAACACAACTAGTCAATTTGGGTACAAATGAGGCTTTATAGATAGTGCATTTGGCTCAGTCCTTGTCACCACAAGAAAAGAAGCTTACACTAAGTTCTTACAGAAGAAGAAGATCAACTTTTCTTGGACTTATTCAGATATGATTGGATTGGACACTAATCTTATCATGCATCACTTGTCCATAGCTCTGGGTGTAAAACCAATCAAATAGAAATTGAGAAAGATGCATCCTCACATAGCTCTCCTCATCAAAGTAGAATTAGAAAAACTCCTTGGTGCAGATTCATAAGAGCTATTGATGATGCTAAATGGATATCAAACATTGTATCAGTTTCCAAACATGATAAATCCTTTTGAATTTGCATGATTTTAGAGATCTCAATAGAGCATTCCCAAAGGATGATTTTCCACTCCCCAATATAGACACAATAGTGGACATGACTGCGAGTTATGAGATTTTTTCTTTGATGGATGGTTTTTTTGGATACAATAAAATTAAGATAGCTCCTAAAGATCAAGAAAACATTACCTTCACTTGTGCATGGGGTACCTATTGTTGGAACATTATGCCTTTTGGATTTAAAAATGTAGGAGCCACCTATCAAAGAGCTATGACAACCATTTTTTATGACATGATGCATAAAAATATGGAAGATTATGTGGGTGATACTTTGGCCAAGTCTAAGAAAAGAGACACACACTTAGATGATTTAAAAGTCATTCTAGATCATATGGTACAATTTCAATTAAGGTTAAATCCTAATAAGTGTGCATTTGGTGTCACCTCTGGAAAACTTCTAGGATTCATCATTTCAGCAAAATGAATAGAGGTAGACCCTGAAAAAGTTCAAGCAATCATAGATATGCCACCTCCTAAAAACATTAGTCAAATGAGGAGTCTTAATGGATGTCTTCAATCTATAAGGAGGTTTATTTCATAATTATTAGATAGAGCTCAACCTTTTAACAAGAACTTACACAAAGAAGTCAAATGTGTTTGGAATGAGGATTGTCAAAAGAGCATAGATCAAATCAAGAAATACTTGGTGAATCCTCCTATTTTAATGCCTCCTATCCCAGGGAAACCACTTATTCTATATGTTTTAGTGATGGAATCTTCATTGGGATCATTACTACCTCAACTTGATGAACATGGGAAAGAAAGAGAAATATACTACATTAGCCGTACTCTTGTTTCATATGAGGTTAACTATACCAGCATTGAGAAAGCTCACCTTGCAGTTGTGTTTGCTTCCCAAAAGTTGTGACATTACATGCTTGCGCACACAATACACCTCATAGAAAAAATTGATCCACTCAAGTATTTACTAGGTAAGGCTGCCCTCATAGGTAGACTTGCTAAATGGATGATGATCCTTTCTGAGTTTGACATAGAGTACATTGAACTTAAAGCCATAAAAGGACAAGCCATAGAAAATCAATTGGCTGATTTCCCAATTCAAGATAGTGCACCTATTCAAGTTGACTTCCCAGATGAGCATCTCATGTATATGACTGCAAGAACATGGAAGATGTTCTTTGATGGATCTTTTATGCAAAATGGTTCACGAGCTAGTGTGCTGTTTGTTTCTCCTCATGGATACATGATCCCTAAATCTTACAAGTTATTGTTCCCATGTACAAACAACATTGTTGAGTATGAAGCTTTAACAAATGGACTTAAAATGGCCATAGAATGGAGAATCACAAAGTTACACATCTATGGGCATTCACAGCTGATAATCAACCAAGTTAATGAAGAATATCAAATAAAAGATGAGAAAATGGTACCTTACAAGAAAATGGTTGATTCCTTGAAATGATACTTCACATTCATCACATTTGAGAAAATCCCTAGAATAGAAAACAAAGTAGCTGATGTTATGGCTACACTTGCTTCACTCCTTTAGTTAGAGCAACATGAATCTAGATTTGAATTCCTAGTGGAAGAGCTACATCACCCTATCTATGACTCCCATTAAAGCCACGTTATTTGTACCCTTGTTGGTTGTGAGTCATCCCGTTATGGTGATATTTACTCATACCTTCATGATGGCATTATTCATGAAACCTTTAACTGATCTGAATGTAGAAACCTTATCCGAAATGCCTCTCATTATTCCCTTATCTCTGGTGACTTTAATAGGAGGGGTCTAGATGGAACACTTCTTAGATGCTTAGAAAAGAAAGAATCCAATCAAGTGTTAGTTGACATTCATGAGGGCATCTATGGGGGACATTCCAATGGTCTTTTCATGGCCCGAAGGTTGCTTAGGGTGGGGTACTATTTGCCTATGATGTAGATTGATGTGGTAGCTTTTGCAAAGTCATGTGAAAAGTGTCAAAAACATGGTAACCTGATACATGCTCCAGGTAGGGAGCTCATTCCTTCTATATCTCATTGGCCATTTTAGTGCTGAGCCTTTCATCTTGTTGGGCAAATTCATCCCAACTCATCAGGTGGACACAAGTTTATTATCACTGCTACTGAATACTTCACTAAATGGGTAGAAGTTGTCCCACTTTCTATTGCCTCAAGCAAGATAGTCTCTCTATTCATCCTAAACCATATCATCTATCAATATGGAGTGCCTTCTAAGATTATCACCGACAATGGAGGTTAGTTCAAAAATAAGGACCTTAAACAACTCTATAAGAAATTCAAGATTAAACAACATTGGTCCTCCATTTACTTCCCACAAGGAAATGGTCAAGCAAAGGCATCAAACAAAACCATTCTTAAAATCCTACATAGAATAGATCATAAGAATGGTAGAGATTGACATTTACAGATAAATCCAACTTTGTGGGCTTATAGAATGAGTATCTGTACTCCTACTAGGGCCACTCCTTTTACCCTTACATATGGTGCTGACGTAGTGTTACCTTTATAGGTTGAGATTCCTTCACTTAGAGTTTACCTCAAAGGCCCAGTTACAGATGAAGACTACCATGCCATGAGAATTTGAGAGTTAGAACTTCTAGATGAGAAACGTTAAGCACCATTTGACCATATGAGGGTTTATCAAAAGTGCATGTCCAAAGCCTTCAACAAAAAGGTTCACTCTAGAGAATTCCAAATGAGAGATCTTGTCCTACATGAAAATCCTAAGAAGCAATAGCATAGATATCAAAAGGGAAAAATTGAACCTAATTGGCTTGGACCTTACATCATTACAACAACTTTTGGGACAGGTGCTTATTTATTATCTACTAAAGAGGGAGAGTAGCTCCCTGATCCTATCAATGTCTTGCACCTTAATAATTTCTATCCATGATGCTCATTCTGTCTGGGGGCATCCTTTGTACATAATTATTGATCCTGAAAAAATCCAAAAAATGATATATTGTCTAAAAATTCTTAAAATTGGAAAAATGTCCTAAAAAAATGATCATCTTAGTGAAAACCTAGCAATAGGCGTTTTAATGTATCTCAAAAAGATTATATATTCCAAAAATACAAAAAAATTAGAAAAAAAAAAAGAAAAAAAGAAAATGTGCCTTGGTGGAAACTTGGAAACAGGTGCCTTGGTAGCAAAAATACAAAAAAAATATAAAAAGTCCTAAAAATAAATAAATAAATAAATAAATTAAATTTTTTTTTTAAAAGAAGAAAATATTTGCAATAAAATCCAAGTGGTGAAAACTTGGAAACGAACGCTACTTGAGGCCTTTGTACCCCTGTTTCTTAGCACACATCCTTGACACTTAGCTTTTCTCCATCATGCCTTGTCCTTGTTGCCTTGGTTTGGAATTGGTCTTTGTCTTTTTCTAGGGGGAATAACTATGTTAGCTTTGGTCTCTTGGATGCATTAGTCTTTAGGACACCTCACAAATGGTGTTTTTCAACACCACCCCTGGCATCAAGTGTTTCTCAACACTTCTCAGTTTGGTCTTACCCAGTTTTGTCATGTGATCTTACCTATTCACAAGCATTTGATCCTTATCCTCAGAACTTAGTATCAGTTAACACACTTAAATTTTTAAATGCAACACTTAATGCTTGAGCTATGTCATGATATTTTATTTATGTGCTGACTCTTATTAATTTTTCATTGAGTGTCCTTGTCTAATAAGTCTCTCTAGGATGCATAGCTAGAGGACTTGGGGCATGGGGCATGTTTTTATTTGCTTTCTTCTCGTGGGTGTGGTCTTGAAATTCTTGAGTGTCTCTTGTTGTTCCCTTGAAACACTTAAGAGATTTGAGGCATCATCCTTGACTATTTTTTTCACAAAAGTTCTTATGGTCATCCTAGTATCTATGCCAAGCGTGGTTTTGCTACATTAAATTGGGTAAGCTAACATCGAATTCATCTTGACCTTTATGACTTTTATGCTTATGTTATAATCTTTCCACATTCTAATCCGATATAAATCACATTCATATCTTCATTTTTGCGCTTGTAACTGGTGATGATTGTGTGATTTTCTGATGTCCATTAATAATGGCCCAATGATGAAAATAATTTCCTTAACATTCTCTAATGAATGATGAACACAAGATCATATGTTATAGTTGCTCTATTTCAAGTACCCCTTTGCATTTTCATGTAGCTTGCATTGTTAGACTTCATGTTAATTTTCATTTTTAGACTACATTATGAGTTTCAGAGGGTTTTCCTTCATCTTTCTTTTGGACTTTTAATCAACTGTGATCATGTTTCAATCTTCATTTCCTTATCTTCTTTCGTGATCTCAATCAAAATTTCCTATCTTAAACAGTTGATTGATTTTGAGACATTCTCTTTCTTCTCTCCATTTCTTTCCACCTCTTCCAAACTTCTATCTTCCATTCTCTTTCCTCACTTCTTTTCTTCTAATTCAACCTTGGGGCATAATCTATCATGCTTGATGATCTACCTTGGTTTTGTGATCCTTATATCTTTCATCTTACATCAAGAACCTTATCTTTAGTTTGATTTGTTCAAATTTATAAATTTATTGTTTCTCCTCTATCTCATTTTGATTTTGATCATGAGGGGGTAGTACCTATCAAACTTCAATCCTTGATTCAGCTTTATCAATCCTATCAACTAAACCTTGCTTGAGACTTGACAATTACCTATTTATAGAGGTTTTGGCCTTGTCTTTTTCAATCAACTTATCTTTGTCTTGATGTGTTCTCATCCGTTGATCACACGTTTGGGTTGTTTTGTGATCCCAAATTGGTCTCACACTTCAACTTCATTCTTTGACTACATGTGTTCCCATGAAGATGACACATTACCCAAAGAGGGGAAAATGTATGCACCCTAAAATGGTCTCCTAGACTTTGGGCCCCCATTCATCAATTTATCAATTTCCTGAATCAATGCTTTGCAATATTTTCAATTCAAATCAATTTTCTTGATCAAATCATAATCAATTTAATTATTTTAATATTTCCTAAGGTTTGATCATTTTATCCTAAGCCTTATTTAATTAAAAGAAAACTTCCCTTTTAATTAAATAAAATTATCTTATTAAAATAAAATTCCTCTTTTAATAAAATCCCCACTTAAATATCTCTTTGTTGAAAAAGGAAATAAAATAAAATAAATAAATAAATAAAAGTTCCCTTTTCTCTCCACTTTAAATTCACATACTTTTAAGTGGTGGGCATTTTTCATCTTTTTGCCTCTTAAAAAATTTTGAGCACATGGATCAACCAAGATTTAATTTCCACCATTGCTCATTTTTTTTTGTCTCTTAATCTTGACCATTCACTTTCCTTTATAAGGAGCCTTCTCCTTCTCATTTTCATATGGAAGATTTTTGTATTTTTATGGTTCAGGTTTGGAGAGCGATTTTGGAGAAGATTCTCGAGCACTTGATCTTGGATATTGCAACTTCTCTTTTCTTGTCTTCTTTTCTCATGCATCCATGGCAATCCATTTAGATTAATCTTGCACTTGGCTATTAGCTTAGATTCATATTTACTTTGATAGAATAATCTTGCATAAGCATTTCCTTTCATAGATTAGTTCACTTTCATGCATTTTTATCATATAGAATAGCTTCCATTTTTATTTGTGTCCATAGTTGATGATCATGGAGATTAGCATTCTTGCTTTTCCTATTTGAATCTCTCATTTTATGGTGTACTTGCATAGGCACAAACTAGGGCTAATCTAAGGGCCTCCATCATAAACCCTTGTACTCCATGAATATAAGCTATGAGTTGCCATTTGAGACCTCATTCTTGAGCAATCTTGGATATAATGACTCATAGAAGTGTGACAACATTTTAGCACACAAGGATAAGGTATGCAATGTTATAGTTGATGGTGGCAGTTCTAAAAATTTTGTTTCAGAAGAGATGGTTAGTAAATTGAATTTTGAAAGAAGGAAACATCCTAATCCTTATCAGATTAGATGGATACAAGATGTGTCTAAGGTTAGGATTGAAGAGAAATGCTTGGTTAATTTTAAGAATGGATCTTATCATGATGAAATATTGTGTGATGTATTTCACATGGATGCTTGTCATCTATTTCTTGGGAGACCTTCACAATTTGATAGACATGTTATGTTTGATGGTCGTGCAAATACATATGTGGTAATGCATGGTGCATCCAGACATAAGTTGTTACCTTTGTAGGAAGTTGGTGCTAAGGGATGTGGAGTTATCAGGTGTTGTCCTTATGACAAACCTCAGGAGTAGAGAATTGATGAACCTATTTTCATGGATAAAAGGAAGCTGAGTTTGAAAGAAAAAGAGAATGATATGGCTGAGGAACTTGTTGAGATTAATAGGTAGATGAGCTTTCTAAAAAAGATAGTGTAGAAAATTATGGCACTAGTGACAAAGAGGACTACAAATAATGTTGAGCTGATTAGTAAGTCTAGAGAAGATGTGATTCACCAAAGTACTGGAGTAATCAACCGTGGAAAAGATGGTCAGAATCAGTTTCTGTTAGTGGTAGAAAGAAATGATGAGAAAAGTGCAGGACAAGCTGATTTGCTAATTGGGACAGTGGATAAAGTATAGATAACATGGAATGAAGGATAGGAGGAGATATGGGTTAAGAATAGATATGGCATACTTGTTCTAATTCCCTTCAAAAGTTCATGAGAACTTTCTTTTATTTACCTGGGGTGTTTGATGCAGGAGTATCTCAGGCTTTGAGCAATCTTGCATCAACTAAAAACATTTCCTATTTTCTATTCTTTTCTTTGTAATCATTTCATTTTTTGGTTTAATGTTGTGCAAAGATTACATGATTTTGAGGAACTATTTTGGAACCTTCTCCAAAGATCTCATAAGAATTGGATGAACCATTTCAAATTTGGAACTATTTTACTTGCCGTCGGAGTTGTATTTTCCTGTAGTTTTGGTGTTGATTGCACATCATGGAAACCTTGATCCTTAATGAATCAGCCTTTGAGCTCTTATAGCCTTAAATAGGACCAAAAATAATATAATATCCCAAGAGCACAAGTCCTAATTCATTATGAGTAAAAATTTATGACCATTTTTCTTGGGGACCTATTTTCTGCTAGTTTTCATGCGAAACGTGGAGTGTTTCTTCTTGCGCAGTTTCGTGTGATGAGATGGGGCCTTTTGTGGTTAGGGAAATTTTCTTGTGTTATGTGTGGGCCTAAATATAAATGAGCATCATGTTTTGATCATTCTTTCATTAGTTTTGGTTTAAATCTTCCAGACTGGACCTATAATGTAATTAAATGCCTGACTGGGCAACTTGTGGCTTAACTGGCTATATCTTGAGAGCTTGGGTAGATGTTTAGGGCATATGATGTTGGATTGGTAGTAGAATGAGAGTAAAATAATAATTGGATCCAGAGAGATCTTGTAGATCAGATGTTTTATTAGATATTGTACCAGCAGAGCTAGTGGTTTGCATGCTTGGAGACAAGGAGATTGCTTGGAGGCTTGCGATATCAAATTGAGATCTGCCTTAGTGTTTCCATCAACTGCTGATATATTTTAGAGATGGAATAGCTTGGATAAGTTTTAAATTCATTGTATAAGGCTGTAACCTGGAAGGCCTTACAGCTAGGCATGTTGAATGAAAATTCTATTTTAAAGCATTATCTTGTTGTATTCCATTGTGCTTGTTGTTGTCATAACTAGCAGTGTAGGCTTGGACTATCCATTATTGGATCCTCCATCCTTGCTCTACACCACTCACCTGATGGAGGAGTTCGTGAGCACTTTCAGGAGCTAGAAATTAGTCAAGGACACCACGTGGGATAATGAGCAATCAATAGAGGCATGATAACTATTTGTTGTTTAGTTTCTTTGATAAAAGGGCAGCTTTCTTGATACTATTATTCTACTATGCCACTAGTTCATAACTATTTCTTTGCCAATAATTTGAGAGGTTGAGTTTTCATGGAGACCTCTTAGATTGTGAAACTATTAATACTATACCATAACACTTTCTAGGGGTTAGAATTTTTAGTTAGAATTTAGCTTTCAGTACTGATAACTAATAGTTTTCTTATTGAAGAACATAGTGGAAAGAAATAGTGATCTGAATATCTATTTTGGCTTTGAACTTTACAATACATATATATATATTAAGGCAAATTTCTAGTTTAAATCTATGAGTTTAAACTTGCGGTGTGTTGATTCCTTTGTGAGTTGATACATTATTTACTCAGCATTATTTATTATCTATTTTGTGATCGTAAGTCCTTCAAGAGTGATTCACGTGTTATTTTTAAAAATATAAAATTGAATCTTAGAGAGTTGAAAGAACTATGTTTTCTTTGAAATTTTCTTGATCTTGTGTACAATCTCTAAAATTACCTCTATATCGAAGAATATACGAGAGATCCTTAAGGTCTTTTGGGTAAAGAGTACATATGTGCATGGTTTGATCATAAATTCCTTGAATATTTGTGAGAGGGAGATGTACCTCATAAAATTTAGAGGGAAGTGACTATCATGTGTTTACCCAACTGTTTTGAACTATTTTTCTTTAGAAGAGGGTGATAGAGTTAATTTATATTCCATTTAGTGTGAAGAAAAATTTGTTCAATAACAAATTTTTGGTGACTCTACTAGGGAGTCTTGTGACAAAGACCTGACTCTAAATAGTTTATAATGAATAAAAATAGTTTTTCCACATAATGATGTGTTTCATATGCTTCAGCCCAATCTAGGTTTTGAAAATACATAAGAAGATTTGATTTTTGACCTAGATGTAGTAGTGATGTGTTTCCTATACTTCAGCCTAATCTAGGTTTTGAAAATACATAAGAAGATTTTATTTCTGACCTAGATGCAGTAGCTGGGAAATCAATAGTTCTAAAAAAACTTTAGAGTTTTGGAAAGAGAAGAAGAGCTTGGTGAACACCTAAGAGGTATACTAGTGGTCCAAGAAGTAGTAGCAGTAGACATAATTTCTTGTGATCATGTAAGAGATTGAATATTGGTTTGAGTTCAAAAATTGGTTGACAAAAGATATACAAGAAGTGATCAAAGTGAGGGGTTGATTGACGAAGATTTTGAATCTTTTAAGAATTTGAAGTTTGTCCCTGACTTGAACACCTCCAAGAAAAGGAAAACTAATTCTTGCAGTAGCCCTTCCTCTCCTCTTGTAACTCCCATTGTGTCATTTACTATGCAACCTGTAATCCCAACAGGTGTTTTAATACCTTCTCATTTTAATACTCGACCCTCAAATTTTATATTTCCAAATATGGCCGCAAATCAGCCTTGGGGCAAAATAGCAGTCCTTCGAACCTAGGTGAAAACCCTCCTACTACTTTACTGAATTGAGGATCTCAGTTATTGAATGGATCATTCAGTGGTGACTCAGTCATTAAAGGAGCTCGGATGCTTAAGGAACTCGATAAAACCTCTAGTGCTTGGTGGAACTTGTGCTTGGTGATGCTTGCGGTGATCAGTCGACATAATTTCTCATTGATGCCTAGCATTCTTGGTTGTTTTACTGGCACTCATCAGTTCTGGTTTACCAACTGGAGTTCTTGAAGATTTTTTGGGCCAACTTGGTGTATTTAATGATGGTAACTGATGTTGCATTCTCCTAGGTAGATCTAGCAGCTGACATGGAGAATTAAATAATTGTAAGGCTATTTGAGAGCTGACTGATGTGGCATTTAATATTTGTTTATAGTAGAATCCGACTTAGATTAGGAGTTAATTGTTTCTTCCAGCTGACTTATGCTTGAGAAAATTTATTTAAGGTATCTTTGGGTAGTTGTTTTAGGGGTTAGTGAGACATAAGTGAAGGAAGTCTAATAAGGATAGTAATTGGATCCTATGAGATCTTGTAGATCAGATTATCTTGTCTAATATTTGTAATAGCAGAGCTAGTGGTTTTCTTGCTTGGAGACAAGGAGATTTCTTGGTGGCTTACGAACTCAAGTTTAGATCTACCTTAGAGTTTTCCACCATTTGCTGATGTGTTGGAGAGATGGATTAGCTAGGAGATTGAAAAATTAATTTTGTAATTGATTGTATTTGGCCCTAACCCGGAAGGTCTTACAGTCGAGCATGTTGAATGAATTTTTTTTTGAAGCATATCTTGTTGTGTATTCTGCATTGTTGGTATTTGGCTACAAGTTTGGACAATCCTTTATTGGATCATCTGACCTTGATTGCATCAAGTGGTATCAAAATGAGTTGATCTTGAGTAGGGTTGATCTTGTTGGCATACCAAGTTGGTGAAGAGCTTGTGTGTGATTCTAGTTGCAAAACCATGTTACTAAACTTGTGAAATCATGGCCTAGTTATTTGTGCAAGGTGTTAGGTTGATCTGACTTGCATACAACTTGGAGTTTTTCACAAGGTGGTCAGTCTAGGGTTTTTTTATAGAGGGTTTCTTTTCCTAGATCTTTGAAGATGCCTCCAAGAAGATTGGACCCTAGGGTGATTGCAGATCTCTATGATACTATGGAGTCTAGGATTACAAAGAAGGTGAAATCTAATTTTAGACTAAGATGGAATTGATGAAGAATAACATGATCACTGAGATCATGAGAGTTGTTGCTGCTATGTTGAGGAATCTTGGTATTGAAGATGGTTATGAGGAAGCTAGTGAAGTCTTTGAAGCTACTGGATCTAATGGGGATGATAGAACCAATTAGAGAGATAGATCTCATGAAGACAAAACTGGTCACTTGCAGAGATATAGATCTCAGTTGAGTACTAGTTACCAAATGGAAGTTTATAAATTCTCTAGTACTTTAACACCTGAGAACTTAATTAATTGGATTGGTGAGTTAGAAGACTTATTTGAGCTTGAAGAAATTGAAGATCCTCTTAGAGTGAGGTTAGCATAGACAAATTTGAAAGGACATGTTGCTCATTGTTGGAAAAAATTGCAAAGAGATAGAGAAGATGAAGTTGAAATGAAGATCAATTGGTGGAGGTTGATGGTAACTAAGTTGAAAGCTAAGTTCATACCTATCAACTATGAACTTGACTTGTTTAAGAATTTGTAGAGTCTGAAGCAAAAATATTTGATTGTTGAAGACTATACCAAGGAGTTCTATAAGTTGTCAATTCATTCTAGACACAAAGAATTTGGTAAGGAAAAGGTAGCTCGGTATGTGAATGGTTTAAGATTCAATATTCAAGATGAGATTGGTATGCTGAAGATTGATTCCATTGAGGATGCTTATCAATATGCTCTAAAGGTAGAAGATAAGTTGAAGAAGAAACAACATGGTAATTCTTGAGGGAAGGAGAAGATTGATAACTAGGTAAAGGATAAACTGACTGTTGGAGATGAACCAAAACCTATTGAGCCAACGAAGAGGACATGCAAGGTTGTTTTTAAGGTTACTTGTTATAACTATGGTGAATAAGGACACCGATATTTTGAATATTCACACGAGAAGTTTGGTAGTTGTAGGACTATTGTGGTGAATGAGAATATATTGAATGAACTAGAGACAAACTCTGAAAACTTGCTGGTTTGAAGAACATTGCTCGGTACTAAGGTGGAACCTTGTCAGAGGAGTAACTTGTTTAGAACTTGGTGCAAGTCAGGAGGTAAACTTTGTGATGTTATTCTGGATAGTGGTAGTATTGATAACCTGATAGCTAAGGATATGGTTCAGAAACTTGGTTTGAAGAGAGTAAGACATCCTTATCCTTATACAATTGGTTGGTTACAAGATATTCATGCTTTGGAAGTTGGGGAGCAATGTCTTGTTGATTTTTCAGATTGGTTAGTAAAAGGATCAAGTGTTGTGTGATATTGTGAACATGAGTAGTTGTCATATATTTCTCAGTAGACATTGACAGTATGATTGCAGAGATGTGCATGATTGTGTCAAGAATGTGTATATTGTTGAGAAGGATGGCATGAAATTTTCCCTAATGCCTTTGTTGGATACAACACTCTATTAGAGGAACCTAAGTATTGGTAGCTGAGTTGAGTTGTCATATCCTAAGAGGAATGATCATTAGTAAGGAGAACAAACCTATGTGTTGTCAAGGAAAGACTTGAAAAGGAAGAGAAAGTAGAAGTGAAAGAGTATGGAAGGTGAAGACTTGGAGGACATGTATGCGAAGAACCAGTTCGAGGTTTATGTGTTGAATCCTAGAAGATGTTCTTCTAGCTATTGAGAACATCTTTTCAAACTTGGGGTGTCTGATGCAGGGGCATCCGATGGTATTCGATAAATCTACATGGTGGTGTGTTGAAGTAGTTTTGTGTTTCTTAATTGTAGCTTTAATTGAGGATCTTAGTTATTGAATGGCTCATTCAGTGGTGACTCAAACATTAAAGGAGCTCAGACGCTTAAGGAACTTGGTAAAACCTCTTGTACTTGTTGGAACTTGTGCTCGATGATGCTTGTGGTGCTCAGTCAATGTACTTGCTCGATGATGCCTAGCATGCTTGGTTATATTATTGGTGCTCGGTAGTTCTAGTTTACCAACTGGAGTTCTTGAAGATTTATTGGGCTGACTTGGTGTATTTAATGATGGTAGATGATGTTACATTCTCCTAGGTAGATCTAGAAGCTGACATGGAGAATTAAATAATTGTAAGGCTATTTGAGAGTCGATTGATGTTGTATTTAAGATTTGTTTGTAGTAAAAATTGACTTGGCTTAGGAGTTAATTATTTCTTCTAGCCAACTTATGGTTGAGGAAATGTATTTAAGGAATGTTCGGGTAGTTCTTTTAGGGTTCAGTGAGACATATGTGAAGGAAGTTTGATAAGGATAGTAATTGGATCCTCTGAGATCTTGCAGATCAGATTGTCTTGTATGATATTTGTAATAGTAGAGCTAGTGGTTTACATGCTTGGAGATAAGGAGATTGCTTGGTGGTTCACAAGCTCAAGTTTAGATCTACCTTAGTATTTTCCACCAGTTGTTGATGTGTTATAGAGCTCGACTAGCTAGGAGATTCTACAATTACTTTTGTAATTGATTATATTTAGCCCTAACCCGAAAGGCCTTACAGTCGGGCATGTTGAATGAAAATTCTATTTGAATCATATCTTGTTGTGTATTCTGCATTGTTGGTGTTTGGCTACAAGTTTGGATAGTCCTTTATTGGATCCTCTGACCTTGACTACATCAACATGAAAACTACTTTTGAGGCAAGATTTAAAACTCCTTATAATGCAATGTCACTCTTGATCCAATTGAGCCAATTAAAAAAATAAATACATGAACCAATGCGGGAATTTTTGGTGAAGTTCAACAAGATGCCAGAAAGGATTCCTATGAATTCTAGGCCCAGTGACAAGAATGAAAAAATATTCTTTCTAAATTTTATGTCACCCAATATAAGTTTTCATCTACTAAAGGATGGAGTAGTTGATCTATCTGTTGCACAAAGACAATCCATTAAACTTGAAGATGCATTCATTACAGTGGGATAGTGGAAAAGAGAAGTTCAAACTTTAGGTGCTTCTTCTTCTACTACAACAGATCCCCTGATACAAAGAATGACAAATAATATAGCCATGCTCAGAACAAAATATAATAACTCTAGTTCTCCAAATCAATCACCTTATGAGGATGTCATTCATAGGCAATATAATCAGCCTCACAAGAAAATACCCCTCTTAACAGTGCCACAACCTAGATTGCATATCAAATTCATTCCAAAAGAGGCAATCTATTCTTTTCATCTAACAATTGATCGTGATGGTGAAACTTGTCCTGATTGGTTGAGGTGTCTTCAAATGAATGCGACAAAAGATACTCTTAGAAAAGAAGAAATTCAGGAGGAAAAATTTCCAACTGAGATTGGAAATTTGGGTTCCTCCTTTTTTGAATATGAGTTTGATTCTAAAAGAGGTAGAGATATCATAGTGACTCTACAAGATCCTTCATGTACAATCCTTACTCAGAACCAGAGGAACCAAAAGTTCATTCTTGACACTAGTTCATACAATGCTTCTCCTAAGGAAAAAGAGAAGTAAGTAATGATACTTCCTCTAATCCAAAAGGCTCACGGGTTAAAATTTTGCCAAGAAATAATACAACCTTATCCCCTCCTCTCTTCAATATTGTCAAATTTTATAAATCCGCTTCCATCTCAATTTCTCCTACCAAATACCTAAGAATTAACCCTAAAGAACTAGATAGATTGATCAAATATGTGAAAGGAGAACCAAGCTCACCTGCCTAGTTCAACAAACCTCTTAGAGGAAAAACAACAATAGTTCAAGAGCCTTCTATTTTTGTATCTGAAGTCATCTCAAAGGCCTCTGAAGAATCTTCATGTACCAACCATACAAAATAAGATAAAAGAGAAAAAGCTCAATCCTTTCTATATTTATTTACTTTTAAATGGAAAAAAAATTAGTAACTATATTATAGAGTCCGGGGCATGTGATAATATTATACCTGTCCCTATTTCTAAAGCCATTGGCCCCCCCACACTAAAAAATTTGGCTAGTGTTATTCTATGGATGGAAAGAAAGTACCACTGATGGACCAAGTTAAAGATGTACAAGTTGTCCTTATCACATGCCCTGATAAATGGTTGAAGTTGACAATTTTGGTTATAGACATCCCAACTAGCTATGACATGTTTCATAGTAGAATCTTTTGTAAAGATATGGGAGGAGATATAAATATGGATTGGTCAGAGGTGGTCATCCTAGTAGGTTAGAAAAAGATAAAACTTGAACCAAAACCTAAAAAAAGTACACAGTGGTTCCTTTTGATAATCTGAAATCCCAAATCCTTTACGAGGAGTGTCAGTTTGACAATTATGCAATTGTTCCTGGAGAGGAAACTAAATTATTTATTGAGAGTTAAAATGAAGGGAGGTTGTGGAGTATGGAATTTGACAGTAGTTGTTCAAGTTCAGGATCAGGAGATGGGGTGCTATTAGTTCCTCCTTCTAGAGAATGTATCCCTTTATCTTTTAAGTTAGATTTCAAAAATATTAATAACACAACTAAGTATGAAGCTTTCCTACTGGGATTGGAGGGAGCGAGGTCTAGAGGAATAAAGAAACTAATGGAAAAGGAAGATGTTGAGCTGATTGTAAAACAAGTAAGAGGTCAGTTTTCTATCAAAAATGAAAGGTTGGTGCATTATAGAAACCTGGTATGGAATGAACTTGAATTTTTTGATACCTTTTCCATTGAGTTCATACCTCAAAGTCAAAATACCAAGGTGGATCTTTAGTGGCTGTGGCTTCACTACTCCTACTACATCTTAATTTTAAAATACATACTTATAAGGTGGGGATAATCTATAGACCAAGAATACTAGATAACATAAAACATTGGCAAGTATTTGACAATGACACTCAGCTTAAAGGTTTTATTGGTTATATTGAAAATTTTTCCACCATATATTTTTAAGGATCTAACAGTGAATGTAAAGAAATTTGTGATGGTCTTAGTGAAGATGGTGAAATAATCCAATTAAGGGGAAATAAGATTCCAAAGGGGTTGGTGTCTCTAGAACATTTGTTTCATAGGAGAGATGATAGTATAGTTAAAGAGAAGGTACCACATTCTAATACCTCTAAGGAATATGATAAGATTGATATTGGTGATGAAGGTAACCCCAACTGCATTTCAATAGGAAAAAATTTCTCTTAGTAGGAGAGAAACAATCTGAAAAGATTACTAATGAAGTACAAGGACATTTTTTCTTGGGGATATGAGGACCTCAAGGACTTCAAAAATGGCTAATTTAGACATCACATCCCTTTGAAGCTTAGTGCCACACCATTCTATCAAAAGCTTAGGAATTATAACCCAAAGGTATCTGAGGCTATATTGAAAGAAGTAGAAAAAATGTTGAAAGCCAGAATTATTTACCCCATCCATCATTCTACATGGATAGCTAATATAGTGTTAGTATGAAAGAAAAATGGTGAAATCAGGATCTACGTTGATTTTAGGAACTTGAACTAGGCTAGCATGAAGGATAATTATGTGTTGGCAGTTATGGAACATGTTCTTTAGGCTATGTCAGGGTCAAAAATAATGTCAATGCTAGATGGATACTCTGGGTATAGCTAAATCAGTGTGGCAAAGGAAGATCGGCACAAAATGACTTTTATAATTTGCCATGGTGTACTTTTTCTTATAACCAAATGTTGTTTGGTTTGATTAATATCGGTACCAAATTTCAACAAGAAATGAACTCTTCTTTAGGGGATCTGTGAAACAAAATCATTATGATTTACCTAGAAGATTTGACCATATATTCAAAGAGAAGAAAGAAGCATCAGAGAGACCTAGAAACTATTTTGTAGAGGTGCAAACACCATAGTATATGTCTGAACCTAAAAAGGTTAGTCTTCTTTGTAGAAAATGGAAAACTCTTGGGGCATATTATTTCCAAAAAAGGAATTAGAATTCACCCTGATAGGGTTAAGGCTATCTAGTAGCTCAACCTACCCTCTAATAGAAGTGGATTGAAATCATTCTTCGCTCAGGTGAAAATTTTGAGGGGTTTTGTCCCGTAATTCTTGGAGATTACTAGACATATGGTAGACATGATAAGAGAGAAACACCTTTTAAAGTGGAATGAAGGAGGAAAAAAGGTTTTCAAGGATATTAAAATAGCTATATCTCAGGTCCCTATGTTGACAAGTCCATATTTTAGAAAGGATTTCATTATTTATTGTTACATGTTAGAACACACTCTGTCTAACATTTTGATGTAGAAGGATGACATAGGGAAAGAAGAACATATTACCTTCATGAGTACACCATTGAAGAAACATGAGATCAAATAAACCCAAGTGGAAAATCATTCCTTTGCAGTGGTGAAAGAAGTGAAACAATTTAGGTATTATATCTTACACTCACAATCCACTGTTTATGTTCTAGAAATAGCAGCGAAAATAATTTTGACACAACAGGAGATAGGGATGAACAAGAGGACAGTGTGGGTAGCCAAAATTCAGGAATATGACTTAACAATTAAGCCAACCAATTGGTATGAGGGTGAGGTCTATGTAAGCTAATAGCTAAAAATGGAGAACCATTAGTAGAAGAAGTAAATGAAACTCCTATGGGTCTATTGGTAAGTTTAGTAGATCCATGGTATTCAAATGTAGCATACTACCTTACATATCGGGAATGTCCTAAACACCTAAATTCCATGAAAGGCGCAATCTAAGACTAAAGGCATCCAATTATCATAATTCTCAATGTGTGCCAAGTATAAAAGAGGGATTGATAGAACCTTTCTCAAATGCATGGATACTGAGCAACAAAAGGATTTATTAAGAATGTATTCCACACTGAATCTTGTGGTGGGAATTTTTCTTCTATAGTCATAGATTTTAAAGTCCTCAAGAACTATTTTTATTAGCTCGGGATGTTTAAAGACATGTATCATTATGTAAAAAATTGTGAGAAGTGAAAACTATTCACAGGATGACCATAGCTTGTAGCCCTACCTCTGAAACCAGTGGTGGTAGATGAACATTTTAGGTAGTTGGGAATAGATTTTATAGGGCCTGTAAACCTATGATGCAGTGCTGGGCATGTAAATATCCTGATAGCCACTGACTATTTTACAAAGTGGGTGGAGACAATCCCCACAAGGAAGGCAAATTCTCATGTGGTTGGTGATTTTCTAATGAATCATATTTTTGTTAGGTTTAGAATACCATAGAAAATAGTAGGAGATAATGCTACATACTTCTCTTTAGAAGAAATCTCAATGTTCTTCTATGAACATGGAATATCATTGGCTAATTTGTCAGATTATTTCCCTTGTGGGAAAGGTCAGGAAGAATACAGAAACAAAAATCTAGTTTCTGTAATGAAAAATTTGATGGGTGACAATCTTTGTGATTGGCATAAAAAAAAATATTAAGCTTTATGGGATGATCAAACTACCCCTAAAAGAGCTCTGTTTGAACTAGTATGTGGAGTGAGTGCATAGGTATCACTGCCTCTTGAATTATCTACTGCAAAGTTCTAGTTTGTGATTGAAGACCAAAATTTTCAAAGCTCTTTAGAAAAATGGGTCATGTACTTAAAAAGTTAGAGGACGAAAGGGAAAAATTGGTATATCACATTACAAAACATCCAATGAAAGTGAAATAGGTTTTTGATATGAGGGCCCATACCCACAATTTTATGGAAGGAGATGAAGTCTTATTGTGGGATAAGAGGAAAGATCCCAAAGGAGCTCATAGGAAATTTGAATCCTTATGGAAAGGTCCTTTCATAATTTTTGAAGTGATCAGTTAAAATGCATTCTGCTTATCCTACCCATATGGTACTATTATGCCTTTCACTTATAATGGGTAGGATTTGAAATTGTTCAAACTATGATCTTGTTCAGGAAATTTATATACATAGAAGTTAGTCTACTTCTCTCTCTTTCCTCAAGAATAGGTGTGTGGATGAGTTCTTTCCCCTATTTTTGGTCTACAGAATGAGTGATTTAAGTTCTTTGCATATTCTTGACATGCAATCCCCCAGCCAGAGCTGATGTTAGTATCTATATGAGTCACCTTGTATAAGTTTCTTTGATCCTTGTATTTGTTTTGAAAATCTTTTCTCAATATCTTTTCCCCAGTCACAGGTCATGTCCCATTCCTGTGGTCACTTCCCATGATGTCCATCATGCTGCTTTAAATCTATTTTGTATGACTGGTCTTTCTCACTTTACGTGTTTGTGGCTTTAAGTCATTATTGAATCACTTTGAACCACTTCGTACCTCAATTGAAAGTAGTTTAAATAGGTTCAATAAGGAATTTCTATCTAACACTTGTACCTACAAGTGGGATCCTTCGATAAGTCATGATATAGCCACAAACCACTTTGAACCACTTTGTACCTTGGTTTAGAGCAGTTTAAAGAGGTTCAAAGAAGTTCATATTGTACCCAAAAGAAGATTTGTGGCTGAAATGAAAAGTGATGTGACATGCCAAATAAGAACTCATTGTAATGATGGTATAGTAATCCTTGGGAATCTCATGGCTATGAGAATAGTTTGAGATGACAACACAAGCTAATAGGATTAATTCTTGGCGAGTGTGAAGTAATGGTGTCAAAGAAAAATAAATAATGAGATGGACAATTTTTCTAAGGCTATTGGTAGAAAATCCTTATGTCAGACATATGCCCCACTCCAGTAACAATCCTCAATTAATTCTCAAATATTTTATGTACTTTGCAGGTATGTTAGTAGCTTTAAATCATGTCATGCTAGTTTATTTCTCTCGAAACAAAGAGATTGGGAAGGTTTGGTTGTGGAAGATAAGAGTTATCTTTGAGTTATAAAATTGTAGGTAAACACCAAGGGCCTTTCCTTTGTTTGTTCTTTGCATGTTTATTTGATTTTCAAAGGCTGCAAAGTGTTGTGTTGTTTCAGGGGGAAATATGATGTCTGTATTTCTTTGGTAATATGACTAGTTTAGAATGTCAAGGTTTAGTGATTTCAAACACTGACTTGATGGGAATTGAGGTAGATAAAATGGTGGATAATTTCAATAACTTTTTGGAAAAAGAACATACCCTAGAAATTATGTCGAGTGGGCTTCTTCAAGCTGTCACTTTTCTCCCTACTGTGACAAACCCTAAGTTTATTCAACAAATTATAAACCGTTATGATGTGAAGTTTAAATGTATATTGAAAAATGATGGTCAAAGTCTTTTATACATAACCAAGGAGACATTTATTTCAGTTTTCAAGCTACCAAATGAAACCTTCTCCAGTTTCAGCCCAACCCAATGTTACACCCAATTGCATAAACAGTTTGAGAAGGACTGCAATAATATTGCCCGAAAGTGAACTAAAATATTTCATAAAGGGGGTTCTAGCCTACCAAAGGTATTTTTAAAAATGACCACATGAAACCACATATTCATGACCTAGTAATCCTATTGCACAAAGTGAAGGTTTTATCTCAAGTACTCCTTTTTGAAGACAGGATGTATCATTACATGCAAATCATCCTAGATGGAAAATAGCATCTGGATTGGGCCAAACTAATTACTAGTTCAATGAGAGATGAGCTCAAACAAACACAAATGATTAAGAAGGAATTTTATATGTCCTTGTATTTAATATATTTCCTATCATGTACCCAGGAACTTGTCGGGATTCCTCATGAACCATGGGATGAAGATATAAACATCCATGGGTACTACCACTTATTGTAAAGAGATAGAGTAATAGAGAACTATTGCAGGGTTCACGATGTATTTTTGGGAAAATTATGCTATGACTTGGCTAGAATTTTAGGGGAAATGATCTCACCAGGTGCACAAAAATTGGATCAGAAGTATGGAAACTTTTGCATTCAATTCCCAAGGTTAACATATATAAGAGTGAGAGCATTTGATGAGGAACCTCTCAAGTTTCCCAAGGCATGCCTTTGATTATTTCATTCTGGCAGAAATATGTAGGCAATTGTTCAAAATGATTAAAAATACTCTTCTTGAAGAGAAATGGGATTCTCTATTTCCTGTTAAACTTGGGGCTCTAACTTGTAAAAGCATGATTGACACCTCAGTAGCTGGAAGTGATTTATTGAATTTTAATATGCAATTTTACAAGGAAAGAAGAGGTTTTGACAGTAAGGGTTTTGCAAGATAAAACTTGAATTTGGAGAATCAAATGGAGATGGTTCCTCACATTGAAGATTTATTAGAGAATTATGGCCATGAAAAGGAGATAGAAAAGAGAGATCATTCAAGACTGCTAATACCTCAAATAAAAGCTTTACAATTGAAACTCAACACTGAAGGCCTAGATGAAGATGGCTTTGATGTTGTTAAACCTGGTTATGAAAGTTGAGACAAGGGAATTCTACTTGAGATTTATTGGACCAGAGAAGAGGAGGATCACATAAGGGTGAGGGAAAGGTCCATCCTAAGATACATGTATAGTTGGTTAAAGAAGAAGAGATAGAGAAGAGATTAAGAAGTACAAACAAAAAAGAACTAATACAAGTCCTACCTCATTTCAATTATCACACAACCCCTCTAATACCTTTTTTTATTAATTATGTAGGTAACAATTTTCTATCTAAAAATAAGGAAACTTCAAGTGAACTTCTCATCAAAACACATCCTCATCATCCTACTGCACCTCAAACAAGGTCAAGAAGAAGATCTCATACTCGCACCCAGATGGCTACTCTAGATTCAAGTTTTGTAGATATATAAATAAATGAGGATGATATCTCTTTATCAATAGAAGAGTAGAGGAAAGAGAAATAACATGTGACACTTGCTAGGTCAATAGATAATAGGTTAACCTCTAGCTCTATTCCCCCTTGGCTGTCTAATTTGGTAAACAGAGCTTGAAACTAGTTTCCTTTCCTGTGAAGGATATAGTCACCAAGTATGCAGATCATACACTCCAAAGGCCAAAAGAATTTAAAAAAAATACTAGGTTGAGCATACACCCTACCATAAGAAAATTAACTGTGTAGATCGTGACATAAAAACAAAAAGAAAGTGCTCAAGAACTCAAAGAATAATATTTTTAGGTTACTAAGATGAAACTGGGAGTCATTAACTATGACAAAAGAGACCACTTGTTTAAATTCTTGGTTGATCATATGATGGGCCAGTCTTAGAAGGATGGTCAAAAAAAGAGGGAGATCAAATAATTGGTTATAACCATGGTTGAACTCATTAATTCTTTGAGCAATGTAGGGGCATTACCTTTTGTTTAGACTCCTTAATCGTTCGATCCCAATTCTTCTGATAGAAAATAATTCTTGAAATAGATGAAATAGGGGAGGGCCTTGGCTAAAGCGATGAGTAACTGGATTGATGGTATTGTTAAAGAAGGAAGCAAATTTATATATGAGTTCATTATCACCTACATAGAAGGGGAAACACTACTTAGTGAGATCCAAACTCTAATACCAGGTTGGGAATTAGATGAAGCATCGTAAGTGCATGAAGTGGAAAAAATATAGGGTAACAAAGTTTTATTAGAGAATCTAATGAAGTCAGTGGACTCCTACATGCTATACATGTTGAAGAAGAATATGGGATTGAAAGGCACCTTTTTCAAATCTACAATCCAAAATGTGCAAGCTATAGGGAAGGAGATAAAAGAAATGCACAAGAATGCATTGAAAGATATCAAAGTGGTAAACCAATCCGGCATTCTCCAATTTGAAGGAAACCTAGATCTAGACGCTATGGTAAAAAAATTTGAAGCCTCTATGTATGCCATCAAAGAAAGTGAAAACCCCAGAGCTCAAGACTTCACCAGAATATCAAACATAGAGGCACTGTTGTGCCAAAATAGAGGGAAACTACCTAAATAGGCGGAGAGAATTAAGGAGCTGAAATGGGAAAAAAATGAATGCAGAGAAAATTTGTTAGGATTGAAAAGATTGCAGTCTCACCTGACATTGGAGTTCATCAGAACTTTCATGAGCTAGAAATTAGTCAAGGATGCCATGTGGGATAATGACCAATTAGAGGAGGTAGGATAACTATCTTTTGTTTAGTTGCTTTGATAAGTGGACAACTATCTTTAAACTATTGTTTTATTATATTACTAGTTCATAATTATTTGTTTGTCGACAATCTGAGAGGCTGGGTTTTTAGGGAGGCCTCCTGGATTGTGAAACTATTTATGCTGGAGCATAAGACTTTTTAGGGGTTAGAATTTTTAGTTAGAATTCAGCTTTCAATACTGATAAGTAATACTTTCCTTTTGAAGAGCTTATTGGAAAGAAATAGCGATCTAAATATCTGTTTTGGCTTTGAACTTTACAATACATATATATTAATGCAAAGTTCTAGTTTAAATATTTAAGTTTAAACTCATGGTCTATTGATTCCTTTGCGAGTTGATACATTATTTACTCTGCATTATTTATTTTCTATTTTGTGATCTTAAGTCTTTCCATAGTGATTTATGTTATTTTTAAAAATAGAAAATTAAATCTTAGAGAGTTGAAAGAACTCTGTTTTCTTTGAAATTTTCTTGATCTTGTGTACAATCTCTAAAAATACCTCTATACCGAAGAGTATATGAGAGATCCTTAACTGCTTTTGGGTAAAAAGTACATATGTGCATGGTTTGATCATAAATTCCTTGAATATTTGTGAGAGCGAGTTGTATCTCATAAAATTCAAAGGTTAGTGACTATGATGTGTTTACCCAACTACTATGAACTATTTTTCTTTAGGAGAGGGTGATAGAGATAATTTATATTCCATTTAGTGTGAAAACAAATCTATTCACTAACAACTTGTTTGCATAAATATTAATCAACCTAATTGTGACTATATTAGAGAGATGTGCATTTTGAATCTTTGATTGACATTATTTGTTTGTCTAGATTTCATTCATCTCATGCTCAACTTTTCCAATTTTAATTGTTATAAGAGTTGATCAATAGTTTTGGTTAGAAGTCTTGTACATTAGGCATTATTGCAATTGAGTGAGTAGTTTTCTTACCTTTTTGGGCTTCGTGGTTAAGTCTTTCCTCATTCATTTCAACTAGTTATTCAAATTTTATTCACATATTTACGTGTGGTGTTTGGCACAATCAAACCAAAGTTTATTGCTTGTTAATTTTTTTTAGAAGAGTGCACATTATTTCCTTGGCAAGACGACGTCTTATCAAGTGAACTACGGGTTGTTAATTTTTTTGTGTCCATGGGCAATATCATCATTCTTGCATTGTGATGCAATCTTCTTGCCATTATCTTATGAAATCTTTCTTGGTCTTTCTTTGATTCTAGGGTGTTGCAGAGTCACCTAAAACTCTAACAATCCTTCTCCCTTTTCCTTTATATTTCTCTCTCTATATCTCCCTCCTTATCTATCTATTTATTTCTATTTTTATTTCTCCCTCTAAATACTAAATAAGAAGGCCTGTAGAATGTTGAAACCCTCAGATCTGACAATAGAAAAGCTCCACCTGCAGATCCGAATCACAATGCATACAATCCCCGAATCCATATGCAAACAAGCTTTACCCAAAAATCCAATCACACACGCAAATGTTCAAGAACACCAAGCAATTCCAAAAATCTCCAAAAGCTCTCTCCAAAATTCTCCAAAATCTAACTCCATACAAAATGAATGCAAACTCCCTCTATTTGGAAATCAATTCCACCAATCAAGTAAAACCCTAGATGACTCACAAAGAACTCCTAATCAAACTCTCCCACTTTTGTTGAGAGAAAATACTAATTAATAATTAACAATAAATATAATTGTGCACAACTCAACTTAGTCTCCTAAAGACAAGTTCTCACCATTTTCAAACAAATCACTTTCTAATTATGCACATGTTAATAATTTAAAATACATATTAAATAAATAAAATACTTAATGCATCATAAAGCATGCAATTAAATATTTAATTATTTAATAATACTCACAAATATAATAAAATCTAATTCTCAATAAAATACTCAATTAATTCCAAATAATCAATTATTTAATTTTAATTAAATTTCATCAAAATAAACTTAGGACATAGTCAATATTAATTCTCAAATATTCAAATAATCAACTTTAATTTAATTTCCTCAATTAAATCCTAGGAGCATATTTAATCATTAAATTCAACTATGCACCTAACATTGATAATCACATAAAATAATCTAAAAAAACATAATTCAACTATAATCAATAAATTATTAAACACCCACATAACCACAAATCAACTGAAATCATATGACATAAAATCAAACAAAACCAAAACCAAGCAACACCAGAAAGGGATCCACGAACTTTGCCAACCTAACAAATTCGGATAGGGTAGTCAATAGATACTTATCCAACAACTAGGATAAATGAATTTTGGGTTAGGGTTTTGGATCCATGTTATCTCCCCTCTCTTACCATCTGAAATATTGCGATAGGACATGCTCATCCTGACAATTCAGGGAAGATGATGCCCAGTACCTACGAACCTGCATACAACACCCGTATGTACATACATAAATAGATATATAACAGACAATGGCGAGGATTGGCCAATCGTGTGGATCTCGCAAGCAACTACGACTCTATCCCTCAACCACATCAGGCACGTCAAACAAAAATGTAACACAAACACATCAACCATACACATGCACGTATGGGGTCAGTGAAATCATAAACATTGATGATTTCCTAACATATAATCTAACATCCTAGAGTAATCATAACATTAATAAAATTGGACTAGGGGTAGTGGTACTACATCCATCCCCACTAGGATTAGGCTTACTCCTCGAAGCCTACAAGAAAATGAGGATTCACGTCCCCCAAACACAAAGCATTTACCAAAAACAAAACACAACATCTGAAAACAAGTCATCGAATAAGAACATCATATGCAGTCATTAAGAACAATATAATATCTAGTGTAAGAACAAACTGAAAATCACATTGATCAATCATTCATTTACAATTCGAAAAATAAATCTAAACCTTTACTCATTCCTCAATATAGAAAACATCTAGCAATCAATTGCATAAAGAACACATTCAAATTTACATCAATCAATCAGTTTAAAGGGTTCATATAGATCTAGTTAATGGAACACTCATGCGAACATAAAGGATACACAACAATTCTAGTATCACACAACACATATAGTACCATCTCTGTGATGTCCTCCCTTATACATACTATCAGGGCTTCATAATGAACATGATAGAAACAACACTTATCACAGAACAGGGCCAACAATAACAAACATTCAGAGTAGCCACCACAAAACTCAATAGGTAAAACCCAAGTGGGAGAATCATAAGTCCAACATTAAATCATAAGAGCGCTCAATTTTCAACAATAAATTAAGTGTGACTAGCATCACAAAATAGATAACAAAAAGAGAGTTAGGTGACTAATCCAATCATAAGAAAGTTCAAAATTTTAATGCTAGCCCATGCACATCACGAACAATTCATAAATTAACCAAAAATGAATCATCAATCATAACACATCCACATAACAAGGTGACTAGTAATAGCCACACTCAAGGGAGTAATCACTTCACGACATCCAAAGGTATTCCCCCCCTAGATACATTAGAGAAGGTAACCATACGCAATAAATAGTCACACACCTATGACAATCTCCAGACTAGTGATATCTCGAAGACATTTAAGAGAAGGAAGAACACAAATGTTTGGATGTAGTTTAATGGTTATCAAAACACAAAAGAGTTATATGTCTATGCTTGGTTTCAAGTTTAACAGTCAATATATACACACGATCCTGTGGATCAAGCATAAAAGTAAATATCATATTCTCCTCTATAGAATATGAAGAAAAAACTCAATACAACATGAGCCCAAATGGTTAAGTTAGGGATGATAATCGGAATAAACACTCACATTAAATATAATACTGAAATCATGCCACAACCGACTCATGCCCAAGCCTTTGTTTTTCCCCTAGGTCTTCTACTACCCGAAAACATAACAAGCAAAAGAAGACACTCCAAGCACGAAGAAGACACATAGGCATCATAGAAAATTGGAATTTAGACATAAGCATACAAAATTCCATTTTGAACATAATTGAATTTAAATACAAAATTACACAAATATACTGAGAAAAACTAATCATAAACATTAATATGATATCATAACAAAAGAATAATCCCTATAATCATCCTATAGGTACAACAGAACAATAACACCCAATTTCTGTATAAATGTAACACTTGTAAAAATACATGTCGCCACTCTTGGACACTTAAAAAACTCTCAAATTTAACATACATGCATAAGAACATATTATTAACCGAATACTCCATGGAGTTGCAATATTAACTTATAAATACACATACATTATTCTACCTAAATTTTACAAATAAAGCATAGGTCTAGCAAGATCTCATTTGATTAATGCTGCAAATAAACTACGTTACTCAACTTATATTTTACATCTAATTATAAAATATAAATTAACTATCGAGAAAGTTCCATGTCTACATCAATGGTCTAATAAACTAATCAATCCCAAAGTTTACAAGAAACAATCTTCTCTATAAACTATCCCAAATTAATGTTCAAAGGATGATGAAATAACATACTTTAAATTTCCATACCAAATAAAACTAGTTTAATAAATCAAACTAATTTAATAATTTAATCTAATTCCATAAACAAATTAATTTATTACTAATAATAAATTAATCTAATCCCAATCCAAATTAATTTATTAAAAATAATAAACAAAGTAAATATGATTAAGTTAAAATCAATAAATATAATTTAGTTTAACTAATATTAAATTAAATTAAATAATAAATAAAAATACAAAACATCTATTAACAATGAAAATTAACAATTAACATAAATAACAAATTAAACATATTTTAAAAAGAAAAAACCAAAAGGGGTGGGGGAGCGGGCCCAACCCGCCCCCCCTCACGCCCTCGTGCCTGAAGTTCATGTGTTTCCCCTAGGCAGGGGTACTATCATGGCAATACCCACTGCCTTGGCAGTGATGTACTACCGTAGCAGTACCTACTCTGTCGGCGATTGTACATACTCCGAGCGCATGCGGGTTAGGGGGTGTGGTGGCCCCTACCGCATAAAACCTATTTTCTTTTTATTTTTTTTAAATTTTTTTTTTAAAAACAAACCCAAATTAGCATATAGCATAAGGCTATTAAATATTTCTTTAATATATTTTTTTTAAAAGACTAACACTCTATTTTGCCTTGTATTTTTTTTTAACAAAATAATATATTTCTGAAAACGAAAATAAAAGTATAGTAAAGAATATTTTTCAAAAATGGAAATAAAATTTATTTTTCTAAGAATTTATTGAATTTCTTGTTCTCTCTCTAATCTGTCTTTTTCCTCTTAACAATATTGATTAAATATTCAACCAATTAAAACATGGGACACTAATTTTTTTGTCTTATCCAATACTTTTTTTTTACTATATATTTTTACATAGAGAATGGAATTTTTTCCCAGAATAAAGAATTTTCACTCAAATTGGGTTTTTGACAACAACCCACTAAATTAATTTATTCAAACTACAGAACTAACTATATAGAGATTGATTTTTTATTTTCTAAGAGTTCTAGGATGAATTTTTAATCCAAAATCGAACAGCATAACCCTACTGTGCCAATTTTGTATAAAATTATAAAATAGCAATCCTATGAGCTTTCTAAACCCCAAATTGAAAACATATACAAAAAATAGATCTATATCTACAAACTGAAACAAACATAGAGAAATTACAGAAAGAATTACTGATGAATTCACAAGGGAACCTCCACAAATCCCTACTTCAATTTCAATGCTAAATACTGAATAAGAAGGCTTGTAGAATGCTGAAACCCTCAGATCTGACAATAGAAAAGCTCCACCTACAGATCTGAATCACAATGCATACAATCCCCGAATCCATATGCAAACAAGCTTTACCCAAAAATCCAATCACACACACAAATGCTCAAGAACACCAAGCAATTCCAAAAATCTCCAAAAGCTCTCTCCAAAATTCTCCAAAATCTGATTCCATGCAAAATGAATACAAACTCCCTCTATTTGGAAATCAATTCCACCAATCAAGCAAAACCCTAGATGACTCACAAAGAACTCCTAATCAAACTCTCCCACTTTTGTTGAGAGAAAATACTAATTAATAATTAAAAATAAATATAATTGTGCACAGCTCAACTTAGTCTCCTAAAGACAAGTTCTCACCATTTTCAAACAAATCACTTTCTAATTATGCACATGTTAATAATTTAAAATACATATTAAATAAATAAAATACTTAATGCATCATAAAGCATGCAATTAAATATTTAATTATTTAATAATACTCACAAACATAATAAAACCTAATTCTCAATAAAATACTCAGTTAAATCCAAATAATCCATTAATTGATTTTAATTAAATTTCATCAAAATAAACTTAGGACATAGTCAATATTAATTCTCAAATATTCAAATAATCAACTTTAATTTAATTTCCTCAATTAAATCCTAGGAGCATATTTAATCATTAAATTCAACTATGCACCTAACATTGATAATCACGTAAAATAATCTAAACAAACATAATTCAACTATAATCAATAAATTATTAAACACCCACATAACCACAAATCAATTGAAATCATACGACATAAAATCAACCAAAACCAAAACCAAGCAACACCAGAAAGGGATCCACAAACTTTGCCAACCTGACAAATTCGGATAGGGCAGTCAATAGATACTTATCCAACAACTAGGATAAATAGATTTTGGGTTAGGTTTTTGGATCCGTGTTATCTCCCCTCTCTTACCATCTGAGATATTGTGATAGGGCACACTCATCCTAACAATTCAGGGAAGACGATGCCCGGTACCTACGAACCTGCATACAACACCCGCATGTACATACATAAATAGATATATAACAGACAATGGGGGGGGATTGGCCAATCATGTGGATCTCGCAAGCAAGTAACTATGACTCCATCCCTCAACCACATCAGGCACGTCAAACAGAAGTGTAACACAAACACATCAACCATACACATGCAAGTATGGGGTCAGTGAAATCATAAGCATTGATGATTTCCTAACATATAATCTAACATCCTAGAGTAATCATAACATTAATAAAATCAGACTAGGGGTAGGGGTACTACACTCTCTCTAAATTAATGGACACTTTGTCACTAATTATTTCTTGATTCATAATTTTTTTTTAATGATATTTGGAACCCTACAAATGAATGTATAATTTATTTAAAGGTGTCACTTCTTCATGGAGACTCTTTTGAACAAACCTCATCATTTTTTGGATGGTCTACTCATTGACATCAAGTATAATAAAAATGTATGCAAAAATTAGAACAAAATTTTCACAAATTGACCTTCTACAACTTACCCATCACACACCAAAGTGCAATTGCTAGTTTATTTACAATATATAGTGTAAATATGTGGCAAGACTACATATATAGCAATTGAACTCTATACAATTAGTAGCCCATCTCCTTACATCTCTTTATTAGATGAGTTGGTTGATATTTTTTTAATTCCTTATCTTATCTTTTTGTAATGTTTTAATAATCATAACCATAATCCAAAGCTTAAACCCTAAACCTAACCATAAGCCTAACTCTAACATTAAACCTTAACATCGAACCTATAACCATAACTATAAGCCTAAACCCTAACCATAATCATATGCATTAAATGTTATACCCTAATCATAAATATTAAAACATAATTGTAGACGGTAAACAATAAACCTGATGCTCCTAACCATGATATAAATGATAAACCTACCCCTAATTTATTCAACATATAACACTAAACATTAACACTAAATCCTAACCCTAATATTATCTCTAACCATAAGTCTAAACCCTAACCCTAACCATAATCATAAAACTAAACTAAATCCTAACCGTACTGCTAATCTTAACGTTAATCCCAAACCATAAATCTATTCCTAACCATGACCATAAACTGAACCTTAACACTAAACCCTAACCCTAATCAAAGTAATAAATCTAAAACAAACTCCACCCCTAATGCTGACCCTAACCATGATATAAACTGTACAACTAATGGTAACTCTAGCTTTGATATAAACAACAACCTTAAATGCTAACCCTAATCATATTAATTTATTTAAAGTGTTATACGCGGCAGCTACTACTAGCTAATATATACTCTATATTTCAAATACGAGGCATTTAATTTTTTCATCATTCATCTTTAATAAAAATTAAAGTTGGAAAAATTAAAGACCTCCATACATCTTGAGAATATATATTAGCTAGTTTTAATGCCTTATCTTTTCTTTTGTAATATTTTAATTTTTCTTTTTACTTATATGTTGATGTTTGAGCATATTTAATGTATATCCTTCTGAATTTAAAGACAACTCCTAGCAAAACCCTCGATTTGCGTTCAGAGGTAGTTGTACTTTGTTTCTGAGCTTCATTTGAATTTATTTTCTGAAAACATGGCGTCGCAGTCCAATACAGGCGGAAATGAAGGAGGTGGGATCCAAAATTCTCACAACGTGGTCGATATTTCTTCAACTCCAGAAAGCCCTGAGAGGGTTGAACGTTCTATCAGAGTATATTTGAGTTTTTACATGGCAGGTGTTTCCATATATACTAGATCCTTCTTGTCAATGCTGGAATTACTGCTCGGGAATATGCCCAAGGACAATACACAAAAGATAGGAGCTCTGGTTTTACTAATAATGTTTCTTTGCTGTAGTGGGTATCCAATAATCTGGATGATGATTGCCTATTTCAAGACAATGGACTTCCTCACAGGCCACATCAATATACCTAGAAGGTCAGTCCTCTCATTACCAAATTTGGAATATATAAGCTTGTTAATGTATTAAGATGGATGATTATGCCAAGCATTGGGATCAGATCTTGTTGGAGTTATCAGTCTTCCACTGTCCCCTCTCTTCTTAAAAAAAATGAGGTTCATTATTAAAATATTCTAATAATCAAATTAATAATGTCAGTTTAATAGGTTCAGCAACACCCACTGGAGGATGGTCCTGGCGATTGGGAAGTTTAATATCTTTTTTGTATATTCTGTTGTGGTTTTGTACTCAAGCTTATATATTTATATGCCCAATTTTGTCTTTAGCTCTTCTTGGATCCGTCTTTTGTCGTGATCTATGGTGTTCTTGTTGGTCTGGGATTATTTACAGGAGTGTTACTCTTATGCTCGTTGTTTCTTAGGGCTTCCTATCTATTCTTCACGGCTGTTATGTACTTGTCCTACTTTTTATATTAATAATTTATGATGGATGTTGGACAGTTAATAATTGATTTTTATTTATAGAATTTTTAAAGATCATTAAGGTAGGGTTTCATGGAGGGCTTCCTTAAAAATAGAGCTCTGTCTAATGAGTTATTTTAGTAAAATTTTAAAGTGAGCTATCTTATGAATTTTGTAGTGTGCTTCATCTTAAAAGTTTTAGTTCTTAAAAAGGAATAAATTTCTAAATTTTATTTTTTAGTAGGATTTTTTTGGTTTTGGTGAGAATAAAGTGTGCAGATTTTTGAGATATGATTGAAATTTTTCTGTAACCCCCAAAAATTTCTTATGAGACCTCTTGGACCTCAAAAATAAATCTGTAGCTCTCCCCATAAGATCTCTGACTAAATATTAGAAATTAAAACATTGTTTAAGATTTTAAATAATCATGTAACCCCAGAAAAATTCTTATGTGATCTCTTGGACTTAAAAAAATAAATCTGTAGCCCCTTCATAAGACCCTGCCTAAATATTAGAAATTAAAACATTGTATATGTACTTTTCTGTTATTAGTTAATATAATTTTTAATTTTCAATTTTATTTCTGTATTAATATGAATATATAATTACAAATGTTCATGCCTGTATACTTATTTTAAACTAAAACAGCATGCAAGATTGGGTATCTTTCACCCAAAGTGTTCAACCGGGAAGGAAAGTCGCCATGAGCGCTGCTATCATTGGATTCCTCTGGTTTCTTGTACTTATGGTATTCGAGATGAGTGTTTGAAGGTGAGCTAACTAAATCCTATCAAAACTACCTTTCGTATTAGTCATTTTACATCTCAGGTTTAACAAATTTAATGTCTATTTAATTTCTACACAATAATTTGTTTTGATTATTCTAAATTCACTTAAACTTCGTGCTTTGCAAGGATATATATTATTAGAAACGTTAATCTTTGATGAGAAGGTTGATTTGATAAATTTATGGAAAATTTTAAGCTGCCTTCCAGCGCATTAATGGGGCCAGTCAAGTCAATTTTGCAAAAGAAAATAAAGCTTCAGCAAAATGGTCTCCTCCAAAGCAAGGATGCGTCAATTAATTTTGATGGAATATTTTGGGCACTCTTAGAGCAAGATGTGTAGTCAATTAAGTAGTTCTTCCTAGGTTGGTAAGGTTGTGTGAATAAATTGGACACTAATCAGTTAAGAAAGAATAAAATATATGCAGCAATGAAAAACTACACATGCCTTAAAGAAAGGATATTGTCTCTTAGAGAGAAATCCCAAGAATAAAACAGACTCATAGTAAAACATACACAAAAGAATCATTCTCTCTGCAGGTGACCAACAAACTAAGGTTCAAATCATGGATCTATATTTTAAAAAGAGTTGGTGATATTGCAGTGAAATGGCTTTTGAATAAACATGTGCAATGACTTATAGAACAGTAAATTTTACTTCTTTGATGAATTAGAGTGTGACTTTTAGATGTTGTTGAATAGAATATTGAAGAGGAAAGAACTATTTGTTTAGATCAGTTAGTAATAGTGACAATGGTCTATAGTACTGTCTCTTCTGAACACTTGTTTTTTATCTCTTTTATATTTGAATAAATTTTTACACCTCATTTACTAAAACATTTTTATAGAACTAAGAATTGTACACAGCTTTAACTTTGCTCCCTGTCAAGACTGCCCAGTGGCAGTTTGTAACCCGAAACAGCCCTCCCAACTGTATAACAACACCTTCCTGCAATACAGCACACCCGCACTAAAACAAACAGCATTACATATTACTCATATACAACAATGCAACTCTATATAATTTAAAATATGTGCTTGAACATTTATTCTTGAGCACACCAGATCAAAGAATTGATATAAGGCAACTCAAACAATTTTTCGTAGAACTTAATGAAGAACATAATGATGTCTAGGAAAGCAAAACTTTTCCAAAAAACAATAATAGCAGGAAAACAACAGTATATCAGACCCAATTTTGCAGCTGATACTTATTCCTTGAGCATCAAAAGAAGGTTCACAAACAACAGTACGTTCGTTTCTGTTCATCCGTGCAAACAGTCAAAGCGATCTCTCCCTGCATCACCTAAAAACTCACTTGCGAAATTCATGACCGTTGCAATTGGTCATCCCTACCTGTCATATAAAAATTTCAGACGTACAACCGAATGATAAATTGTGATATTTTAACCTACTTACAAAAATTAAATTATATTCTTATAATATGAATATTTTAAACTAAATATTTTTGGAAAAATATAATTCTTAAAAATGTCAATAGACAATAAAAAATATAATAATTTCAGGTAATCATGTTCAAAATATTATAAAAATTAAATTAACTAAATTTTCTAAACTTATATTTGAAACTTTTCTAAAAATTCATATTAAAAATAGTTTGAAACATTTAAAACAATTATATTCTATCTCTAAAAATATTTTAAATATATTTATATTTTCATAATAAATAAATAAATATATATATATATATATATATATATATAGACACACACACACATATAATTGAAAAATGACTCTCAATTTCAAAATCTTGTAAAATAGGTAAACCAATAAATTTTTTGAAAAGAAACAATAAAAATTTGTTTAAAAGATAACATTGGAAAATGTTTTAAATTTTAATAACTGATAATATGTTTTTAATAGCACTAGTAGCAAAGTAGATAATCAACAAAAAGTCAGAAGAGAAAAACTGTCTAGTCTGTCTCTATCAAAAATAAACTTAGAGGTCCTTTTCAAAAATAATGAACCAGAGTAGCTTAACCAGAAAATAAAGAACATATTAACAATAACTTGCCACACAGGGCTAATCTAGAGTCTAAAAAACTTAAACATAAAAAAGGAAAGCAAATTATGGAACCTGGGGCCAACAGGCCTGAACCAGAACAAAAACCTCATGGCACCAGCAGCAGCTAGGATCTCCCACCCAGACATTTAGACATCAGGGTCGCGACCCACTCTTCGTGCAAAAATAGGAAGAGGTCTCTGATCCTCATCGGCTTCTAGCTTACCACCAGCCATCTTCTCCTATACATTGCACAAGGTCACAGCTGACATGTGCATGACTTTGAGGGAAAATTTGTTCAAGTCAATGACTGGGGCTTTGATTTCCCTCATCTATTTGAGGCCAAGGATCTCATTATCTAACTCATTGAACTTTTGTTTGAGAGAGCCTTTAAACCTCTCATTCTCATCCATCGCCACAATGGTGTGCTCAATGCAAGGGGATTTGGTCTACTAGGTGTAGGGAGGGGGTGGGGGTGGGGTATTACTATGAAGCATACCATCCATCACCGGTGGAGGAATCAAGGCGGGAGTGCTACCAGACCTAGGAGAGCTAAAGTGTTCCACCGAGGATCCCTCAATCGACCCAAAGGAGGAGGAGTTGTCCATATTCTTCGAACGGGACTTGTCCTCAGAAGCTGTTTCCTTGAGTCTTTTTATGCATTTCTCCTTGGCAATTCTATTAGAATGTCATATAGTGCCCCCCAAATCCACCTCCAACTCAACTTGGCTATCTGAATTCCTCCGCTTTTTGGGCTTCCACTCAGTTTCAGGGGTTCTATCGACCCCTGCCTTATCCTTTGCTTCCATGGACTCAAAGACATGAGATTCCTCTAAATCCTCTGCCTTTTTAAAAGGGTTCCTCACACACCTTTTGTGACTTTTACCATCATGCGGGACAAGGTCAATCTCCTGAATCTCCTGGATGGACTAGAAGGGGGACTAAGAGGGGTTATTGGTTCCTGAAGGAGAAACATCCTGGGTGACATCCTTAATAATAAGGGGGGGTTGGGGCAGAGGGAAAATGGCTTGATGGAAGTTGTACAGATAGGGCAAGAGACCCTTGTGAAGGATGGGGATTGGCTTCTTAGGATTCTTGTTCTCCTTAACATCCAGGATGGTGCTTTCCAGCGAGTGGAGGAGGTAGAAGGGGATGGAAATGAGGTCCCTATTCCTGATGTGGTTGAGGAATGGCAGATGATAATAATAAAACACATTAAATTTACCCTCAAGAGTGAAGTATTTCATAACAATGTGACACACCTTGGGCCAAAACTTAGGGAGCAGCTCATGGTTGAATCCCCCATACTTTTTCACTGGCTTTTCACCTAGCTTGAAGAACTAATTGAGACTGGTAATGTTCGGCGTCCTGCTAGTTTTCTTATACTTCCTACCCTCCGTAGACAGTCCCGTAGCTTTAGTAATGACCTCCTCATTTATTTGAAAGTGTATGTCGCCAACTGACACCTTCCTATTGTTCCAAGACAACACGAATTGCTTGGAGATTTTCTTATTGTGGCATGCCTTCATTCTTTCCATGAAGCCCCAGATGCCAGTGTCTTTGCAGTAGTGGGTCACCAGGGGGTTGAAGGTGAGTTCCTCTTCAATTTTATTTGACTCTATGCGCAAAGTTTTGCCACCCATATCGACCAAACTAGTATCCATTGCCAAAGTCTTCTAAAAAATGTAGAGTCAAGTTTCGCAAACCAAGGCATAAAATAGGGCTTTTTGAGTTAACCATTTTATGAGAGTTTTGTTCATAAAAGGTATGGGATGGGTGGTTTTTGGGTAGTCAAGCTCCGTACAGCAAAATACAATAGATCTCAAGGCATAATAATTAGAAATTAAGCCATATTTGTCATTAGTGTCCATGGTAATCAAAATTATCTGCTGATGTAGAGAGCTATCCTTCCACACATACGCTAAAGGCAATTATGAACCTTTATGAGAATTTGTGCATACATAGTCATAACTACTATAATCATCAAATTAAGCCAGTGCTTAATCAAAGTAGGGCCTTCAGTAATATTGGTGATAGTACAACTTATTTTAAACATTGTTGGTGATGTGTTTTTCCCACCCGATCATCCGTTGGGTCTCCTTTGGAAGCTCATTGACCTCCTCCCATTTAACTAGCTTGGCTTGTTTAAGCCCAAGGGTAGCCATAGAATCTGCCACCGCTTTACCTTCCCTATAGGTATGGGCAATTTTTGAAGTTTGGAGGTTGTTGAGAAGCTCCCTAATTTCCATTATTATGGTGTTCACCCACCACCCCACACTCAACCTTTGTTTGATGACCTCCACAATCACTTTGGAATCCCCCTCAATCATTAGAAGTCTGATATTCATGGAGATGGAAAATTATATACCCCATAGAAGGGTCGTTCCTTCAGCTTGATTGGCAGTATTGTTCTTGAGCGGCCCAGCATAAGCCAAAAGGCAAGCACCATTGTCGTCTCTTAGAACTCCATCCCCACCCTAGGTAAGGTTATTCACCGCCCCATCAAATTTTAATTTGATCCAGCCAAATAGCAGGGCAACCCATCGAGTAGCATTATGAGCCATCAACCTTAACTTGTCGAACCTAGTGAAGCCAATCAACAAATTCCAATCATCTATTGTTTCGATCTCGCAAGTAGAGGGGGCTGCTGAGGGGAGTTTCTAGATAGCCGAGCTAGCATTCTCACATAGGAGCTTGGTGCCCAGATAGAGAGAGGCCTCAAGTGGGGAATTAGTCTCCCTGAAGATCTTGTTGTTCCTTTCTTTCTAGATAGTCCAGCAGATGTGCAGGGGAAGAAGCTACCATAGGAGTTGGAGGAGAGGGTGATTGAAGGGGGATCGCCAACCACTGAACTGGTGCACATCATCTCCCAGGACCCAAGGGACCCCCAATTTTCTAATGACTCCCTACCAAATACTAGCAGAGTATTCACAGTGTATGAACAGATGGTTCATAGTTTCCTCCTCTTTTTTGCAAAGGACACATCTTCTAGCCATGGAGAGTCCTCTTTTATTAGGCTGTCATGAGTTAAGACTTTACCATGCATAAGTGTCCACTAGAAGAAATTAATTTTCAGAGTAAGGTGAGGGATCTAAACCTTATTCCAATCTCCTAGATCATTCTATTCCTTTAGAAGAAGGTTGTAAGAAGTCTTGACTGAGAAGGTTCCCGCTTGGCTGGGGGCCCAAATGATGGATTCCTGGCCCACAATTCTAGGAATCCAGACATTCCCCAAGATTTCCATAAGCTCATTAGCCAAGTATTTTTAGTCTATTCTATCCCTGACCAGAAGAGAAATATCCTTCCATCTCCCTCTAGACATGTAGTTGCAGGTTCTATTACCAAGGGTAGGCTCGAGGTAGTTCATGAGGGTGCCAAACCTTCCACCCAGGGTAGTGCAATTCTAAATCCAAGAGTCGTGCTAGAATCAGATGGATCTCCCATCCTCAAGTTGCTAGAAGGTAACCTTAGATAGCATGGTTTTGCACTTGCAGATGTTTTCCCAAAGTTTGGAACCATTGGGTAGGTCATTATCCTAGTACATCATCCCATAAGGGTGGCCTTGAAGGTACTTAGCTTCCATTATCCTACACCAATCAGCTTTCCTTTCAATAAGCTTCTAAGCCACTTTCATGGTGAGGGCCCTGTTCAACAAGTCAATTCACCTAAGGCCCAGACCACCCAACCGTTTAGGAAGGGAAACTATTTCCCAATTGACCAAGGACATCCTCTTTTTCTCTTCAGAGACCGCCCATAGGAAAGTTCTTTGTATCCTTTCCATCCTGTCTTCCATACTGCTTTTGATCTTGAAGAGGGATCAAAAGTAGACAAGAATCCCCTAGAGAATAGAAGCCACCAGCTGAAGTTTACCAGTGTTTCTCATAATCTTCCCTTTCCATCTAGCGAGCTTTTTTTGAGTTCTTTCCAAGATGGAATTCCAGAATTCTTGGGAGACCTCTTTGATAGTGAGAGGGAGACCAAGGTAGGTAGAGGGGAGTGAAGCCAATTGACAAACCAATATTTGAAGCACTCTGGTTTGGATCTCAATGGGGGTGTTGAAGAAAAAAGTATTCTTTTCTGATAGTTGATACACTGCCCCGAGGCCAAAGCATAATTTTCCAATAGGTACTTCCACTATCTAGCTTCAATTACAAATGAGTACCCAAAGAGGAAAGTATCATCCACAAATTGTTCCAAAATAAATTGTTGCAAAGTGGAGGCTAGTTTGATTCCTTTTATTCATCCCATGGAAGAGAGCATAGTTAGATTCCTGCTAAGGACCTCAATCACCATAATAAATAAATAAATAAATAGGGGGAGAGAGGGTCACCCTACCGAAGACCTTTTTCAGGTTTAAAGAAGTTGCCTAGGGAGCCATGGACCATTATAGAGAAGCTAATAGTTTTCATACATTCTTGAATAATGTGGATAACCTTCTCATTTAATCCCATTCTATTAAGGATTTTTTGGAGGAAAGACCAATTAACCTTATCATAAGCCTTAGAGATATCAAGTTTAAGGGCCATACCTAGTGCTTTTCTCCTGTCCATGGAGTGGATAATTTCGTGAGTGGATATGGCTACATCCAAGATCTTCCTTCCCGAAACAAAAAATTTCTGAGTAGGACTTATCAGTTTGTTCAGGAGGGGCTTCATTTTGTTGACCAAGATCTTAGTGAGGTTCTTATAGAATGTGTTATAAAGACTGATAGGCCTGAAGTCTAGCATAGAGGTAGGGTTATCATTCTTAGAGACCATCACAATATAGGTCTTGTTATGGTGCTTTAACAAACGTCCTATTCTGAAGAAGTCTCTGGCAGAACATGAAACTTCTAATCCAGAAATATCCCAATATTCTTGAAAAAAAGCTAGGGGGAAACCATAAGGTCCCAAAGCTTTATAGACACCCATAGCAAAGACGACAGTTTTAACTTCCTCATCAAAAACATGCTCTATGAGTAACAATACATTGGATGTGTTCGAGAAGATGATTTTGCACATTGGTCAGGCACATATGTCCAACATTAGAGTATAATTGCCGAAAGTAGTTGGTCATAACCTGGTTAATTTTGTCTTTCTTAGTAACCTCAGTCCCTCTATCATCCCTGATTATGTTAATGGTATTTCTTCTTTTGTGATTGCTAGCAGATCTATGAAAGAAGTTCATATTCCTATCTCCTTCAGTAAGCCATTGGATCTTGGATCGCTACTTCTAGTATATTTCTTCCCTTCTCAGAGCTTCATGCCACTTTTATCTAGCCTTTTCTTCTTCCATTTGTAGCTGGGGGTTGATATTCATCAATTGGGCTTGGAGGGAGTCCAAGGTCTCTATAAGCTCTTTCTTCTCCTTAAAAAAGACATGAAAATTATGTTTTCTCCAACCCTTAACCTCTCTTCTCATGATTTCTAATTTCTAGGCAATCCAGAACATGGTAGAGCCTTTGATAGAAGTGACCCACCAGGATTTCACTTTTCCCTGAAAGAGGAGTGGGAGCACCACATGATCTAAAATCTAAAGGGGGTCAGACCAATCCTAGGGGAGTAAAGCAAGCAAAGGAGGAGGGGGTTATGATCAGAAGTAGTTTTGGGGAGGGAGGACAAAGTGGAGGTCAAGCATAAGTCCTAGGAGGAGGTGGTCAGGACCTTGTCCAGTCGCACTTGGATGAGATGGGATCCCTTCCGGTTGTTGGACCAAGTGAAGGGATTTCTTTTTAGGTCAATGTCTTAGAGGCCAGAGCAGGAGACAAATTCCACAAGGTCCCCCATACTATCAAAGTAGTCCATTAAGCCTCTGCGCTTTTCTGAGGGGTAAAGAGGGATGTTAAAGTCACCAACCACCATATAATTAGCAAAAGTGTCCTAGTCCATGCAACAGATAATATCTTTCATTGATAATATGTTTGTAAACAAAGAACATATCAAATATTTTAACATACCTATAATAAGAAAATTGACAAATTTCCTACTGAAAATGTACCATCCAAAGAGAAATTAAAAAAATAGTTCAAAAATTTGAGACATTATAAACTATGAAGAAATGTTTTGGTGGTGCTATTTTCTATGCATTATCAATACAAATGGTGGGGCCAACACATTAGTCTAGAGCCTTTTATTGACTTAACAGTGCATTTTGTCATTCAGAAAACAAGACTGGGAGTGAGAACGTTACTACCTAGGTTACCATATAGATATCTTGGTGTTTTCTACCTGTAGCTTTCCTACAAAGAGTTACAAATGAAAAACATCTAAATAGATTTGATTGTATAAATGAGATTTGTAGTTTCTCAATGACTATACCACAATGATAAGAAAACAAAATAAGAACAAAGATTGGAATTAGATCAATCGAGTATATATTACTATTATTCTCAGAGATCTTGGGATAATAATAGTGTCTTTATATTTATGTTTCTAATAATCATTTGTCATTTTGAACTTTTTTAGAGAAAATTACTATTCTGTTAAGAAAAATATATAGCCTTCTCTGATATTAAATGAAGTCATCGAAAGAAAAAAAGAAATTACTAGCAATAACACACTATTTGAAGGCTATAACATTTGGTTAAATGTTGTATACATTCATTCAAAGCAAAAATAATAATGCTACAGGAGACAAAAATGAGTTTAATAAAAATGGAGAGAATTATAAAAGACTTAAGTTCCTAGTCTATGGAATGTGTGGAGGTGGTTCGATCATCTAGGGCTTGGCTATTCTGTGGAATCCAACAAGAGTTGTTTTCACTAAGCTGAGAGAGGAAACAAATTGGATGGAAGGTTCAATCAAGAGTTTAAATTTGAATTCATAGTTTTGAGTTCTAAACATTTATGGTCCAATCTCCACTAGAAAAAAAAATGGAGTTGTGGGAAGGTATCCGTGCAAGAATCAGTGCATGGTTGGACAAGGACTTCATTTTAGGAGGATATTTCAATATGATTGTCCACCTTTCAGATAAGAGTGGGGATTCAAAGAGAGATAAAGCCCCAAATTGACTTCAAAAACTAGATATCCAAAGAAAACCTTTTGGAAATAGAAATAGAGAATGAGACCTTCACCTAGAATAATAGGAGGTTGGGCTTTAGTAATATTTTAGAGAAGTTAGACAGGTTCTTCAAAGGAGATTTGACTACATTTCCATTTGATTTCAAAGCTTCAATCTCTCCTATATTGGGGTCTAGACTACTTTCCAATATAGTTGGGTATACTACGAGAAGACAAACCACTACTTTGCCCATTCAAATTTGAACCTATGTGGATAAAAGATAAGGATTTTACCTGATTAATTGACCAATGGTGGAAAGAAAGCACAACCAAAGGATCAATTTTTTTTTTCTTAACGTCCAAACTAAAGGAGATAAAATATCATCTCATTGGATGGAATAGAGTACACTTTAAGAATATCTTCACAACCAAATCAAATTTAGAACAAAACATCAAATATCTCAATAAGGAGGTTATTCAACAAGGAATGAATTAGGAATAGTACATAAGGAAAAAGAACTCCTCAAAGAATACAAAGATATCTTGGCCAAGGAAGAGATATATTAGAGACAAAAATCAAGAGAAACCTGATAGGTTGAAGGGGAAAAAATACCAACTTCTTTCACAACAACACTAACAGAGGAGAACCTCTAATACAATCAACACAGTCACAAGTGGGGAGGGTGGGATTATAGAAAACCATAATAAAAATTCAAAAAGAAATTGTAAACTACTACACTAAACTCTTAAACAATTTTGAATGTTAACATCTTAGTTCCCAATGAGTGATGTTGGAAGACATCGCCTCATTATAATGTCCCTCATTTGGTCTTTGGGGTTAGAGATAGTAAAATGACTTCTTCCAATTAAAAATTGTGCACAATTTACTTAATTGATCTTTAAATTAATTTAAACATTTGAGGGCCTATTCTTTGATGATATAGATTGTAAGAAGGTTTTCGATAGAGCAACCAATAAGAATTCTGTTGTAATGTTTCCTTATGATCTTACTTAATTTTTTCTAAAATTCCCAATTAAGAGTTGTAATATCCTTTATGAAATTACTTGTGTTTGTCCTTCTTCCCAAAGATTGACATTGCAAGAAATCATTCAGCTTATTGATTTTCTCAAATAGGTATATATGTGTATAAATATGAATAAATATATATACTTTATATAATATCTTTGTTCTTCTCTTTATAGGCTGACATACAACTCTTATATATACTTCAGCTCTTGAACGATAATATCTATGTTCTTGTCTTCATAGGCTGACCTCCAGCTCTCTCTATCTATAGCTATATGTGTGATGTCAAAGATAGAGGAAGAATTGTTTTTTTCCAGAAAGCCACACTATAATCAATGGCTATATGGATATAGGCTATGTTATTGTTGACTTGGGCTTGATCAGATATCTCTGATGTCTTTGATATGGTCAATGATAATTGTACAATCTGATAATCTTTGACCTGCAGTGGTGAAGTTGACTGCATTATATCGGATTTGACAATGTATATAATGCTACAAGTTATCCCTCAATCGCTTATAGCCTTTTCTAATATATCAATGTTAATGTGTTGTGTGTCTCTTCTCAACTGCTTATAATGATGATGTAGATTTGTCAACTGAGTAAGACTCTTGAATGTTTGCAATGATCTCCTCAATATCACTTATAGTGATTTAGTAATTGCTATGTCTTATTTGGCTATATCAATATGCCATAAACTTTGTATAGGTCAAATAAGTGTTGGAATAATGTTTATTTTATCTGTACAGTGCTCAGTAGTTGAGCATTTATTTCACATTCCAGAACTCTCTTTGCAAATAGAACTCTCTAGAAAACTCTCTTCCTCTCACCGTAGCTTCTCAGGAATTCTCTAGAAGTTTGTATAAGCTCTATAAATAGAGCAGTCCTCCATACAATGTGTATTAGAAAATTACAGTGCTTTGTTAATAACAATTTCAATTCATTATTGTGCTCTGCTTTTTTCTGTTTTACTATCCTGTTCTTACTCTGTTTCACTACTAGTCTTTCTCAGCTCTTCATGGTATCAGATCTGTTTTAAATCTAGGGCATGTGATGTGGGATTTGTTAGTGTGAAGTTTTGAATTTTTGTAGGTTGCAAATTGGTGGAGCAGCACTAAGACTTTTTGAGGGAAAACTAAAAAATTTCTACACAAATTTGGTGAGAAATTTTCATTTTTTCTTTGGCTATTAAAAATCTAAAGTGTGTTTCATTCTCATCTAAAAATGAGAGAATTAAACATAATGAATTCTCTTGGCACTATTTTTCCTACAGTAAAAATGAATGGAAAGAATTATTATGATTGGGTATCCCATATTGAAATTACTCTAACTCTTCAAAATTGCTATGAGATTGTCATTGGCAGTGAACAAAGACCAGCAAATCTAGGAAAGGATCAAGAAAATTGGGATAAAAGAGACAAAAAGGCAGCAGCACTAATCAAGCTTACACTTTCAGAAGAAGTTTTTCCAGAAGTTCGTAATGAGAGAAGTGTAGTTAAAGTATGGAAAATTTTGAAGAATCTATATCAGAATTCAGGTGATGTATGGATCTTATCTCTCACTATAGAGTTATATAATATGAAATTATCAAGTTCACAAGAAGTAGTCTCTCATCTAAGTAAATTGAAGGAAAAGAAAAATGAGCTTTCTTCTCTTGGAAAGGATATAGATGATAGAGATTTTGTGCAAATTATATTACAAAGTCTTCCAAGATCTTATCAATCATTTATAATGGGATTAGATACTACAGACAAATTAACAAGTATTAAATCTGAAGAATTATGTGCTAAGCTAATTCAAGAGGAGAAAAGACAAATTAAAGAAAGAGAATCATTTAGTGATGATTCTCGGGCATTCATAAAAAAAGGAAAACAATTCTATAAAAAATCACAAGATAATCAATCTAAAGAAAGAAATTGGAAGAATGAAAGTAAAAGTACAGATTATAATAGAAGTAAATGGAAATGTACTTATTGTGGCAAAATGGGTCATAAGGCAAATGAATGTTTCAAAAGGAATAGAGATACAGAGAAGAAGACAATTAAGTTTACAAAGTTTGTTGATTCTAAAAGAAATGTTTTTTGTGTTGCACTTAAAGAAAATATTTATTTCAAGGATGATTGGGTTATTGACTCTGGTGCTACACAACACGTCTCATAATAAGGAACAATTTGAATCAATAAGTGAAAGTAGTGCAGAGAAAATATATTTGGGAAATAATAGTACTTTAGAAGTTGAAGGGACTGGAAATGTTAAAGTTGATAATGGAGTGTTAAAAACTGTGAAGTTAGTTCCTGAATTAAAAACAAATCTACTTTTTGTATCTCAAATTGCAAGTCAAGGGTATAAAATAGAATTTTATAATGACAAACGTTTAATCAAGGATGTGAACAACAATTATAAAGTGACTGCAATTGGTAAAATGGAGAATGGGTTATATAAATTTCAAGAATTTACTTCTAACAATGAAGATGAGAATTTCTGTGCTATTGCCAAATATGATGATATGAGTAGGTTATGGCACGAAAGAATGAGACATATCAACTATCAAAGTCTCAAGCTTATGGAAAAATTACATATGGTGTGTGGGCTTCCAAAAATCTCATCAAGCCATAAGGTATGTGAAGGATGTGCAATGGGAAAGCAACATGTGGAAAGTTTCCCACAAGGTAAATCATGGAGGGCAAGAACTCCTCTATATTTGGTTCATAGTGATGCAATGGGTCCTTTTAGAACACCTTCAATTGGAGGATCAAGGTATGTTCTCACCTTTATAGATGACTATACTAGAAGAATTTGGGTGTATTTTTTACAAAAGAAGGATGAAGTATTTCAAAAGATTAAATATTTTAAAGCTATGGCTGAAAAACAAAGTGGAAAATATCTAAAAATAATAAGAATAGATAGAGGGACTGAGTACGTAAATAAAACCTTCTCGAATTTTTGTAAAGTGCATGGCATAAAGAAAGAATCAACTGTTTCTTATTCACCCCAACAAAATGGGGTTGCTGAAAGAAAAAATAGAACTATAATAGAAATGGCTAGATGTATGCTTCACTCTAGAAATCTAGAAACTAAATTTTGGGCTGAAGCAGTTCATACTGCCGTATACATCTTGACTAGAACACCTACTAAGGCAGTTTTGAACATAACACCAGAAGAGGCATGGAGTGGAAGAAAACCTATAGTATCTCACTTTAGAGTCTTTGGATGTAACGCATATGCTCACATTCCTAATGAGAAGGAACAAACTTGAAAGAAAAAGTGAGAAGTGCATAATGGTTGGATATAGTGAGGAGACAAAAGGATATAGGTTATACAGTCCTAAAACAAATGAAATTCATATCAAAAGGAATGTATGGTTTGATGAAGATATTGAAAGTAATAATCCTCCTACATTATCTTACTTTCCAATCTTGTTTGAAGAAGATAAGACTACTTCTACTAATGATCAAAATCAAGGTGTGCAATCTTGTGCAAGAGGAGAAGGGACACAAGTTGAAGAATCAAGTGAAAATGATGAAGAAAATACGTGGAAAACTAGAAGTATTCAAGAAATTTATCAAGAAGGTCCTAGAAATATGTTTTTTAACTATGCTCTCATGGCTAAGGTGATGCAGGTTGACACTCCAAGCACATATGAAGAAGAAAAAGGAAAAGATGAATGGGAAGCAGCTATGCAAGAAGAGTACAACACTTTGATGAAAAATAGAACGTGGGAATTGACAACACTTCCAGAAGGGAAAAATGTGGTTGGTTGCAAGTGGCCCTATGGAACAAAGTTCACATCAGATGGAGCTATTGAAAAACACAAAGCAAGGTTAGTGGCTAAAGGTTTCTCACAAATAAAAGGTATTGACTATACTGAAACCTTTGCTCCAGTTGCTAAAATGACTTCCATTCATACAATAGTTGCTTTAGCAGCAAAGTTTGGATGGAAAATTTTTCAAATGGATGTAAAAAGTGCATTTCTACATGGTGATTTAAAAGAAGAAATCTATATGCAACAACCACCAGGATTTGTTAAAATTGGTGAAGAAAATTTGGTGTGTAAATTAAAAAAATCATTATATGGTCTTAAGCAAGCACCAAGGGCATGGTACTCCAAGATAAATGAGTACTTCATAGATGCATGATTCAAAAGAAGTAAAGTTGATCCTAATGTATATGTGAAATATAGTGATGAAAGAGTTGTTATTATTGTATTATATGTGGATGATTTGATCATTATAGGAGATCACACACATAATATTGAAATAACTAAGGATCAACTCAAACAAGCTTTTGAAATAACCGATTTAGGGTTGATGCATTATTTCTTAGGCATACAAGTTTGGCAAGAAGAAGGATCATGCTTTCTCAAACTAAATATGCTCTTGATGTATTGGAAACATTTAAAATGAGTGATTGTAAATCATCTAATACACCATGCGAAGTAGGACTAAAATTGAGTGCTAACTCTACTCAAAAGAAGGTGGATGGAAAGTTTTATAGACAACTTGTAGGAAATCTATTATATCTAACTATAATTAGACCAGATATTGCATATGCAATTGGTATTGTATCCAGGTACATGGCAGATCCACACATTGAACATTAGAAAGCAGCCAAAAGAATACTAAAACATGTTAAGGGTACTTATCAGCTTGGCATTGAGTACGAGTATGGAGGAGAGCCTACTTTACTTGGATATACAGATTTTGATTATGTAGGTGATATTGATGATAGAAAATCAACTTCAGGGTACATCTTTCATCTTGAATCAGGACCAATCTCTTGGAGCAGCAAGAAGCAATCAACAGTATCATTGTCATCTACAGAGGCTGAATATATTGGATCATCAAAGGCATCTCAAGAAGCATTGTGGCTTAGAAGACTACTTGAAGAAATTCACCATCAACAAGATGCTCCTACAATAATATTTTGTGACAATCAAAGCACTATTAAGCTAGCAAAAAATTCAGTATATCATGCCAGGTCCAAGCACATAGAAGTGCATCATCATTTTGTTCGTGATTTAATTGAAAGACAACAGGTAGAACTACAATTTTGTGGAACAGAAGATCAAGTTGCTGACATATTTACAAAACATTACCTATTGTAAAATTTGTTAAAATCATAAACTTATTACAGCTCAAGGAGGTTCCCATCCTCTCCAAATAAACATTATAGGAGGGTGTTGGAATAGTGTTTATTTTATCTGTACAGTGCTCAGTAGTTGAGCAGTTATTTCACATTCCAGAACTCTCTTTGCAAACAAAACTCTCCAGAAAACTCTCTTCCTCTCACCGTAGCTTCTCAAGAATTCTCTGGAAGTTTGTATAAGCTCTATAAATAGAGCAGTCCTCCATACAATGTGTATTAGAAAATTACAGTGCTCTGTTAATAACAATTTCAATTCATTATTGTGCTCTGCTCTTTTCTGTTTTACTGTCCTGTTCTTACTCTGTTTTTTTACTCTGTTTTACTGCCAGTCTTTCTCAGCTCTTCAATAAGACCTTCGATCTATATATGAATGCTTGTCTAATATATATGATTATGTAGCGATTCTATATGATCTTCAGAAATGAATGCTTTCCTTATTTATCTTGTGAATTGTAGAAAATATTACAGGCACTGTCTGATATGTATTGCTGGTAAATGGGTGTCCAAAAGCCAAGGGGTTGTTTTCTTAGCAAGAGTAAATCCACAAAGGATGAAATAAGAATAAAAGACATCACATCATGCTTGAGAGAACGATATTCATGTCCATTATGTATCTTGCAAGCCCGAAAGGTTACATACTTTGGACGTGAAAATGTGTTTCCCTTAATCACCTCTTTTCATAAACGAAGATTAATGCTTTAATTTCACCTTTCCATCATTATGTGCAAAGTGTCTTTACCGCTGTAATGTCCCTATATTGAAGATGGAAGAGATATCTACTCCGCAAGAGTCGATAGTCAACTAATTGTAATATGTAAGACCGGAATATAACACATGGAAGTTTAATTGTGATCATTTTGTCCTACTATTTGGTATCTTAGCTTTTCAGGGTATTTCCCATTGTGCTAGAAACATTATACGAACTTAGATATCTGATCGGGAGCATATGAAGTAGGTCAATATTCTCAGTCCTGCTGAGGTTAAGATCAATAAACCATTTCTCATGGGTGATTAATTCCAGCCTTACACAATCTTCTATGACTCGTATAAGACCACTTTAAGTGTCGTTATTGGCAATGCCCGTAACATTGCCTATATATTCATTAATATAATTTATTTAATTTTATATTAACATCATAAGAATCTATGTTAATATTATATTATTACTATTTTATTAACTTATTAATTAATTCGTATTATACTTATATTCTAATTCATATATTGTTAATAATATATTATTATATTTATTTATTAATAATATTATTAATAAAATATTATTATGTTATTATAATTATAATTTATTATTATTTTTATATTTATTTATTGTTATTTAATTATTTAATTTTATATTCATTTCTTATTATCATTAAATTCCGCTTTGGAAAGGGGACATTACACTGATGAGAAATATCAGATGCTCATGGAAAAATTCTTGGATAAAGCAATACACAATGAAATTTGTCAAATGCCCTCGGATAAATGGATTCCCTACTAGTTTCTTTAAAAAATGTTGGTAGACCTTGGGATGAGAATTGACAAAGCACAAACTTAGAAATCAATAACGCTTCCATAGCCCTCATCCCAAAGAAGACAAACACCACTTGTTTGGATGAATTTATGCCCATTTCTCTTTGCAACACCATTTACAAACTTCTCACAAAAACTCTTACTAATAGATTAAAAAGACATTGGGGAAAATTATTGGAGAAAATAAAACGAGTATTTTCATAGGTAGATCAATATTTGATGGAGTTATCATAGTTCAAGAGGCCATTCATTCAATCCAAAAGAATAAACAACATAGTATGATAATAAAACTAGACATTAAAAAGGACTTTGACAAGGTGGATTGGACGTTTTTGGCTAAGTGTATGGAAAAATTTGACTTTTCTAAATCATGGATAACCCTAATTTTCTATTGCATATCAATACCAATGTTCTCAATTTTGATCAATGGCTCACCTCATGGCTACTTTGAAATATCTAGATGTATTAGATAAGGTGACCCAATTTCCCGTTCCTTTTCATCTTAATGGCAAAGGCTCTCAGTAGGAGGTTGTGTAGTCTCCAGAATCAAGACATATAAACCATATCCACTAACACAAGCAATTTGTAGATGATACAATGATGTTTGGGAAATGGACCATAAAAGAAGCAAATCAGTTGAAGAGACCACTATCAAACTATGAAAAGGAAATGTATCAAGAGATGAACACAAAGAAGTCACAAATTTTCTTCTTCTTTATCAAACAAAGGATTCAACAATGAATACTAGACACTCTAGGATTCAAGGAGGGTGTGCTACCATGCACTTAAGAGTTCTGATTGATAAGACATCGAGATCTACACATGCATGGAAACTTATTGGAGAAAAAATGGATAGGAGAATGGAGTCTTGAAAGTCCAAACGGTTATCTGGGTAGGTAGAATAATTATGCTAAAAGCGGCATTGGAAAAAATCGCGATATACTCGATGTCATGCATCTCATTACCAACAGGTAGTTATATGTGCATGGTAAAGAAAATGAGGAAATTATTTTGGCAAGGAAAGTTCTTTCTTATTTAGTTTTCTTGTCGTTGTGATACTGTTGTTCAGAAACTACAAATTTCATTCATACAAGCAAATCTATTTAGATGTTTTTCATTTGTAATTCTTTTCAGTAAAGCTACAGGTAGAAAACGCCAAGATATCTGTATGGTAACCTAGGTAGTAACATTCTCGCTCTCTGTTAAGTCAATAAAAGGCTATATATAATTGAGTATATATTATCGGTATGTTAAAATATTTGATATGTTCTCTGTTTACGAACATATTATCAGTTATTAAAATTTAAAACATTTACCAATGTTTTCCTTTAAACAGATTTTTATTTTTCCTTTTCGTAAAATTTATTGGTTTACGCTTTTCTTAAATATACCGACTCCAAATAAAACATGACTGAGAGCGAGACTGTTACAACCTAGGTTACCATACAGATATCTTGGTGTTTTCTACCTGTAGCTTTCCTGAAAAGAACTACAAATAAAAAACATCTGAACAGATTTGCTTGTATGAATGAAATTTTTAGTTTCTCAACGGCTATATCAGAGCGACGAGAAAACAAAATAAGAAAGAACTTTGAAATTAGATGAGTGTATACTTCTATTGATTTCGGAGATCTTGGGATTATATTTTTGTTTCTAATAGTCAATTGTCATTCTGAAAATTTCTGGTGAATATTACTATTCTGTTAAAAAAACATCTACAGCCAGGTCTGATAATCAAGTGAAGGAATTGAAAGAAAAAAAAATTACTACCAATAACAAACTGTTAACATAAAATTCTTCTTATAAATTTAATTGAATAACAAATATTTTGCTTAAAATGATCAAAATACAAATATATTACAAATTGCATCTCTATATGGAAGTTTTAGAAAAATTGAGAAGACTGAGTAGATACAAATTGCAAACATAGATAAGATCTAATGTTGTAGTTTCTGAGTTTTATTGTGTAAGAAATTTTTTATGTTTCACAATTTCTTACATAATGAAATTCAAAAACTACAAAAATTCTTATGAATTGTAGAAATCTAATAGCTTTAATACATAAAATATATTAAAATTCTATATTTAGAACACCAGAAATTATAGTTCGAACAAATGCATCCTAGAAATTTAATAAATATGAATACAAGTCCTAATATACAAAGATATACCTCCGAGAAAGCTTCCCATACGATAATTATTCAATGTGAGATGTTGCAAATACTGATTAATAAACAGAGTGAATGGAAGGAACATAAACATTATCTAATCAGCCTAACTGTGACTGTATTAGAGAGCTGTGCGTTTTGAATCTTTGATTGACATTTGTTGTTGGTCTGGATTTCATTTATCTCATGCTCAACTTTCCCAATCTTATCTGTTATAAGAGTTGATCGATAGTTTTTGTCAGAAGTCTTGTAGATTAGGCATTATTGCAATTGAGTGAGTAGTTTTCTTACCATTTTGGCTTTCGTGGATAAGTCTTGCCTCATTCATTTCAACTGGTTATTCAAGTTTTATTCACATACTTACGTGTGGTGTTTGGCACAGTCAAACGAAAGTTTATTGCTCGTCAATTTTGTTTAGATGAGTGCACATTATTTCCTTGGCAAGTCGGCGTCTTATCAGGTCGACTATGGGTTGTTCATTTTGTTATGTCTATGGGCAATATCTGTTAATACGAATAGTCATGGCTTATCATATATGATAAGTCATGACTGTTCATATTGACATCCTTTAAATTCAATATATATAGTTATTGTATTTTGTAGAATCAATCAATAACCAAGGCAATTGTATTCTACTGCATACATTCAGTTTACATCTTATCTCTTGATCTATAATTCTTTAACATGATATCAGAGCGAAGCCTGGGAATAAAGATCTTGAAGATTATTTCAGAAAAAGGAAATACACTCAATTAATAGATCAAAAGAAATCAACATGGATCGATTCCTTCCTGTTAAGAGGAGTTTAGAGATCCTTTTGCATTGTTATATGAGATTGCAACGCCTAGCAGATGATGGAAAATCTGTGAAAGAAAACCAAGAGAGCGCTGGGATTGAGTGCTTGCAGATCGACATAATTAATATGCTGTTTGAGAGTTAGTTAAATCTGCATATAGAGCAAGAGCCCTGGCTCGAAGCATAGATACAGATAATACAAAATCTATGGAAGTATCCGCAAATGGAAAATATTGATAGTATCTAATAATATCAATTATGATGATATAAAATTCCATCGATAGATACACTATCCATAAAGGAATCATTGATATAGATATTGTTATAATAAAAAATCATAATATCGATTATATTAAACACTAGTCCACAAGGTATCGATAAGACCAGGATCACTGTTGGAAGACTTTGCCGCTAGAAGAAGTAAAAAGTCGACCAAAGGAATGTGTAGCCGTTGGTGAACATGTGAGTAGATGCATCAACTGTAGAGAAATCATTGGATCTAGAGGAATAAAAATAAAACATCACCCCTAATTGACGATAAGGATCATTATGTAATTGTTGTTTAGGCATGATTTTGGGGAACACAACAAGGAGGTGGGTGGTGACAACTTCATCTGTTCACAGTAACACCTTGTATGAGATAGACAAAAAATCTGTCAACAATTTTTAATGACAATGGAAACTCAATGAAAAAGACTTGCCGACCGATCTTATCAAAAGAGGGCTGACTGTTGCAGACTCAGCAGCACCTCAGGGATTGAGTCTTGTGATAGAAGACTACCTGATATCAATGGACGGGAATAATAAGCATCAAAAGGCATTGAAGATTTCATAATGGAGCCCAGGTTGCATCGATAAATGGTATTTTTTGTGGAGAGAAGAAATCATCACGGAGCTTGGTGTTCATTACTTGTATCGTGTGTGAAGACTATGTATACAAATAATACAAGGACAAATCAACTAGATTAATCCTTTATAAGAATCATGTAAGAGGCAATTGATGTCTCCAAATGCGATGGAGAGAATAGAGCATAATTACCATGAACACATATGCTGTAGAAGACAAGTCGATAAACAATGGTTGATCTATAGATGATTACATATGCTTGACAGAGTATCATCTTAAAATTAAATCTGTGGAAAAGATGACTCTCCTATAAGTCAAAATACATACAGATGCTCGATGTTTTCTTTTCTTCTGTAGGTGCAAACTCTGATGAAATTTGAATATATTTAAACTTCTTCATGCCTTAAGACTATGTATAGAAGGGAGTGAGTTTATATAGTGATGACGTCAACTTTTATAGCATCGAAAAATTTCATGATCGCCGTATTGTTCCTTTTGAAAACATGATGTTTACATATGAGATTCACGGATGAATATTGGCACGCATTAATGATATCTATGATTATAAAGATATGTATCTTTGTTTCTATATTCATCGGTGTTGGTAAAACAATATCAACTGAATAAATAATTAAAGAACCCCTTAATGCTGGAGTTGGCATTCTCATTATATTGGATATAAATTCGGTGTTGATACACATCTGGAGGAGTGGAGTCCCAAACTTACACGGAGTTAATTCATAGGTATTGGATGATCGCATATCGGATACAAGTGAGTAGTACCAATTACCGGATAAGAAGTTGCAACATTCAATTTGAAGATATTGCAGATGAGTGTAACATATGAGAGGTGTCATTTATATTAATCCTACTACAATCGATGCTATCAAATGATCCAAGGCATGGGGAATGCTGATTGGGATCATGACTTGGAGAAGATCATAACCTACTACGTGTCCATTCATTGCACAATTGAAGAAACTCCAAGATATAAACCTGTACTAGCAATAAATTCGATCCTTGATTTCCATCTTTAAAAAAAAAAAAAGACCAAACAAATTTCACTCTTGGTGCCTTCCAATGCCGAGAACTTATCATTTTAACCTGTGATAGAGACATAATGTTGAGGAAAGAGACAGGCAAGAAGACTTGGACCTTCTTCAAAGCTAGGCATTCTCAATTTTGAAGATGTGGATGGTGTGTTTTGAATTTATTTGTGATCTGCCTAAACCTGTTGGTTCATCACGATTCAGTTCCTTATTAATTTGGAATATTGAAGGGAAAATTGTCTACAAATTGGAGATAGAGGGGCCTACCCCTGTTGTCCTTAAGGACTAAGTTGAGATATCATTAATTATAGAGCATCACCTCTCTTGGAGAAATCAAGTCATTTTATAAGAAGACATAAAATTTGTTCAAAGATATAAGAGTGGGAATTGAACATTGTGGGGGCAAATAATAACCAATGTTACATTCCCATTTGAACCATTCTTAGTAAAGAGTGGATGTCTCTCAAATAATTTGAGAAGGTATTTTTGATTTGATATGGACCTTCATTAAAGAAACTTGTGTCAAGGATGTTGATATGCAGATAAGTATCTATTATCCTTGAATATTACATTTATCTACTCATTATAGTCTCTCTCTCATCTATATTTCTATATATACTATAAGATATATTTGTTTTGATCTTTTCCAAGGATGCTCTTGCAGGAAAATAAGATTGATATTAGATTCAGAGGGAATTTGACACTTCAGAGGTAACTTTGGACAAGGAGCTTAGAAGATTGAAATCAGATTCTGAGAGAGTCTAACACTCTATCAGAAGCAACCTTGGATGAGAAGGTCAAGAGGTTGATGCATGTACTTGGAGCTTCAGATGGAAGCCAAATTATCATGAATGTTTGGTCTTGCCAAGCATGGGGATAAATCATCAGTTTATTACATTCACTCATGTTATTATGGAATTTGACAAGTACATTTGTGTACAAGAAACTACTCCTATAAATAATGTTATGATTAAAATTTTAACATGATCATGTATCAGATGATGAGAGTCTCTTGGAGCAAGACATTTTCATGATGCAGTACCATGTATGTGAACTAGAAGGCTTTTATGAAGATATCTAGGTCATGATATTCCTAGATAGATGGTTGGGAATTCAAGAAAAGAGTATAATGCAGACTATAGGACAAAGACATGGCTTCCTTAGAGAAGGTTGATATTAGATTCAGAGGGAGAATAATAGTTCATCTAAACAACCTTGGATGAGGAGGTGAGGAGGTTGTTACAAAGACCTTAAAGGAAGCATCCAGAAGACTATGATCATGAGATTGAGTCTCATGTGTGCTGGCTAAAATACTTTTATGCTATCTCTTACATAACTTGGGGTTCACCTAGAGTGATGCAAACTATATAAGAGATATAGTGCACAAGTATGCTACTCAAGGTACATTATCCCTACAGAACATATGGCTGATATTCTCACCAAGTTTCTTACTAGAGGTAAGGTTGTGTACCTTCGAGATAAACTTGGCATGTTGGGGAATGAAGCCTTAGATGAAAAGGAGTTTCATCTATCATCTTGTATGTTATTGTATTCTTCTCCTTGAGAGAGAAGTCTAAGGTGATTCCTCATATCAAGGTGGTATAGAAATTAGGTATCATGATCTAAGGTGATTCCTCATATCACATGTTAGGTGATATGTAAAATTGGGTATCACATGTCAAGTGATTCCCCATATCACATGTTAGGTGATATTGAAAATTGGGTATCAAATGTTAAGTGATTCCTCATATCACATGTTAGGTGATATTGAAAATTCGGTATCACATGTTAGGTGATTCCTCATATCACATGTTAGGTGATATTGAAAATTGGGTATCACATGTTAGGTGATACTTCATATCATGAATTATGTAATATATGATTTCTTAGTATCCATATGAATCATATTAGGATCCTTCTGAATTGTGAAGATGACGATCTTCTATGTATATAGGTTACTATGTCAAGGTGACAATCTTGACAATAGTAACCAGGCTTCAAAATCAACTCCCATAAGGGTTTGTCCTGGATAGGATTGGACATCTTGTTTCTTATGTTATTACTTGTTGGGTAATAAAGTTGTTAGGATCAACTCCCGTAAGGGTTTATCCCGGATAAGACTGGACATCTTAACATTTACATTATTACTGTGTAATAACTCATCTTGATCGACATTTTTTAAGTGTCTTGGATTGGGCCAAATATCATGATATGAAAAGTTCTACAAATTCTATTAAACTCTCTCTCAAGAGGGAGTGTTAAAGTATTGTGTGTTCATGTTTAATAATCGACGAGACAATCATGATATATATGTGTGTGTGTGTGTGTGTGTGTGTGTTTGTGTGTTTATCATATGCTATACGATTTGTTAATATGAACAGTCATGGCTTATCATATATGATAAGTCATGACTGTTCATATTGACATCCTTTAAATTCAATATATATAGCTATTGTATTTTGTAGAATCAATCAATAACCAAGGCAATTGTATTCTACTGCATACATTCAATTTACATCTTATCTCCTGATCTATAATTCTTTAACAATATCATCATTCTCGTATTGTGATGCTTGTTATTATCTTGTGGAAGCTATCTTGGTCTTTCTTTGATCCTAGAGTATCCCAGAAGTCACCTAAAATTCTAACAATCCTTCTCCCTTTTCCTTTATATTGCTCTCTATATCTCCTTCCTTATCTATCTGTTTCTTTCTATTTTTATTTCTCCCTCTACTTTTCTCTATCTCTTTATCTATTTGTCTCCATCTTCCTCTCTTTTTCCTTGACTCTCAACATGTTTCCCTCTCTCTAATGATGCATAAAACAGGACAGAGAGCGAGAATGTTACTACCTAGGTTACCATACATATATCTTGATGTTTTCTACCTGTAGCTTTCCTGAAAAGAATTCCAAATGAAAAACATCTAAATAGATATGCTTGTATGAATGAAATTTGTAGTTTCACAACGGCAAGAAAACAAAATAAGAAAGAACTTTGAAATTAGATGAGTGTATACTTCTATTAATCTCGGAGATCTTGGGATTATATTTTTGTTTCTAATAGTCATTTGTCATTCTGAAAATTTCTTGTGAATATTACTATTCTGTTAAAAAGAATCCACAGCCTGGTCTGATAATCGAGTGAAGGAATTGATTGGAAAAAAAATTTTATTACTAATAACAAACTGTTAATCTAAAATTATTCTTATAAATTTAATTGAATAACAAACATTTTTTTATATTAAATATTGAGAGGAAATAAAATAGTTATACAAATTAAAGACTCACAAGAGGCCCAGCCTCACCCAAAGACAAAACTACTAAAAATCAGAAGACAAAATCAATTTATACAATTATATGTATCGGTCTTAAAAAAATAGTAACAAAGAATCAAAATACAAATTTATAACAAATTGCATCTCTATATGGAAGTTTGGGAAAAATCAAGAAGACTGAGCAGATACAAACTGTAAACATAGATAAGATCTAATGCTGTAGTTTCTGAATTCTACTGTGTAAGAATTTTTTTATGTTTCAAAATTTCTGACACAATCAATTTAAAAATTACAGAAATTCTTATAGATTCTAGAAATCTAATAGCTTTAATACATAAAATATATTAAAATTCTATATTTAGAACACCAGAAATTATAGTTCTAAATAATGCATCCTAGAAATTTAATAAATATGAATATAAGTCCTAATATACAAAGATATACCTCAGAGAAAGCTTCCCAGCCGATAATTATCCAATGTGAGATGTTGCAAATACTGATTAATAAACAGAGTGAATTGAAGGAACATAAACATTAAAATTTAATCCCTATACTGGTTATTTTTTCTTGAATTTAATATTATTAGTTTCACCAAAACATTTAAATTTGTTCCTGTCCAGCTGCCCCATTCTAGTTGTATCAAAGAAAAATGGCCATAATAAAATTCACACCAGGGTTTAAGCTTCCTAAGCATTCTCTGGAGAGCTGAAGTTTGGTGCAGGTCCAATAAATTATAAAAAATTATGAACTTCCTAAAACTAATCCACAGGTGCTCTAAGCTTTAATGGTGTACTTCTCATATTTTAGTCACTTGTGGTTGAGCGCTGAGAGTTTAGAGAAACAAATTTGAATGTGCCGAAGACTTTCACCTCGCCTTTAAGAAGCATAATAAATTAAAAACAAGTTTCAATAAAAGAAATATCTTAAGAAATAATAATAAGAAAATATTACCTTTAGTAATATTGGAGAAATGGATATGAGTTTTATTAAACTCCATGTTTCTGTTTAAAAGGATGGTTGGGTGGTTTCTACAATATGATTTGCTTGTATCAGAATGATGTGTCTTTTTCCTTTTATATTATTCTGTTTTTGTAGCACTTTATTTTTAAAAAAATGCATCATACACGGGTGTTAGTTTGAAAAATGACTAATATTATTTGGAATGGTTGAATTGACTGTTTTTTTTTATAAACGGTTAATAAAAATGTGTTTATGAAGAAGGAAGACAGCTCATGTAGCGGCTGTCTTAAACAGAACCCGTAAAAACTCAAAAGGAAGGGATTTTAAAAAAAAACTAAAGTACCCCAGAGGATGTTTCAGTACTGAACTTTAATCTTGATCAATTCATTATATGATTTTTAAATCATCATATATCTCTTGTTATATAGACTTTATGAATACAAACAAGTTACATGCATTGATGTCTAATACATGTCATTTATTCTCCTATAAGAATATGCAAGAACTAACAAAAAGTAATACAGTGAGCACTTGTTTTGTATAAATCTCTCAATGTCATGTGATTTGCATTCGATGGAGAAGTGAGGGCATAACTGACCCAGGTGTGAGAAGGCCTGAATAATCAGTTTGATGTTACTTAGATCTTTGTTTCTTTGTGGTCCTATTTTGTTACTAGCAAAAGGCAAGAGGGGAGAAATTTATTTTTCGTGGCTGTTTAGGTGAATTAAAATAGATAAGGGAGTGGTAATGTTTATTGTGTTAGATGATTCAAATGGTGTTGTTAGTAATTATGGAGCCTAAAATTCAATCTATGATAGCATCAACTTCTATTTTTCTTTGTTAGAGAACACTTGAATTTACAATTAGATGAGTTGATTTAACAAGGACTTTTAGAGAAATTCTTGTTTTATGAACATTGTCAAGTTAGTATGATATGTGTAAATCTTGAAGGTCATTCAATGCAAATGATGAACGTGAGGTAGAATGTTCAAATGAATGCCCTCATCTCACAATAAAATCATATTATCAAGATAAGAAACTAAAACACTAAAATCATAGAAATTACTATCTATGAAAATTGATCAAAACCACTTAAAACTAATCTAGCATAACTCTCTAGAAACTTCAACTACATATTTGACATTAGTAATGTCATTTTGAGAACTGCATGCTTTTCATCAATATCCAATACAATTCCCCTGGATGCTAAGTGGACTCACAAAATAAATCTTTGCAACTCACCATGTCATATTGCTCTCTCTATAGACTCACTTGGCACATTTCTTACAAAATTTGAGTAATCATTTATTCAACACTTTCCTTCATGGGAGATCACAAGGCTTTCCCTTCCTTTCACTAACATATAGAATACCCATGAGACTTTAGTGTACTAATCATAACAAGCAGTCCTCAACAACTTGACTCAAATAAGAAACCTTTTTTTATCACTATTTTTACCAACACATGAATATTTAAGTTTGTACAAACTTTTGAACATACTTGTCACCTTCTTTCAACTTGATCTATTGATCCATCCATAATTTATTTGCATACAATATTTCTTAGATTATCCATTGCATTCTTTACCCCAACATCAAATTTAAGAGTGATTCTTCAGCCCAAAAATTTAACAAAGGTGAGTATCCCAACACTTCTATGCTTTATGTCCTCACTTGAGACAATGTGAACAGTACATTCTTTAAGTTGGTTTTCATGAATTCATAACACTAGCAACATTGGCCTTATCATTTTTACAATATCAAAGGCCTTCATACTTTGGCTTCATAGTTGGCTGAATGGGCCTTTTAGTTCCTTGCCCATGTTTACCCAAACCCTTCCAAACATAATGAATTTTCTTCATCATCTTAAAGCTATCATTCATTTTGGGAAAATCTTTGAGATTAGCCAATCTACCTAAAACTTTAAAGTTAAAGACGGATCCTACCTTTCAACCTCACATTCTTTACCAAAATAAACTTCACACAAATTAATTGTTTGATCAAAAGAATAAAATAAATCTTTTGTGTCACATAATACTTCACAAACATATGGCTTTACTTTCAAAAACTCATTTTCCTTTTTCAACACTTCTAGTTGTTATTCTAAATCTTCATTTTCCAGCTCGACCTCATCAAATAATTTTAATTCTAATTCTTTATTTTTTGCTATAATATTTTTCATTTCTTTCTCAAGATTATTTGTTTCACATAAATAATCACATCTTTATTTTTCAAAGGTCATTAAATTTTATACCAATTGTGAATTTCATTTTTAAATTCCATCATTTCTTCCTCCAGACTATCCTTCTCACAAATTAAAATTTCATATCCTTTGAAATTTCTTTATCTACCCCTATGTTAGAGTCTACTTCTCTATGACATAATCTCCATGGAAATATTTTTACCAAATCCCTCTATTAGATTAGTTCTAATAAGATCATAATAGGCCTTCCTCATCTTTTTCATTTCAAGATGAATTTAGAGGTTGTTCACGTAAATCCATACAAACCCTTGCCTAATTCATTTTAATTACATGTGCATACTTCTAGTTGTTAATGATTGAATTATCTTAGAAGATATGGGTGTACTTTCTTACAAGGAAGAGAAGTATTTCAATGCTTTCTAGATTTCTACCATCAAGTTGTATGGGAAACAAGAAAGTCTCTTCTTCTCCTCTGTTGATATTGAGGTGGGAAATTTACATCCAAGGATTTGTTATCATTTTTTAAGCACCATGAAATAAAAAAAAACATTTGACTACCACTATACACCTAATTAGAATGGCATGTAGATAACCACAATTAAACTATCATGGATGTGTCTTGGTAAATGTTTGTCACAAGTAAGTTGGAGGATCTATTTTGGATAGAAGTAGTATTGATAGTTTTATATCTTCTCAATAGAGCTCTCAAAAGGTCATGTAATAAAAGATACTATAATAGGTATGGAGTGGTTATAATCCTTCAATCCCCCATCTTAGAGTTGGTTGTATTCCATATATGCATATCTAAGGTAACATGAGGAAGAAGATTAATTACAAGACACTTCAATATATCTTTTTGGAGTATATTCCAACCTTAAAATCTTATAATATCAAGGGTCTTGAGATACAATGTAATGTACCAATCAACTAATTCCATCTAAATCCCCTTCAATTCACTACACGGAGGTTTGATATGTTGGTATGGTGAAATGATTGTTTGTATGGTGGTTGGAAGTGGTTGTACCATGGATGAAAGTGGTCGTACAAAAGTTGAGATAGTCGTACGAAGGCTCGGACTGAGCCGTACATAAGAGGTTGCATGACCATACATTGCGTATGTGGTGGTTCGTATAGTGTGGTTAATTGGCCATATGGTTCAATATGTGGGGCAGTACGGTGAGGATTGGGTCGTCTATACAATCTATCTAGGTAAGTCGTATGGTGAGGTAAAATATGTTTTACTTTGTTGATTTTATCCTACACACCCAAAATTCTAGAATAGTATGATGAATGGGTAAGAAAAATGCATAAAACAATGAGACACTAATAATTATGGAACCAATATTTCAAAAGATAAAATGATAGCACTTCAAATTTTCCAGATCCAGAAAGTGAAACAAGAAAAGTAGGGTGAGGATTGAGTCCCACTGAAACTAAAAGTACCAAATAGGGAGGCTATTTCACCTCTGAAATGGCATCCCGCAAAATACCAACAGGAATTTGGAATTACAAATAAAATATCAAAATTCAACATGCCAATTATATCCTACACATTGGACATAATACCCATCAGAAAAATTCTGAGGGTGTACAAATATAGCCAATGACAACAAATACACCTATGCCAAAAATAAAATATGGGCCTAAGATAAACTAAATCGATCAGGACCCAAATACAAATATTATTATTCATTTAATGACATGGACATTATAGTCCTACCATGGTGCAGGAGCACCTAAGGGTTGGCTAGCTCCACCCTTTCCATTTTGGTTGTGAAAGACCCTAAGAGGGCATGGTAAATATTTAAGGTCATGTAGACCAATGTGTGTGAGTCTTTTTAGGAGTTAGGGTCAAATTGGGTATATAGTCCTAGGAATGTTCTAGGAAGGCTTAAGTGATCAGAAGCCTTTAGACTAGTTCAAGGACCCTAGATGACATCATCATGATGTCACTAGGTCTAGGATAGGCTTATGATAGGCTAGAACCTAGTATAGGACTTAAGAGAAGCCAAAGTGTGAGAAAAGCAACATTTTTGAAAAGTTGCTTGAATAACTTTGTCCAAAATGCTCCATAAGTCCTAAAATGGAAATGAGATGCCCTAAAGACAACACAAGGCATGGATTTTTCCTATTTAAGGTTAATTAGACCTAATTTGCAAGGTTGGATGTCAGAGTGTATGGATTTTCCTTTATTGGTGAATAGAATAGTATCTTTCCTTTTGTAATTAGTGTTTAAAGAGAACCTATAGGGTGTGCATGGATTGAATCCATGATTGTGCCATTGTGAATAGTTTGTTTGGATTATTTTAGTGTTGCTTTCATAGTGTTTTTGTACATTATTATTGATTAGATATATCTGTGTATATATTTTGGTATTTTACCAGTTTATTGGTTTGTATAGACTGCTCTTGCAAATGAGGCCCTAACTTATCTTTCCACTGTAGTCTTAGTATGATCTCTTGGAATTGATGAGTAGGGTCATTGTACATAATGCAGGTCAAAGGAGGGCCCTTGGAAAGTATGGCAACTATTTCTAAAGTCTTTCCCTACACAGGTCCATGGAGATCTCAGTTATGGAAGACTAAGTTGCAGAGAATATAACTTGTAGACGTGGTTCCCAAGCATTAGAGGTTGTAGCTAGAGATTTTGTAATGATATTTGTGTGAGGAAAAGGTTTGGAGTGATCTCTAACTAACCCATTAAGCCCAAGAACAAGAGACTCCACAGTTCTTCACAAAACCCTCATTAAATCACCAAATCTTGGTTAGGGCACTGTATGGATAGATGAATCCCTATAAACCCAAAAATATTTGAGGTGATGTTAAATTAATTCAAAGCCCCAAAAAAAGATGCAAGGTTATTGTACAAGGTTGTGGTGAAAATTCATGTTTTCTTGGAGTAGGAGACCTAATAGGGGCTCTTTCCTAGTAGGTCTATTTTCAAACAAATTGAAGAAATTGTTAAGGTGGATAAGTATGGTAAATCTTTCAAAGAATCTAATTGAAAAAATTTGGGAGTATACGAACACCTCCATACCTCTACAATGTAATTTGATAACATTGGTGGTGGAATTTCCTTAAATTTTATTAAGGGCTAGTGTTTTGGCAAGGTAGTTGAGTAGCAAGAACTTAATTGTTTTGGTTAAGAAATCCTTGATAGCTAGGTTGGTTTGTAGTCTAGGGGATCAAGACCATGGTAAAGATCCTATAGATTAGAGGGTGTGGAGAAGTAGAACCCTAAAAGGTCCTTGAGGGAGAGCTAATTATGAAGGTATGATAAGCATAACCAACCTTCCTATCATCTCGTCCAAACAATTACTTGTCATCAAGAAATTTCAAGCTAGGGTGTTCCAAAATATCCTCACCTTCTAAGGTGGTGTCTTCTAGTGGTAGATCCTTCTAGTGTACAAGAAATTCTTTGACAGTGCGTGTCCTCAACCTTTTCTCCCAAATGTTGATGATCTCGGCTGGTTCTAATACTAACTTCCCTCCATCATCGAGGAGTGGTAGATCTATTGAGACCATGATGTGTTGACCCATAGATTTCTTCAAGAAAGAAACAAGAAAGACGTTTTGGATTCATCTTGCCTCAGGTAGATCTAATTCATATGCAACCTAACCCACACTCTTGGTCACATGGTAGGGTCCATAGAAACACAACCTTATTTTTTCTTCTCTAGAAACCATTAGAGAGGACTATCTATATGTTTGAAGTCGAAGGTACACCAAGTCCCAAACTTCAAAACTCCTCTCAATTTGATGCTTTTCACCATATGTCTTCTGTTGATTTTGGGCTCACTGAAGGTTTTCCTTGAGGGACCTCAAAATATCTATTCCTTCTTGTAACCAATCATTGGCCTTCAGTGTGTGATTGTCACTCAATGCCATGTTTACAAATGAAGGGTGTTCATAATTGTACAATGAATTGAATGGTGTAATCCTAATCAACATGTGGTGTGTTGTATTGTAAAAGTGTTCTTCCAGATGTAACCACTTGACCCATGCTTTTTATTGTGCCAAAACATAGTGTCTATCATAATCTTCCAACCATTTGTTCACAATCTTCATTTTCCCATTAGTCTGTGTCTAATAACTTGTACTCAGTGACAAATCCCTTCCTGCAAGCCAAAACAATTATTTCCAAAAAGTATTGAGGAAGCAACTATCTCTATCTCTTACTTTGTTATGAAGGAGACCGTGTAGGCAAAATACTTCTTAGAAGAACAAATCTTTTTCTTGTCAGCCTGATACTCAATGGAAACAATAAAGAAGTGCACATACTTGGTTAATCTATCAACCACTAGAAAAATACAGTCCTTTCTTTGCACCTTGGGAAGGCTAAAAATAAAATCCATGGAGATCCTATTCCATTTTTTCTCAAGAATCAATAAAGGTTGAAGTAGACCTGATGGTAAGGTGTGTTTGAATTTAAATTGCTAACAGGTAACACATTCTAGGAAATACCATAGGATATCACTCTTAACACCCTTATGTGAAAACCTTTCTCAAATCTTCCTGTAGGTCTTCAAGTACCCTTGGTGCCTAGCCAAAGGCGAGTCATGCATCTCCCCTAATATTTTACCCTTCAATTTGGAGTCAGGTACTAAATAAATTTGGTCTTTGTAATAAATGATATCATTAATCACTTTGTTCCTTTCATCTTGCACTTCGTCGTCCAACAATTGGCATGCGAAGGTGTTCTTAGAATATTCAACTAAGAGATGTGCCCTCCAATTTGTCAAAACCTGGGATAAGGAGCATATGGTCGGCCTTCTTGATAACTTGTTAGCTCCAACATTATTTTTCCCTTTTCTATACTCAATGTCAAGGTCAAAGGAATGTATTTTACTCACCCACTTTTGCTATCTTTCGCTCAACTCCTTTTTTATTAGAAAATGCCTCAGGGTTTTGTTATCCGTGCACACTACGAACTTGACTCCTACGAGGTATTGCCAAAATTTTGTCACGACATGCATGATGGTGAGAATTTATTTGTCATAGATGGAGTACAACCTTTCATCTCCCAAGATCTTATGACTCTCAAATGCAATTGGGTGGTGGTTCTTCATCAACACAACCTTGATGCATCACACTCTAGGATGAAAGGCCAAGTGAAATGTGGCATTGCAAGAATCAGACAAGAAGTCATAACCTCCTTGATCCTTTTGAATTATTTTTGTGCTCATTCACTCCATTGGAAAGACCCCTTCTTTGTTAGATCAGTGACTGGAAAATTGAGATGTGAGAATCCGTTCACAAACCTCTGTAGTAACTACACAATCCAAAGAACCCATGTAGTTATGAGAGACTTTTTAGAGGTTGTCAATCCAAGATAGCCTAAATATTTCCCTTATGTACCTAAACTCCCTAACTCCTGGCAATGTTCCCTAGATATAATCCCTCTATCATCTCGAATTCACATTTAGAACTTTTGGAAAACAACAACTATGACTCCATAATCTTGAGCACTTATTCCAAATGCCTCAAGTGCTCCTCCCATATCTTGTTGTATATTAGTATATCATCGAAGAATACCAATAGGAAATTGCATAATTGTTTGTTAAAGATGTGATTCATGCAAGATTGGAATGTAGCTGGTATGTTGGTCAAACCCAACGACATGACCAAAAATTAATAATGCCCATAATCACAATGGAACGTCATTTTATCCACATCCTATTCTCTCGTGCGAATTTGGTGATATGCCAAACGAAGGTCTATTTTGGAAAAATAAACCACGTCATGTAACTCATCCAGCATCTCATCAATGATGGGAATATGATACCTATTCTTGATGGTCTTCTTATTCAACACCCACTAGTCCACACACATACACAACATTTTGTCCTTCTTTTTAACTAGCACTATCAATGATGCAAAAGGACTGGAGCTAGCCCTAATCCAACCCTTGTCAAGAAGTTCATGTATTATCTTTTCAATCTCATCTTTAAGCCTCTTATGGTGGCAGTATGGCATGGTGATAACAATTTTGGTTCCAACCTCTATCTCAATAGTATGTTTGAACCCACTATGTGGTGGTATGCCTTGTGGTATGTTAGAAAAGACTAGATTATGTTTATCCCAAACTTCTTGAAGTTCCTTATCCTAGTAGTAAGCCCTTTGTCTATGTATAGGTTCTGGTGAGATGAAATAGTATGGGGCCCAGACCACATCATTGTGTCAAAGAATTGCCTCCATCTACTAGGCTGAAATTTCCTTTGGTCCTCCATTCGACATCCCTCTCAACAAAACCTTCTTGATGTCCACTTCGAAAGATAACTCCATTCATTTGAAACTATATGTGTATTTGTCCAATGTTTCCATCCACCAAATATCCAGAATGAATTTCATGTCGTCCAGATTACCCACAAAGAAATCATCTATCACTGTGTGGTTTCTCATCGTGATGCTCAGTTGTGGAACCACATGGGTGCATGTCAAAGGATTACTCTTGCCACTTTGACGTCAAATCCTTGGTGTGCCTTTGTATGCAAACACTATCAATTGACCAATGATGAGTTAATGAAGTTGAGTGTGGCTCCTCTCCCAAGCATGACCACAACCCATTTCCCCCTAAGGGTAACCCAAACCCGAAATATAGTAGACCTCAGAGTTCCTGCCAGAGCCATAATGACATCTCCTCTCTTCAAGAGTGTAGTGATCCTTTCTGCGTGATTGATGTTTACCTCTGAAGATTTTTGTTCATCCTCTTTGGCCTTGGGTGCATGCTCCTCCTACTCTTCAGACAACACCTCAATGTAATGGATTTTTCCTTTGCTAAGGCATCGATGTCCTGGTACCCTTGGCTCCTTATAGTTGAAATAGAGCTACTTCCTTTTGATCTCCTATCGTGTTTCCCAATCCAATGGGGGTTTTCTAGGTGGGGGTCTATTGTCCTCCATTTGAGCAAGAGGTGGTTTGGACTATGACTAATTTTTGGTGGAAGACAAAGATGATTTTTCCATGTCGTGTGCCTTCTTAATTTCCTCTGTGAGTGTGATGGAGTTGAATCCCTTCACCTAGCCTTTTAATGGTTATGTCAACCCATCCATAAACAATACCACCAATCCTATTTCTAAAATATCTATTACCAGGACATACAGTCTTTAAAATTCTGTTATGTAACTGTCGACTATGCCAGTTTTCTTTAGTTGAGCCACCTCTTCAAAATTTAGTTATGGATACTTTCAGTCAAAATGGTCTATCAGTCTCTCCATGAATTCGGCATAGGATGTTATTTGATCATGGCCAAGAGTAATCATGCCATGATACTGCAATTCGTGGGATATCCCTTCTAGATGTAGCTCAAAAAAATTGATGGCTACATCCTCTAGCATAGGGTTGAGTTAAAAATATGTGTCTACCTTGTGCACACGAGCTGTGGTGGAGCCAGACCCATCAAAAGATGATACCTCTTGGTATAAACTTGCATTCACTACCCACAAGCTGGTAGAATCACTAGCTCTGATACCACTATAATACAACTGTACCAATCAACTAATTCCATCTAAATCCCCTAAAATTCATTGTACAAAGGTTTTCTATGCTGGTATAGTCAATTGATTATTTGTATAGTGGCTAGAACTGGTCCTATCGTGGCTGGAAGTGATTGTACGAAAGCTGAGATGGTCGTACGGAGGCTCAGACTAAGCTGTATGGAATAGATTGTATGACTGTACGGTGAGTATGTTGTGGTTCGTACAGTGTGGCTGATTGGCCATACAAGTGCACTGTGTGGGGCAGTATGGTGAGGATTTGGCCATTTGTACGATGTATTTGGATAAGCTGTACAGTGAGAGAAAATGTCTGCTTTCATTAATTTTCTCCTACGCATCCAAAATTCTAGAATAGTATGATGAATGGGTAAGATAAATGCACAAAACAATGAGACACTAATAATTATGGAACTAGTATTTTAGAGGATAAAATGATAGCACTTCATATTCACCAGATCCAAATAGAGAAACAAGTAGAGTAGGGTGAGGGTTGAATCCCATCAAAACTGCAAATACGAAATAGGGAGGATCTTTCACATCTGAGGTGGAAGCCCGCAGAATCCCAACAAGAATTTGAAATTACATTTATAAAATATCAAAACTCAACATGTCAATTACATCCTACATATCAAACATAAATACCTGTCAGACAACTCCCAAGGGTGCACAAATAGAGCTGACGAAAACAACTATACCTATGCCAAAAATAAAATATGGGCTCAAGATAAACTAAATCTATCAGGACCCAAATACAAATATTATTTTTCATTTAATGATGGGGACATTACATACAAAATATTTATCAGAGATGAGATGTGGTAGATGATGATTCATTTATTGACTCTTTTGTGCATAAGTAATATTCATCCACATCTCATAAACTCTCTCACATTTAGATGATGAGATAAACTAATCTTCTTAGAAAGAAGATAAGCTGGAAGGAGAATTATTAATTGATCTTAAAAATTTGGAGAGCCATTCTTTAGAGAAGCAATAACATAAGTGTCTAATATGGGTCCAAACCATAATTAGGACCTTCTGTCTAGATTTTCCTCCACATCTCTCCTCAAGAGAAATGATAAGAAACGTGCATGAATATGTAAATATTTCATTGATAAGTTTAGTTGTTGAGGTATAGCACCTGATATAGCTGGAGAGACCCTTAGTTAGTCATAATGAAAGAGTGCCACATGCATGCTAAGGAAGACTCTCTAAGAAAAACCCAAATAAGGAATTTTTTGATCTTCCTATTGGAAAGAAATGTATAGTCTATAGATAAGTCTTAAAAATAAAATGCAAGGAAGATGAATCCATAAAGAAATATAAAACAAGAATTATTGCAAAAGCATATGCTTGGTAGGATGGTATTGATTATAAGGAGAGCTTTGCACCCATTACAAAGCTCTAGAAACTATTTTTTTTTTGCATTGGCCTCTTAGAAAGGATGGAAGGTTGTTCATATGGATTTCTTGAGTGATTTCATAAATGGTGGTCCTAAAGAAGAAGAACATATGACCCAACTTGAAATATTCATTGATGAAAATTATCCTCACAATGTATGTCATCTTCTCAAGTCATTTCATGGGCTTAAACAAACCACTTGTGCATGGTACATAAATATAGATGTTTAAATTTTATAAAATGGCTTCACCTGTAGCTCCTTATATCTAAATTTGTATATTAAGAAGACCTAGGCATAGAGTTTTTCATTCTTGTATTACATCTAGATCATATTGTGATCACAAGAAGTTCAAATAATTTCAACTATAATTCCAATAATGATTTAAAGAGATCCTTTTACATGGTATTCTTGTAGCTAATTTACTATTGTCTTTTCTTGGATCTATGGCATGAAAAACATCTCATTTTTACCTCATAGATAAAATATGCCAAGACACTCATGGATAAGTTTGAAATGTCTTATTATAGACATGTATTTTCTCCAATGGAGAATAGCTTACTAAATTCTTGATTTTAGGACTAACCTCAAGTTTATGTGACTCTATATAAGCATCTTGTTGGGAGTCTCATTTACTTGATGTGTACGCGACTAGATTTATTCTTTGCTTCTAGAAATCTATCAAGATTCATGCATTGGCCTAATAAATGCCACTTAATTGCACCTAAGAATATTTCTAGATATGTGTAAGGTGCACTTCATTATGGTCTCGTATAATTAAAATTTCTATTTAGTCAAAATAAAATATAATTTATGGGTATTGATTTTACTGATATTTTTATCAACCTAGGAAATTTTCATTGGAAATCATTGACATAATCAAATTTATGCCTCTTTTTAAATGTCCTCATCCTTTCACCTATATCAAGGTCTTCATCCTCAACATTCAAAAATAGACCCAAAAAATTCACGAGTAATCATCAATAAAAGTGATCTACAATATGATGACATACTCAAACACTTTATTTGCATAGGACCATAAATATGTAAATGAAGAATCTAAAATGGGTGACAAGCCCTCTATGCATTTCCTTTTAAAAATGTCTCCCTCATGTGCTCTCCTTTATCACATCCTTCATAAATCTCTCATAAATTTATTACTTGTGAATGTAATAAATGTCATTAACCTTTTTTATACATCCTTTTTTGTTTACTTCTATAGCACCTTTCATAGCAACCTCCAATAATTTGTTATTACAAACTTGGACCCTGGATTTGAAACTTTAATTCATTGTTGAAAATGATTTTTCATATTTTGACATATGGTTAGAGTATCTAGAATCTAAATACCAAATATCTTTACCAGGTTCTCTTCAGTGTTGTTGACATAAGACAAAAATAAATGATCAGGAGGATTCTCATCACCTTTCTGAGCATAATGATCACTTTTACCTTGTTTTAATCTTAAGTCTCTTTCAAAATGGCCATACCTATTATAGTGGCAACATTGTACATTCTTTTTTGTCAAATCAGCCTTTATCACTTCCCCTAGATATATCTCTTCCTTTTGAGCTACATCTACCTTTAGATTTCCTCTTGAATTATTCTGATTTTGACCCTTCCATTGGTCTTGATTTCTTTTGGACCAACTATTGTCATCTTTAATCATTGTGATTTTTAATTTGGAGAATTAAGCTTTCTCGTCTAGTTCTTGAAATGAATCTCTTAATCTCTGTTCCTGAGACATAAGAGATCCAACAAGGTGGTCAAATTGTAGAGTTGTCAAATCCTTTCTTTCTTCTATGATGATGGAAATATGGTTCCACCAAGTGATGTAGGAGCTCTCGATGATTTTTTAATCAAAACCTTATTGTTCACAATTTTTCCAAGTGTATCCATCTTATTGACCACATCTTTAACTCTAACACAATAATCACTTACATTTTCAGCTTTTTCCATCTTCAAATTCTTGAAATAACTTTTGAATATCTAGAACTTGACAACTTGATTTGATCACTATCCTCATTAACTTATTTTAGAGTCTTACATGCATTCTTAGTCATCTATGCATTTGGAATTCTTGGAAATAGGTTCTGGTCAAGTGCTATTTGAATGTGAAACATGTATATAGCTGCTTCTTCTTGGCCCCTAGAGAAGAGGCACCTAGTAGAGAACAAGGTTACATGAAGACACAATGTGCTTTGGAGAGTGGAAGAGAATCTATTAAGGTTAATTGGAATGTTTTGAGGCCAATCATGGCCATTTGTAATGACCAATTCAATGTAAAGATCAAAAGTCCTAAGGGTCCTGATGAGGACCTTAGGACCAAATTGCTTGTAAAGCGAGCCAATAGTGCCTAAATGGGATCTAGATGGCTAGGAGGGTCCTAGATAGGATGACTAGATCCTAGGATGAAACTATATGTTATTTTGATAAGTTAATAAGAAAATAAAGGAATTAAATAAGAACTAGAAATTCAAATATTTAAATCCTAATTGCTAGTGTGAATTAGGAGAGAAACAATGTTTAAAGGCCTAAATACATTTATAACCAAAGAAAAATGACTTGGATCAGTTGATACAGTTGTAATACATCCTATATAGCCTGGACAAGGCATAAGGAGAAGGAAATAGTATGAAAAAAACAACATTATGTACAGACTGTGGCATTAGAAAAGAAATAAAGTTACATTTCTTGCAAACTTGGGATGTTTTTGATCCTTGTTTCTTCTTGAAGAGAAATTCCTTGAATTTTTTTGGCTAGATCCATATGCACACATGTTATATTGAATTAGTCTGATCATTTGACTTACTTTTCATCATTTTGATGACTGGTTTCTTTGAAACAATGACATAACCTTCAGTATTCTGAAGGGTTTAACCTTGTTTTGAGCCATTCCATGAATATAACCTCTGATTCTCATGGAATGGGCTTAGTATAACACATAACATATGTTATTAGCCATATCTATGCAAGAGATTCAACAATATTGGGTGTACACCATTGGAAAGAGTGGGAAAAGGGCACAAAAGATGTGCCAATGGTATAGCATTGGGAGTTTTGTCTAAAGGAGGAAATTTTTTTATGTGAAATCATCAAATTAAATACCAATTACATGGTTTCAAACCTTTGATTGGGTTTCAAAAGTCAAGGGAAGGGTTGGAACTAAAAGGCCCTAGTTTTGAGGAGGTTTTGGTGAGGGTTTTTGTGAAAAGGTTTCATGGGAAGTGATTCTGAGAAAACTAAAGCCAAATTACTTTGTTTTGAAACATATCTAGAGACTTTTGAAAGTGGAAAGATCAGAGGGTAAGTATTTCATAGGGTTACTTTGTAAAATGACCCAATTAGGCCTAGGAGCAAAAGTGGAGCAACAATTTTCCATGTTAATGATCCAAAACAACCACACCTAGTTTTGATATATGTTTTTGATTAAGTAAAACAGAACCAATTAGGTTTTTATGTTTCCTTTGGTGCTTTGGATTCTTTCATGATCAAGGATAATCTTTGCTTCACTTGGGATATATTCACAGTGTTGCCATGTCATCTTGATATCCTTCATGACTGCCAAATTGGCGAACCAATTAGCAACTTTGTTGCCTTCTCTGTACACATGAGAGATGTGCACCTTTTCAAAAGAATTGAGGATAGTGTGGGTTTCTACAATGATATTGGAAATAGACCAAGAGGGAGGTTTAATGAGGTTTAAACAGTTGATTATGTTCATCGAGTCACCTCGAGCCAGAGCTTCTTGACTCCTATTTCCTAGGTGAGTTTGGTGACTTGGAGAGCCGCATAGGCTTCAGAAAAGTGGTTGGATTGAGATCCCAGAGGTAAGATGACAACCGCCAAGTCAGAACCAAAATAGTTTCTAATAATGCCTCCACTTCCTGCAGAGCCAAGGTTCCCTTTTACAGCTCCATTGAAATTGGCTTTCTCCTAGCCAGTTGGAGGGCAGCTCCAAATACAATTCAATCTTTTCTCCTGGGTCGCTGCCTGAGTCCTTCCTACAAGATGGTTAGTTTTCCCACAATAAATTTTTTTTTCCTTCAAAGCATGTTGGATTTTATCAAAGATGATTTTAGGGGGAGAGGAACAGTCTCAGAAGATGCAATTTTTGCGCTCTTTCTAGACTCCATAGCAGAGGTGAGGAAGGATCCAAGTGCAGAAGGTCTGGAAGTCCAGATTAAATATTTTGAAAGTCCATTGGGTGAAAAGGTCTTGGAAAGACCGGGGGAAACACCAAGTTAAGTTCAGAATTGAAAAAGGGCATTTCCAAATGTTACTAACAAAAGAGCAGTGAATAAATAAGTGATCCACTGACTCTTCCTGGCATCTATAGAGAATGCCCCTATTGGAGATTTGGAAACCACTCTTGATGAGATTGTCAATAGTGAGGATTCGATTTTGGAGTAGGATCCAGAAAAAAACATTGATTTTGGGTGTGAGACTAGGAATCCAAGCTTTAGCCCATAGTGGGTTGACTTCCTAGATTTGTGGAATCTATAAGGAATAGGTAGAGGCAATAGTGAAGATACCATCAGAAGAGTCTTCCCAGATGAGCTCTTCCTGAGAAGGGGAGAGAGAGACCGCATTGAGGGAAATCATCAGAGGTTTCAGATCCTGAGAGATCTGGGAGAGATCCACCCATTTACCATCCCTTCTGTAGTTGTTGACTTGAGTTCCATAGAGCTGGGAGCAAATGTGTCTCCATGCATAGAGGGTCTCAAAATCTCTCAAGAAACCCATCTGGAGCCAATTGTTGTTCCAGAAGTTGACAATTTGACCATTCCCGCTCTTCCATTTGGCTCTGGACTTAGCCAAATCATTGGCACTGAGGAGACCATTCCAAATAATAGATCCTTTTGGGGAATCAGTCTCTTCAAAGAAGCAATTAATAGTGTTATGTGTGAGATATTTATCTTCAATGGTGTCCTACCACTCACCTTTGCTATTGAAGATTCTCCAAATCTATTTTGCTTGAAGAGCTTTGTTGAATAGTCTTAAATTCTTTACTCCAAGAACACTAGCTTTTTTGGGGCGACAGACTTTGTCCTAGGCTATGAGGGGGATGCGCTTCTATTCTTCTGTGCCAGACCAAAGAAATCTTTTCTATATTCTTTCCATAATCTCCGCAACTTTAGCAGGAATGGAGAAGAGGTTGAGAGCATAGGTTGGGAGGTTTTGTTAAGTAGATTTGACCAGCTAAATCTTTCCAACCTAGCTGAGGGAGACCCCTTTCCAACCAGCAAGCTTCCTGTTGAACCTATCAATTATTTTATTCCAGAAGGCTTCCAGAGGTTTGAATCCTAAGGGCAGGCCCAGGTAAGAGGACGGAAAGGCATTGATGCTGTAACCCAGGATATTAGCAATTTTCCTCTGTCTTTCCTCTAGAGTATTGACAAAGTAGATGGAGCTTTTATGCCAGTTAATGAATTGACCAGTGGCTCTGATGTAATCATTAAGGAGGTCCTTCACCACTTTAGCTTCTCCAACTGAAGCTTCTCCACCAAGGATAGTGTCATCCACGAATTGCTAGTGCATGAACACATTGGTGCCTAAAGAGGTATTGATGCCTTTCAAGTTCCCCTCCCTTTTGGAGGCAGAGATGAGTCTACCTAGGCACTCAACAAGGATTATGAAGAGAATCGGGGAAAGGGGGTCCCCTTTCCTAAGGCCCTAGGTAGGCTTGAAAAAGGAGGATGGGGATCCATTGATCATAATCACTAGAGAAGGGTTAAAGATAATTTGCTGAAGAATCTTGCGAGTCTGGGCATTGAAACTAAGAGCTTCAAGAACTGAGAGTAGAAATTGCTAGTCGACTTGGTCATAAGCCTTAGAGAGGTCAAGCTTGAGAAGAAAACTTTCCCTTTTCCCAGCTTCTAAGTAGTGAATAAGTTCATGCACCATCATAATGGAGTCCAGAATCTGTCTACCAGGCACAAAGCCCGATTGCTGCTGGGAGATCAGAGAAGGAAGGACATTGAGGATCCTGGAAGTGATGACCTTGGAAATAATCTTTAAGCGAGAGTTGTAGAGACTGATGGGTCTGAATTGCTCAAAAGAATCCACTCCAGAGGTTTAGGAATAAGCACCAGGAAAGTGGCATTGAGCTCTTTAAGGAGGTTTTTGGAGCCAAAAAATTCCTGCACCGCCTTGACCACATCTTCTTTCACCACATCCCAGAATTGATGAAAGAAGAACACAGGGAAGCCATCAGGGCCAGGGGCTTTGTCTCCAGGAAGAGAGTCCAAGGCTCTCTTGATTTCTCTCATGTCCAAGATAGAACATAGGGATTTATTTTGGCTGTCTGTGATGAGTTTCAGTATGTTGTTGAGGAGTTTGACCTGGTCTTCCTTAGATAGCTCCTGGTCTTTGGTAAGGAGAGAAGAAAAGTAGGCAATAGCTTCTTCCGCAATATCCTTGTCCTCCTTCAGGGCTAGATCTCCCTTCTTTATGCTACTTATCCTGTTGGCGGCTCTATGTCTCATAGTGGACAGGTGAAAGAACCGAGTGTTTTGGTCTCCTTCCCTAAGCCAAATGGACCTCGATCTCTACTTCTAGAAAGTTTCCTCTTGCCCAATGATGTTATGATAGTCAAAAAGGATAGATTTCTCCTTGTTCAATCTTTCTTCATCATACCCCTGAATTTGGATTTCCTCTTGAATAAGATTTAGGTCTTTTAGAGTCTTGTCTTTGGAGGTTTTGATATATGTTAGAGAAGGTCAAAAGGGGTATTTTAATCCACCCTTATATTTTGAAGTGTTTTGGGAAAGTTTTGGCCTGGGGGTCAATTACCCGATTGGCAGGGCTAGTAAGAGTAAGATCCTATAAGTGGAGTTGTAGTGAAGAACTGGTTGCCAAACTTTAGAACCTATTGGAACAGGTCTAATAGGAAGTATGAAGATTTTTTATCCTTTAACTCATTTTGTTTAATTGGAGCCATATGGAGCAAGTTGGGGTTCCTAGGGTCAGTGCCTAGTCTTTGCATTTGTAAAACTCTTGAGGACCTTATTACTTGGTAAACCATTTGCCTCTGCATCAGCCGTTTTTTAAGCTGCCTTATCATTGGCTGTGAGGCATTCCAATGAGCTGTTTCTGCATAAATTGATACAGCAATCTTCCACAAACCGTTTCCTACTAAAAATGACATCATTTTGATACAGTAATAGTCATATTCATTCCCCTCAAATTCTGGGACAGACAAGTTGTTAGAATTCGACATGATTAACTTTGGTGAAGTTCCAAAAGCAAGAAAAATTTAACCCAAACGAAATACCCGCTTTAATACCAATTATAGAATTCTGAGACAGCCTATCCCCTTAACCAGCTCATTAAATGATAATAGAAGAAAAAGAAAAATTACAGCAAACGCTTACAGCTCAAATGAATATGAATCAGACGTAATGAAGAAATCAATTACACATTCAATTCTATAGAGGCAGAGTACCAAGTTTTCCTTCAGGATAATGTAGTTTTTATTGCAGCTTAAACAGTCAATACAGAGTCTGCTTATTAATAGAGTTTGTAGGCTCTATTACAAACTGAAGTTTCTAAATTAAACACGATAGATTACTGCCATAACAACAACAGATTAATTTTGCATGACAACAGTTATGCATTTTCCATGAGATCTGGATTAATCGATCAAGGGACAACTGAAGATTCAAGAAAAAACAAAGAGAAACTGAAAAGCAAATTGTAGAAATGAATTAAAACTGAAAGCTCTGAGCGGTGCATGGCGGTTAGTGTAAAGTTTGAAATTCAAACTGAAACTGCATGATCTTCTGGTTTTGCATTGTAGCATCAGTTTTCTACAGGGTTCAATGTGAACAAGGGTGAAAAAATAAAAATAAAAAAATAAAAATATTTCGCGTCTAGGTCAACTAAACCAATAAGAGAAATGGTGTAGGAACAGTAAATAAATTGACAAATAGATAATAGATATCAAAATAATAGAGATAATTAAAATCAATACTGCTGCAGCAGCTGTTCTCTTCTTTAATCATTGAATTTAATACATAGATTAAGTTTACAAAATATACAAGGCTCTCTTATGAGTCACAGGTTCCTTTGGTTGTTAGAATTAAATAATATTGGAATTGTCAAATTGCAGTATTTGACAATTCTGGAAGTTTTAAATATAGGGCCTATTTGTTTGAGGGGTGAAATTGGAATTTGGGAGAGAAAACCTGGTTTTGACTCCAAATTCTTAGTTTGGTTGCTTACATTGGAAAACGTGAAAACCATAATATAATTTTCATCTTCCAATTTTGCTCCAAAAACAAGGATTTGCAACTTCCACCTTTTAGGTGGAATTCATTTGAAAACCTGGTTATGGTATTTTATTGCTCTATTTTTTATTGGCTCATTTCCCAAAATTGGCTCATCTTCCTCGTCAACCAAACAGTCCAATTTATCTTCTAGTTATGCAAAACCAGAATCTCAAAACCTTATTATGAGATAATAAGGTTTTGGGCCAAATCCATATTCCCCAAACAAATGGGCCTTATAGAAAATGGTTTTTGGAATATGGGCCATCACCTAGAATCCATAATGAGAAATGGAAAATGTTTATGGATTTCAAAATATTATAAATTTTGATTTACCCTCAATTCCCATTTAAGGGGAATTGGAATTGATTTTCCAATTTCACCTATTTAGATGGAAGATTCAAATGATGATTTTGGGGGTAAATGAGAATTAACAAATCCTTATTTCAGTTTCATATTTTGAACACAAACATCGAAAATGTCAATTTAGAGATTTGACAATCCCAATTCCAATTTAATTCGAGCAAACAAATAGACTGTAAAATAACTGTAACAGCTAAATGAAAAGGGAGTGAAGGGAACAATCTAGTGGGTGGGACGTCGCATGTTCGCATGAAATTTTTTTGCGCTATGCAATCATGCGACCACTGATGCAGAGGGAGTGAAGGGAACTGGGATCCATTGATCTAAGGACATCGCATGTTCGCATGAAATTTTTTTGCGCTATGCGATCATGCGACCGCTGATGCAGAGGGAGAGAAGGGTTGTGAAGAAACATTGGATCGATTTGAGGGTTGTGAAGAAATGTTGGATCGATTAAGGACGTCGCATGTTCGCATGGAATTTTTTTTGCGCTATGCAATCATGCGACCACTGATGCAGAGGGAGGGAAGGGAACCAAGATTTCAGTGGGATAGTAGGTGTGGTAGGAGTAGCGGGATACATCGGTGAAAAATCTTCTGGAAGAGATTACATAGTGAACGCCACACTCAGAGATCTATGCCCTAAAACCTTTTCCTTCATCAGATCCGCCAGATCCTAAATTTTTTACCAGAGATGAGAGGAAATCTCATCCTTTGTTAGTTCTGGCAAGAGCAGAGGTCAGGCTTAAACGTTTTCAAGTTGATCTGCTGAAAGAGGGAAGCTTCATTTTTGCAGTGGAGGGTTTTTCATGTAGTCGGTCCTATGAGTGGAGCCTCACCACTGATGGAGAGAGTAGAGCATTCAACCAGACAGATCAGGAAGCCATAATTCACAAATATTTTCACTGATTTCACAGAAAGCCGAAGGAATGGGTATAGGGATGGAACCTAGAACTGGGTTGAAAAGGATCGAAGACCAGGGGTTTTCTATGGCGGGGAAAGAAAATGGTTCAATAATCCATTTAAACAGAGGAGGATATTTTATGAACGACCCTTTCATCCTGATAATCAAAACCCTCATGTTGGAAGAATGGCCCTGTCTCAAAGCAAGAAGATCCCTTTTCGTGCCTGGTTTAACAAACGGTCACATTCCAAATTTTCAAAAATGAACAAGAACTATTCTTCACCTCGGAACAAAGAGCTGAACCCGAATCTGATACCCATTTTTCCCACATCCTCCAGAGGCATCCCATTTAATCCTCCTTTGCCCAAGAAAGCTTGGACGGACTCCTACTAGGAGATTCATAGAAGAAGATTAGATTTGTTGGGCCATGAGGGGATTAATAGAAAGAGGTTTGAATCTCAAGCTAAAGGAAGGTTTAAAGGAATGCAAAAAATATGGAGACCAATTTTCAAATCGTTGATTCATGACGACAATGTAGGGTCAATACAGTTGCAACGACCAAACGAAGTCGAGTCAGAGCTTCCTGGCTGGCCCAACACTTCCATGGAAGTTTCCCACTTGTGGGTACCCTCCAAAAAAAATCAAGTATTATCTATTACCCTATCAGAAGAAACATTAAAATAGAGAAATCTTATTTATCTTCGTCAGGGAATCATCTGCAAGTTTTGGAAGATAGAAATATCATACAAGGATTTCAAAGATTGGGTTTTATGCAACTGGGGGGAGGTTTCTAAGATTGAAATACTGGATAATGAACTAGAATATTTTATGGTGTTATTTGAAAAAAATTCTAAGAGAGATTCTATCTTCAAGCAAAAAGGCTAGTTTTATAAGAATAAAGGATTACACATGTAGTAGTGGTCCCCTAACTTTAATAGCGCCAAAAATGTCATCAGGTTTGTTCCCATGTGGATCAACCTAGAAAATCTTCCAGTCGAATATAAAAACATGGAAATTCTACAAATTATTGGCAACAAAGTGGGAATATACTTATCACACTTTTCAGATAAACCTTTAGCTTCAAGTTGGTTATGTTTGCTAATGAATGTTGAGAAGGAGTTTCCTAATTCCATAAAGCTTATTTCAAGATATGGAATTTGGATTCAGACGATTTCCTATGCTTCAGAACAGTCAGTCATTTTGAAGATAACATCTTCTACAACATCTGAGATTGCAACCCCCACAAAACTAGCTCTTGGCACTTTGCTAGCATTGATCCTCAGGTTAAATTAGTGGATATCAACAAGGAGTCTCTGCATTTTTGTTTATATCTTTTATGTAGGAGATTATGGTCTTACAAATGGAACAGGTGGGGCTCTCAAATTCTCTCTTTGACTTATCCATCTTATGAGGGAAATGCAACATTAAATAGTCATGAGATAGACATCATATCCAAAGGGGAATATTGGTTAGACCTCAACACTTACAAAGAGACATTTGGAAAATTTAGGAAATTGTCTAGGGCACCTCTTCTTATACCTTCCCATTCTCTCCCGATGTCAATCTCCAAATGGCAAGTCCCTTGGCTGGAACATCTCATCATATATTGGGTGTCTCAAGTTCAGAAAGATTTACTGGAGGAAATTGCTGATCAAGTTCTCCATGAGGACAACCCACCTGAAACAGAGGAGAACCTTATTGGTTCTTTAGGAGAAAAAGAGGAAAATAGAGTGTTCCATACTTTAGAGAATGATATTCCTGACATAAAGATTTGTGATTTGAGAAGTGATGATCAAGATTCTCAGAATATTATCTCTTACACTACACTTCAGCCTTAGGATTATGCTGAACAGGAGGATGACATTTTGAAAATTAGACTTTGTGACCTCAAGGATTTGACAAAACCTATTGGTTCAGAGGAAAGTAACCGACCTCCAAATTCGGGATGTAGGAAATCTTCAAGAATCAGAAACAGAGGCAAGAAGGATTCTAATATTGAATTGTTAACGGAACTACCCTTGGCTCCAGTGAAGAATAAAATGAAAGGGGGCTTAATATCACTCAAACCTCTAAGGATTAGAAAGAATCATCAGAATCAGTCTTCAAGGGATATTGGAGGTGTTGGGAGCTTAGAGGAACCTATTCCTTCTAGACTTCAAGCAGTTTATGACCTGTTTGGCAGCACTCCGGATGATCAACCCACAACCAACTCTTTCTCTCATTCAATTACTGGTAAAATGTTGGAAGATGACTATGTAGAAGATGAAGAGAGATTTATGGATGTAGACCATCCAATATTTGAATCAGAGATAACATTCAATTCTCAAGGTCAGGATGAGGTAGAAACCATGGCATCATGCTCCAAGCTAACTTCAAACTATTTTAATTCTCCTTTAGGATTGCTACAAATAGATCATAAAATAGCAATAGACTGCGGATCAGGGAAAAAGAAAGGCAAAGGAAGAAAGTCATCAGCCACTTTGATAGAAGAGGAGGGTGAAGATCAGGACCAAGCAAAGATTATAGCTTATGTGAAGGTAGGGAAGGGGAAGTTCCTTCCCAAGTCTCAATGAGAGTCCTTTCTTGGAATGTTAGGGGTCTTAATGCCCCTAACAAGCAGCATCTGGTAAAATGCTGCATTTGGTCTTCTAAAGCAGACATCATTTTCTTACAAGAAACCAAGATGAATAAAGAACAGGCAAATGATTTCATAAGGTCTTTAGGGGATTGGAAAGCCACAGTGGTTGAAGCAACGGGTTCCTTAGGGGGTCTAACCATTATATGGAATCCTAGAACTTCATATTATTCTCATATCAAAGATTCTCAGAGCTGGATGTGGGGAAAAATTATCAGTACACAATCAAATTTAAACACATTTGTGATCAATGTGTATGGACCTATCTCAAGAAGAAGGAAAGTGGAGATTTGGGAGGAAATTAGCAACTGGTTTCATATTTTTCCTAACAGTAATTTCATTGTAGGGGGTGACTTTAATGCCATCATTCATGCAACATAGAAAAAAGGGGGATCTCAAAGGCTATCTCAATCCCAGTCAGACTTCCACGAGTGGCTTTTAAAGGATGATTTGATAGAGATTGAATTTGATAATGGGGCCTTCGCTTGGTCTAACAAAAGAATGGGTATGGACAATATCTCAGAAAAATTGGATAGGTTTCTTTTTAAAGGTGACTTGAAATCTTTCTCTTTTGGGTTGAAAGCTTCCATATATCCTTCATCAGGCTTAGACCATTTTCCTATTTGTCTCGATTTTTTGGAAGAGGACAAGCCATATAAATGCTCCTTTAAATTTGAAAATATGTGGCTAAAAGAGGGAAGCTTTTCAGAAATGATCAAAGATTGGTGGGCTGAAGTTAAGGTGGAAGGTTCAAAATTGTTTTGTTTTGTGGCTAAACTCAAATTCATTAAACAGAATTTGTTGATTTGGAACAGGACTCATTTCAAGAATATCTTTTCATCAAAAGTGGAAATTGAATCAAAATTGGCTGAGTTAAACAATACGATCATGAATCAAGGGATGAATCAAGAACTATATTTCAAAGAGAAGGATTCGCTCAAGGATTTGGAGGATGTGCTTAGTAAAGAAGAAATATTTTGGAAGCAAAAGTCAAGGGAGTCTTGGTTAGTTGCTGGAGACAAAAACACTAAATTTTTTCATTCTAGTGCTAAGTGCCGAAGGAATACCAATAGAATCCTACAAATTTCCAGCCAAGATGGATCTATTCTCTCTGAGCAAAAAGAAATTCAGCAGGAAATAGTATCTTTCTTCTCCAAGTTGCTGAACTCCTCAAATAGCTCTCCTCTTACATGTCAACAAGAACTTCTTTGTAATATCCCCAAAGTTTTCATAGAGGCGGATAACCAAAATCTAATGAGGCCATTTTCAACAGAGGAGATTTTTCAAACATTATCAGTAATGGCTCCAGACAAAGCTCCTGGTCCAGATGGATTACCTCCCTCTTTCTTTCTTCATTGTTGGGAGGTTGTTGGTTAAGAACTTACTAAGGCATTGGAAACAGCTAGATCCTCAGGTAGATTTCTAACTAAAATCAATAATACTTTCATTTCTCTCATTCCTAAATCAGAAAATGCAAACTTTATTGATGAATTCAAACCCATTGCATTGTGTAATACGATATACAAGACTTTATCTAAAGCCCTTGCAAATAGATTAAAATTAATCTTAAATAGGATCATTGGTGAAGAACAAACAGGGTGTGTCCCTGGCAGATCCATTTTTGATGGCATTATAATTGCTCAAGAAGCAATTCATTCCATTCAACATTCCAAAAAACACAGCATGTTAATTAAGTTAGACATCAAGAAAGCTTACGATAAAGTGAATTGGAGATTCTTATCCAAATGCATGGAATGCTTTGAATTTTCTAAAGCCTAGATCAATCTGATCTTTTACTGTATATCGACTCCAAAATACTCTATTCTGATTAATGGCTCCCCTCAAGGTTTTTTTGGAGGCTCAAATGGTATAAGGCAAGGGGATCCTCTATCCCCCTTCTTGTACATTATCATGGCAGAGGCTTTAGGTTGCAGTATTTCTAGGCTTCAAAGTCAGGGCCGCATCAGAGGCATATCAGTCACATCTTCAGTTCCTCCTATTACACATCAACAATTTGTGGATGATACACTCCTCTTTGGCTATGGTTCGGTCAGAGAAGCTGGTCTTTTCAGAAGTACTCTAAATAAGTATGCTTTAGCCTCAAGACAAGTTGTCAACAAAGGAAAATCAGTTATTTTTTTCTTCTTCATGAAAAAGAGGATCCAATTGAGAATAGAATCCCTTTTAGCCTTTAAAGTAGCAACACTTCCTTGTAATTATTTGGGGATTCTCATTGATAAGAATCTGAGAACATCAGGGATTTGGAAACCAATCAACGAAAGGATGGATAGGAGAATGGCTAGCTAGAAATCCAAATGGTTATCATGTGCAGGAAGGATAGTGATGATTAAAGCTACCCTTTCAGCAATTCCCGTATATCTATTATCTTGTTTGGCTTTGTCTTTGACTGATTACATGGACATAGTGAAAAAGTTGAGGAATTTTTTCTGGCATGGATGTGATTAGAATAGAAAATTCAAAATTATCTCTTGGGACAATATTTGCAAATCAATTAGTGCGGGGAGAACAGGGATTAAAAATCAGATGTAGCAAAACATAGCATTGGGAGCTAAATTATATTGGAAATTGATAAAAAAATAAGGATTACAAATGGGTTAGAATCGTCAAAAGAAAATACTTGGGTGCAGAGGGATGTCATGAAATATTCAGAATTAAAAACCCTCCAAGAGGATCCAGGATATGGAATTTCATATTGAAATCTAGACATGTTGTGGATTCCAACCTCTCTTGGAATATCAGAAGTGGTAACTCAACCAGATTCTAGGAAGACTCTTGGGGACGACTAGGTACTCTCCAATCGATACCAGGCCTTAATCAGATTATGAAACTTTGTCAATCAACATGGGGTAATATGCTTAAAGATTACATTATCCCTTCTCATTCATCAAAGGAGGATGGATCTTGGCAGTGGAAGGATTTCTCAAGTATAGGAGCTGATATCCAAGAATCAAACTTGCTAAAGTCTGTAGTTCAAAACAGATCTTTCCTCTTGAAAAATGGTAATGATGAGTTAATTTGGATGGGTTCAAAAGATGGCATCTATAAGGTGAAGGAAGGATACAATTCCTTAACACAACACATTCAAAAGTCTTCTACAATCCCACTCCATCTTTGTTGGAATAAACTATGCCTCCCCAAAGCTGGTATTTTCCTATGGGCGGCCTCTCAGGGCCACATTTTGATTGCAGAGAGATTTACAAAAATGGGATTTTTGGGTCCATCAAGATGCTACATGTGTCTAAAACACAAAGAATCTCACAATCATCTATTATTTTCCTGCCCCTTTGCTACAGAATGCTAGGAGTGGCTATATTCAAAATTGAATTGGCAATCTGCCCCCCATCAAAATCTCCAATTGCATCTTCTTGCTTGGCCAACTCTCTTCAAAGATAGTTTGTGTGGTAACTTATGGATTATCTCTCCTTCAATTTTACTCTGGGAAATTTGGAAAGAAAGAAATAGGAGAATCTTTCAAGATAAATCAATGGATATTGGGAAAATATTGAATAGAATTGAAGCAGCTATAGTGGAGATCATGAATTTTCGAAATCAAACATATTCAGCAATACATAAATTTTACACCAGTTGGGATGATAAAATGATGAAAAACTGGCATGGGTTGAAAGCTCCTAGTTCCTTAGGAAGAGGTTGCAATAAGAATGGACTTCAAAGACAGTCATGTGTTTGGAAAACTCCTTCCCCGAGATGGGTGAAATTAAATTTTGATGGTGCATCAAAAGGTAATCCCGGGCCTTCCGGTGCTGGGTGCATAATTCATTCCTCAGAAGGCCAAATCATTGCTCAACTAGCCATCCCTCTAGAACCAGATACTAATAATGCAGCAGAGATTAAAGCCCTTTATCATGGTTTAATTCTTGTCAGGGATTTAGGCTTCAATAAAGTGGAAATCGAAGGGGATTCAATGATAATCATAAATGCAATTAGATCAGGGGCCATCACTAACTGGAAACTTCCATCCTTTTTAGAGGTGATTTTGAGTATTATCTCCAAATTTGAATCAATAACGGCTAACCATATCTACCGCGAAGGCAATGGTAAAGCTGATGAGTTGGCTAATATGGCAGCATGTGGAACACACATTAGATCAATTTCCAATGGTTGGCATCCTCGTCAGAATCCGGAAAGTTGATAGGAAGGACACACAGCATTCCCATTATCAAGAGCTTTTGGGAAGCTTTTAGCTGAACAGGGAAAGCATGAATAGACTTACATTTAAGGAAATTTTGTTATACCAGAGAACGGCTCTTTTCCTTTCATGGAAAGAGCACTGGCACTCTATATTTATTCACACTCCATGATTGAACACTATTATGCTTTTTAGCTGTAGATAGATATTGTATATTTTACTTTCTACTTAATATAAAATCTATGGCTTCGGCCTTTACTGATCAAAAAAAAAATGTGTAACAGCCAACATACTATATTTACATCTTCTGAATATTCTATAAGCTTAGAGTTGGTAATTAGTGCCCAGATACCCAAAAAAGAATGTTTGTTATAATAGAACACGCAGCTCTCTGGAGGATAAAAACCAAAAAAAAGCTTAAAAAAATTGTAAAAGCTATTTACAACAAACTGTCAAAAGAGCAGAAAAAATTATTGAAAACAATTTTGTAATGCTTGAAAACTGGGAATTGCGTGGAATCGAGAATGGCGAAGGTGTTAACCAATAACGCCTTCAGTCTCCATCTAATGTGGAAACACCTAGGTTGCCAGAAACGCAACGAATGCACGCGGTTTCGTGTTTCAACGAACGAAACGGGATTTCGCGTTGGCAACCACGGTTTCCAGGAAGTCCAAAGGGTTTCATGGGCGTTGCAGTTTGTTTTAATTTTTTATATTTTGATTTTAACTTTATCACAGGCAGATTAAAAGACAGACTATTAATTGTTCGTTGCTAAGTTTTAGGCCATTCTTATTAATACATCAAATACAAACTATAAAACAATAAACTGCTCAAAGGACAGCACTCCAATATTCATTAATCGGCAACATGAACAGACTCTACCTCCTGCCAAAAAACGCAACATTCGTTATATGAAATTTTAGATGAGGAATGTACAAAGAACATAGAGTTCACAGAGAATACATCAAGGATGCAGAAAAATAATCTGGAAACTGTAGCTTATAAGAGAATATTTTATATTGATATCATAGGAATTGGTTCTTAAGATATATTATTGTCCACATTCCAATGTAGGTTCAGGTGCTGAGAACATTAGATGATATATTGCGTTTCTTAGTTTTCTATTTGAAAAAATCTATTCTAAATAGAAGGAAGACTGCAATCTAATAAGCACCTTGGCGGCAACAAAATTCAAAATTTTATAAGCTCTGAAATTAGTGGTATTTGATGTTTGGTTTGACACTTAATTGATGTTGAATTCCCTGTGCAGATTGGAATTGAGTCATGTTAGGCATTGTATGCTCAACAGGCTCTCTGGCATATTAACTTTCATTGAGCAATCTGGTTTCTATTGCTATTATCAACTCTATTTCTCCCATTCCCTCTAGTTTCTGGATATTTTTACTGCTATTAACAGTGTAATAAATGCCTTGTGCAGGACCTCTGTCTTGGGGTTGAACGAACTACCCTCATTAGCATGTCAGAAGCTTTTTCAACTGATTATTTAAGTCACATTAACAATACACAAATACTTCTATATTGGACCACTTGACATAAACAATATTGGTTTACTAAACCTAGAGCTTTTTAGCTCACATGTTGACTGTGCTTGGATAAAATAGTTGTGTTTTATTAATTTGTCTCATGTGATTTGATGGTAACATTTAGAAGAGCAACGGCTAAGTTTCTTATAAAACATACTAAAGATAAAAAAATGTTAAATATTTTTTTTTTCAGATTTCTTAAAATTTGGTCAATGATACATTTTGTAGGGAGCTTAGCCGCATCTTTTAGAAATAGATAGCAGATTAGATTGAAATGTACCCCTAAAATAATATGCTGCTTTTAATGTGATGCATTGTATATAAATCGTGCAACTTTTCTTTATTAGTAGTTTATCAATGCAAATATTCCTGAGTGGAAATATTTGTGTTTGTTTGAATTTTTAAATTCAGAAAACAAAATAGGATTACGAAAATGTTGGAGATTGTAATTCCAAGTACTTGTGAACCTGTCATTTCAACTCCTCTGCTCTTCAGCAGCATTCAATCAACACCATTAAAGATGTGCATTGAAAATAGATCTCAACATAGATTCGAATCGGCATGACATTAGCCCATTGTACCATCTACTAGTTCTGCACAGATTATGCGCAGTGTAAAAATATGTTATTTTATATTCAACTCTTTCTCCTCTCTATGTGCTCAGATTTTTATATATTGTCTAGTTTGCATTTTGGCATTCACTTTTTTCAGAGTCCAGCCCCGTAGAGCTGTCAGAGATAAGAAGATGAGTTTGTATATAATTTGAATCTCTAAGATGATATGAAGAAGAATGTAATCATGTCTAGAAATTATAGAGCCGCAGTTCAATCAATAGATGTAATGTTTTATTTTCTATATGATATAAATCTCTTTGTTCGCTATTATTGCTGCTCTCCTGTTTCTTCAGGAAACATTGTTTTATAAACCATAAGGCCTTTCTGGGTTAATGCCACATTTATTTATGAGTTGTTTATCATGGTCTAGACTCACCACGATGCTTTTCTCTATTAGTTTTCTTTCTACAATGTAATGTAATTTTAAAGAAAAATTCTGGAAATATCTTCTGAGTGATATTTGCAATCGTTTCTTCTTTTATCGTAGAGTACAACTTAGAGATGTATAATAAGATGTACGGATTAATACTTCTTTTCATTCTATTGAACTTGTCATTTCGTTATACTTGGAGTATTAGCTATAATTTTTGAAACAACTTAAAATCTATGTTCTATTATTTTTCGTGGTTCCCAGTGTGCTTTATTCTTAATAGTTGATTTTGTGATTGAATAGTTGAATTAGCATTAATTATAATGAGTTTTACTAGAAGTTGAATTTTATTTCTGATTATAACATATTCAGATGATTATTTGATTTGTCTTTGGTTAATTTTAAGGTTCAATAATGAATTTAAACATTTTCAATAGTTTTTTTTCAATTTTTTTAGTTGAACAAAACAACTACAAGATGAAAGCTATTAATAGATAGTTGAAAAGGAAAAACCCTAAACAATCAAGAATACTTCAATTACTAGGACTAAAACAAAGATACAAACATTACATAAATTGTGTAATAGTATTACACTAACTAAGCTTGTTATTTATATAAAACATCAAAACTTGTTTATTAATTTGCCAATGTTGGTCCATGACATTAATATTCTTATAAAATAAGACCTAGATTTATGAAAATAGGATAGTAATTTGAAGAAATATGTTAGAGAAAATATTTAGAGCACTAGTTGCCTAATAATAATTGTTAAAACTCTAGATGGACATATATCTTTTGATTCATTCTTTCTACACTTGAGAGGAATATGTCCCCTAAAATGGGCATTGAGTTTCAAATGAATGTAAGGGTCCATTAGGATGAGGGCTCCTCAGACCAAGAAGAGTTTGATTTGGATGGAGACAAGGTTTTCCATTTGAACACAAGAAAATGACCCTCAGTTACTTCCTCTCCTCATAAAAAAGTGTTTATTTTTTATGATGAGGGGATGAAATATGTGTCATTAGATGAAGTAGTTTTGGATTTCCTCGACCCCAACTCTCATAAAAATGGAAAAGAGAAAGTTAGAGTTGCGGATTAGAGTAAATCAAAGGATAAGAGGGTTTCCTCTAGGTCCCTCTCTATGGAGGATAAGAGAAAACCCTCCTAGATGAAAAAGCCCAAGAAGACTTTTGGTTTTACCCCCATGTCCCCTATGGATCCTTTACATGGTATGACAAATGATGTGGACATGGAAATCCATGTAGATATCCCCATCTTGCAGTTATGTTAAAAATTTGATAGAAAATCAGAGTGCTATTTTCTCATGGATTGTGGAGAAAATCAATGGTTTAAAAGATAAACCTCCCCTACAAGTCAAAAGATAGATAATATTATGGTTAGTACCCAAAATCTAGCCAATGGTATAAGCTATGTGAAGGTGGACCATGAGAAATGTATTAACACGCTTGAGGACTCCTTGAACAATATGCAAGAGAAAATTAAGGCGGTGGTTTTTATGAGTAAGATTGCTATGGAAACCTCTACTAAAAGCTTGATGAAATTAAATGAGTAGGAAAAGGTGGCACATGCCATTGCCAAAGGTTCCCCTACTTCCCCTTCAATTAGTATCAAGTCGATCAAAAAATCTCATCACAAGGATTTGGGCTTAGCTGGGGATGCAAATGCTACCACCGAGAAGATGGACAAGGGCACTTTACTTTGGCCTGCTACCAAATTACCAAGTAAGGACATAGGGGTTACCCCTATAGATACTATTGTCAATAAGGTTAGGAGTATAAATGAGGAATTTATATGTAAGAAGGATAATCTAGTTAAAAGTCAGTAGGATATGTTCGGGCATTGTTCCCCTATTCTTGGTCCTTTTGGTTTTTCTTAAGCATTTGGTTAGCTATTGGTTGATGTCTATCTCTGAATATCTTTTTTTTTATGTGTTTGTAACTTAGGTTTCTAGTTCCTATGAAATCAATTTTCCTTTAATAAAAAACAACTATTGATTGAACAAAATTCATGGAGTGTTTATATAGATTAATTAGTTGATGATGCTCACTAATATTAATCTATGAGGCTCAATCAAACCTAGAAAATTCTCAAATATTCTAAAATGATTGAACCCCTTTTTAACAAAAAAGAATGAGCCTCTTTTTGAAAAAATAGCTAACAACAAATTATAAAAAATTAATATTCTCTTTCTACCATATTGAAATTGACGCAAAACTAAAACCACAATGCAATGAAGATTCCATTAAAAAAATTACAAACATTTTGCCAATATTTTTATATTCTAGAAGACAGGAAGTTATGATTTGGGAAAAAAAGGTGAGATAATAATTTTATCTTGAACTAATTGGCATCTTCCAACTTCTTCCTACTTGAAGCTTCCACAATTTGATGCTGGACTAAATTTTCTCTGTTCATCTCCACTAGTAGTTCTAATAATTCATTTAGCAACAAAGCATAATCTTGAATTATAGGATCTCTAAGCCCAAGAACATCATTATATTTTGATTGAATGCAACAATACCAAGAAAAAGTAATAATTCCAAGATTACCATCCCACTTGGACCACAAATAATTGTGAATTATTTTGTTGAACTCTCCACTTTCATACTTAGATGAAATTCTATAAGATAATAACTTGAGTGGAACATGGAGATAGAAACTATGCTCACATTAGTAAATTGAATCGTATACCTAATGATAATATTTTGTCACCCTAGTTAGTAAAATTATTCTTTATTCTACTATATTTAAACCAACTACACATTTTTGAAAGAGGGACCCCAAACCAAAAGGAATACCAAGATAGCTATTTATGTCCCCATGTGTATTTTTCTCCACTCTTTTGGAAACCAATAAGAGATAGTAATAAAATGAGATGTAAAAAATGTGGTCTTGTTATGAGATAATTGAGAACTAGAAATAGAACAAAAAATCTAAAAATTCTAAGGTATTTTTTAATTCTTCTTCATTAATTCTGTATGAACAACATGATATCATTGAAAAGTTAGGAATTAATAATAATGTTATTTTAAGGAATTAAAATTCCTCTAATAATCCTCATCCAAATATCTTTGTGGAGAAGATATCCCGAGGCATTTATCATAAGAACATATAAGAAAGCAGATAAAAAAAATCTATGTCTACTATAATTTTGCATATCAAAGAAACTTGGCATTATCTTATTAATAATAAGGTGACAATAGATAAATTTGAACAAAATTTAAAAACATTCCAAATTTTTAGTTTGAAAGACGACCATTATAGAATTTTAGGAAGCTCCAGTGAATTATGTCATCCACTTTATCAAAATCTAACTTGACCACCAATGCTTTTTGACCGATTGGTCAATCTCATTCAATAGTCTCCCTAGGCGATATTATATTGCCAAGAATATATCTTCATTTTTTATGCAGGAGCATCAAGGCATACAAAGATGCCTCAAGAAGACAAAGATGACAAAGAAGATAAGATGAAGGTTGAGAAAGTAAATCGGAAATTACTAAAGCCAATAATGGCCTTTGAAGGCTTCGGGAGGAATAAAGACAATAAATTTGTAATAGATCCTAAAGGGCTTGTTAAGGACCTTGGGATCCTAGATGGTGAAATTGAGAAAAATTGATAAATATGAGGTAATTAGATCCTTAGTAGCCTAAAAGAATTTTAGGAGTGTTTAAATTGGTCTTAGGGATCTTCATGGAAAATTGGAGAAGTTAGTTTAATGTTTTATTCAATAATTTTTGAGTTGGTTGATTCAAATATTTGAATCCTAATGGTCACTAGCATTTAGGAGGTAATTAGTTTTTGTGAGTTTAATGGTTAAATGGGAAGTTCAACTAATTGGATAATTTGAAGGGAGTTATAAGGGATTTATTTAAGTCATGATTTTTTGATTGTATGGGAAGCATTATGTGAGGAAAACCATTGGTCTACGGACTGTGAATGGAAATCAATACAAACACATAATTTTCTGCAAGTTTGGCATTGTTTCATGATTCAATTTGTTTATTGAATTTTATAAATACATAGAGGAACTTATTTACACTTTTTAAGATGCATCTTACATGTTATGAAGATCATTTAATTTACTAGTTATAAAGACAAGGTTGATTGTTCCAAGTATTCAGTGTTTTTCCTTATAATTTTGTACTAATCTAATGCAAGGATCATCATTCAATGAATGAATGCAATCCAATTCTCATGGAGTGGTGGATCCCTACTATGTATAATATAAATATAACCTTATAATGTGCAGATGAAGAGTTATTGGTTGGTGATCACCGAGAAGAAGTGTTTGAAGGATTATTGAGATTGTTGGTTGGGAATAGCAGTGAGAGATCTGCATGAAGGAGATACATTTTTATGTTTTTTTGTGTCTAGATTCACCTTATATATGGTGTATCCACCCTTTTCTAGTCCTAGAAGTGAGTGGAAGACAATCTATTGAAGAGCCCTAGTTTTAAGGGTTGTTTGAGAGCAATTTGGGGCTTTTGCACTTGGAAGCATCCAAGGCCCAAATTGGTGACATATTTGGTGGTTTGGAGACATATGAGAAGACTTTATGAAGTCTTGGAGTTAGGGAGTTAAAACAACCTATGGTTCCTTTCTAAATTGGTCTCTTTTGGTGTATGTTTGCAAGGTAATGTATGAAGGATTTGGTATATTGTCCAAAATAACATAGTCCAAGTTTCACATATGTTTATGTTCATCCAAAAGGGTATCCTAAAATTCAATTTTTTTGTCTAGTGTTTTGGGAGAATCTAGAGTAAATTGGGTTTTTGAGCCTCTGCTGACCTACAAGGAAGGGCTATTATGCCTGTTTGACAAATAGGGAGTTTGGGGTGTTGGGTTTTCTTCTAAACATTAAAAATTGCAAAATATTGTTGCATCCACCTAATATAGGTGATGCAGGAGCATCTTGGGTCTTTGACAATCTTGCATCAACCAAAAACATTTCCTAATTTCTGTCCCTGTTTGCTGTTGTTTTCTTTATAATATTTGCATTTGATAGTTTCATGGTGTGAAAATATTAAATTATGTTGAGGACCTATTTGGTAACCTTCTCCTATGAGCACATAAAGTTTGGATGGACTGTTTCAAAGTTACAACTATTTTCCTTGCCGTTGGAACAACGTTTTCCTGTAGTTTTGGTGCTAATTGTTCATGTTGGCACTCTTGATACATAAGGAATTATCATTTTTTCACTTAATTAATTTAAGAGGACCTAAATTAATATCATTTCCCAAAGGTGCATCTCCTAATTCATTATGAGTCAAAAGTTATGAGCATTTTGCTCGGGGACCTAATTTCTGCCAATGTTCCCGCTGGAGCGGTTCCTATAGTTTTGGCACTGATTGCGCATCTTGGTGATGTTGATCCTTAAAGAATAAATATTTACACTCTTAATAAATTTAAGAGTAACTAAAGTACTATCATTTCCCAAAGGCACATCTCCTAATTCATTATGAGTAAAAAGTTATGCCCATTTTGCCTCAGGACCTATTTTCTGCCAGTTTTCGGGTGAAACGTGTGGTGTTTCTTCTTGCAATGTTCCGTGTGATCAAATTGGACCTTGCAACATTAAATTCATGTTCTTGGGTCATGTTAGGACGTAAATCCAAATGCGCAACAATTTATATTCATTCTAGCATTAGTTTTGGTTTAAATCTTGAGACTGGACCTATATTGTAATTAAATGCCTGACCGGTTGACCTGTGGCTTAGTTGGCTATATAAGGGGTCTAGATTGTTGTAGTAGGGAATAAAGAGGTAGATCTAGAGAGGATTATCAAGATACATCATTGGAGGAAAAGATAGGATGCGAGCCATAATTCTGATTTCATAATTCTCATTGCATAAGGCCGAAACCCGGAAGGCCTCACAGCCGGGCATGTTGAAAGAAATAATATAAATTCTTTGTTGTTGTTGCAAATTGTTTTTCTCATATCCTTTGTGATTTCATTTCTTTCATGTGTTATTATATTGCTTCCATTGTGTAACTTTGAGCAAGGCTTGGTTGTTGATTCAAGTGGACTCAATTCTGCTTCATTCTGCTTGTATCTACCCTGCCCCTGCATCAATAGGTCATATCCATTCATAGTTTCCATTTGGTGAAGGTTTGTTCATTGGTATTCATTTTGATTCATTTAGGCCTTTGGGGTTATTAGATAGTGTCTAAACCTCTCAAAGGTTAATCCTTCATTTTCATCATTCAATCCTTTCCACTAGTAGATTACCTCAGCATCAATTTTATAAGTCTTTTTTTCTCAACTCTTACAATACCATAAACAAAATTTTTAATCCTTGTAGCTAAATTATTTCACATAATTTGATAGGATGCATTTAATAAGGTAATTGCCCATTGATGGACAATAGTAACCCCATTTCCCCCTTAGGAATATATTTTATTAGGATTTTATTTATATTAAGACCTAATGAGCCATTTTTAAGAGCTTGCAAAATCTTTATTCTTTATAATTAACAATATTTTTAAATGTAAACATTACTTGTGTAAAGAAAAAATTCATTTATAGAAAGGATTTAATTATAGATTTTTAAATATAGATTTGTAACATTGATATCTAGTGCATAGTTTTCTTATAATTTCTTGTTGCATAATTATTTTATATCTTTTTTTGTAGATGTTTTTTAGAGGCTCATGGGAAGTTGCTTGCTTTGGATTCTTCTATTCCTCCCCATTTTTCTAATGCTCTACCTACTAGTATCATCTATCAGTCTAAATTTGCTTAAGAAAATAAAACCTATAGTGCTAGATCTTCTACTATTTCTCTAGATAATGTTTTCCAAGCTAATGCCACTTTAGAAAATGGTCACATTGGTTTTAAGGTTACCTCTAATGTTCTATTGGTAACAATGATGTCCCTAAAGATGATATAAGTTATAAATGTATTTTTGTTCACCCATCTTCTATTGTGGGTCAATTCATTTTAATTGTACAACAATGGATCTATCTACATAGTTTTTCAATGGAAGATGAATTCTCATGTTAAGAAAAGTTAGATAAGTAGTCCTAAATCTTTACTTCTAGTTAGTTTGTACTTTTTTAGGTTAATATTTTCTATTCCTAGGCGAGGTGCTCTTATTTTTTGACTAGTTTTGTCCTAGCTTTTGATTTGATGGTTAGTGTTAGATCTATAATGTGTGGGGCCCCTTCCCCACTTAATTTATTAAAAATCACATAAGTTACTTCAATAACACATAACTTCTTTTTATGCATCAAAATTAACATTTTCATTTTCTTTTCTTGAAGCAAGGAAATTAACTCCTTATGCATAGATATTCTTTACAATATTTTTCTTTATATTCCTTATTCTTGTCGTGTGTGAAATAGAGACCTTGATATTCTATGAAAAATATATAAACAAAAGAAATAAATATAAATATAATAATAAACTTCAATTTGTTGAAAATTATACTTTTTGGAAAGCTTATAACAAGGGCTACCTATGCAAAAAAAAGTAATTTGTGAATGTATTCACATGATCCCTCAAACATTAAAGAAAGAGATTTTTATTAGTATTATGATACATGCAAAGAAGACTTGAGTGCACGTTTTATCTATTATAAGACGGTTTCTATCCTTGAAGGTAGTTTGATCTATGGGGATCATTTGTAAATTCATTTTATTAAATACCTATGGATGAAACCCCTCAAGGCTTAAAATAATCGTGTTTACTTAAAATTGTGGAATTTTATAGAAAAGTAGAGATGTCTTAGAAGTGGGTCACAATATTATGATGAAACCAAGGTATAATTTATGTTCTCCAAAATTATCGATTTCTTATAAGATCCTTTTATTTCCTTAAGGAATAATTTCTAATAACATACTAGTATTTATGGAAGAAACTAGTAATGAAGTTCTCTAGACCAAGAGATTTGTAAAAATGGAGTTGAAAGACAGTTGCTTTAATTTCTTGTTCCATAAAAGTCCCCATCAAAATCTCATTAGAAATATAATTAGAATCCTAATTTAAAATATTTTCATAAAATTCTTCTATTATAGCAACTATGACCATACTTAATTGATAAGATCCCTCTAGAAATGCTTAACAAACAATTTTAAAAATTAATTTCTTTTTCTAACAATATTCCTTCTTCCTTTCTTATCACTGAAATCTTTTGCTAAATTTTCCTAATCACCATCCAAACTAAATAAAGAATTGTGAAAGGAAAATATAATTTATTTTAATTGCAGTAAAAGTTATTTTTTCTTTATGAAATAAGAGAAACACACATTGATAAAAATGAACTCAAATCTAGAAAAGAGATTTAAAATTTTACATAACAACCAATGTAAATACAAACATCCAATTAAATACAAAGCCACTTTAGAATGAGGTTAGAATGTAGCTAAACCTCTTAAGCCCCATCTATTTGAACATTAAAAGAATCTCAATTTTTAATTTTATTTTTATTAACTCCTCTTCCTTACTATTCAACTATATTTCCTATATTATAAATATAATTTTACAAAGTATACCCACTTTAAACTTGACTAACCACATTTTGTTAAGGGTATTTGTACCCTATTCACATTCATTTGTGTCTAGGATTTTTTTTTCACTTTATAGATCGAAACATCAAACTTATTTTCATCTAAGCTTGTTCATCCCCTTCTCTTATCATATTATATTTTGTGGTTTTTATCCCCTTCTTTAGTCTACATGGTAAGATCCTTTTCAAAAGAGACTCTAATTGTTAAATTTCTCTTTTCTCCATAGAGAGGAGTACAATTTCCTCCAATCCAATCTCCAAAGAAATTTTTTTATAAAACAGTTTAGGATCATTGCTTCCAGAAAACTTAATTTCATTAGAATATAGCATATTCTTTTCTTCTCCTAATATATTTTCTTTTAGTACTTGTGAAGGGAACGTTCTATTATCTTTTGCTGCTCGAGCCAACAAAGCTATACCAAAGTTGCTAGTGTTTTCATCACACTTCTTTTTCTTGAAGATGAGAGACTATAAAAGGCTTTCATCAAGATGGATCCTCATTTGCATGAAGCTTTAGTTAGGAGTGCCTATATTTATATCCTCGTGACTCATGAGGGGCAATTGATTCAAATCCTTCTCTTGATTTAAAACCTCCTTTTGTAATTCTGGTTTACCTAAATATATTTTTTTGCAAAACTATAATACTCAAAATAAAGGGACACATTAAAATCTCGATTTCCTCAAAATTTTAACTTCTATTATCTGTAATACAGTAGTGAAATTAGAGATAGTTGTAAAACCGACTACATCAATCCCATTGGATATATCATACATCGATATACTTTTCTAAAATAATCTCTTATACGGTAAATATTTCAGACGTAATTGTTGACTCTGTGGTAGATACCCGACTTTTGAAGGAAAGGCGATCATTATCAATCTATAAAGGGCATTTAACTCAAAATAATTTTGTAATATACACGGAAAGGCCGAGCCTAAACAAAGAAATCAATAAGAAAGATTAATGATTGCAGATGAAGAATCTAACCTTAGACGTTTCCAGCACCTCTTCCGGCCAGGACCAGGTGACATGGGGAATGACAGCCGGAATGAAGAATATGAGATGTGAAGAGGATATGAAAATTGACAAGTCCCATCTATAATTTTATATTTTATATTTTTAAGTCCAATCCAACAACCACGCTCCGTGTTGTATTTATATTCAAATTTTATATTACCGATAGGTTTCCTTTAAGACACCAAGCATGTTCGGCGTTACAATTATAGACATGTAAGACACCAAGTCAATACGCGCAAGGGTATCTGCCGACGGTTCGCCATCTTTCATTAAGATAAAACTAATATTGTTTAATCCAAATTCAATATCAAAGTAGTTCCCCCGTCTCGCAAGAATCGAATCGTAATGCATCGACAAAATCAATTCGTAGTTTAATTAATGAAGAAAAATAAAATAGTTTCTATATAAGTATTTTTTAAAAATAATTCATATAAAATATGTATAATTTTGGATGGTCTCTCTGATTTTTTCAATATTTCATTTAAATAACATCGATGAAAATGATCCCAAAAAAGAAAAAAACATCGATGAAATGATATTTAATTTTATTAGAGTTGAAAGAAGGTGCAAAAGGAGTAAAATATTACAGAATAATCGAATCTACCTATATTTAATCAAATTAATGTACCAAAGTAATAGACAAGTTGCTTCCTTTGACATTTATCTAAACATCCGTAATAAAAAAACATAAACATTTTAAATTTGTTATACTTATCTTTATCCGTTATAAGCAGGCTCTTAAATGAATTTAACCCAGTAACATCAGAACCTTCATCTATTGGTTCAAGTCTGTTTCTATATTATTTTTGTTTCTTTTTTCTGATACACAGTTTGAAGTGGGTTCTTGTATTACAGTATTTTCTGGTTACCTCAAAGAAATGAACTTCTTTAATCTTGTCCATCATCCTACGTTAACTGTAATGTGATGTCACATATTGTTTTTTACTTTGTCTACAGTAAAAATTAATAGTTTGAATAAAGGACCTGGAGAACTCAGGCTGAATGAGTAACATACCGATAACTGTGAAAGGATAAGACATTTTTTTCGCCTACATAAAAAATTATGTTTCCTGGTTGGTGTGCCCTTTTTCAAGGTAAGTAATTTTGTACATAAATTGTTAGATATGAGAATGGACATGGAAGAACCATATCAAACTATGAGTCGAATCTAAAAGCAATTCCTGATAACTGGATCAGAGAAACCATAGAACTTTGCAGCCCTTAATTTGTGCTGCAAATTAGTGAAGGAAAGATTCTTTTGAGTACAGCAATTTTTTTTAGATCTTAACATTAAATTGGGAGAGAAATAATTGTAATTGCTGAGATATAAGAAAAAAGATTCTTGATGTAAAAGATTTTTAATTTTTTGGGGGGTCTCATGCATAGTCAACTTGTTTCTTTATTTCGCAATCAAATTGATTTTGAGGGCAATTAGGGTTACAGATAACTTCTTTTTCTACAGCCATTCTAAACAAACGATCTCATAATTTTCTAAAATAATTATTTGCCATTGTACTTTGGGATCGAGGCGTCCAATGACATTTGGATGTTGGCCACAGATGTTTTCCATGCAGAAAACACACAAACCCCAATAGATGTGGAAAAATTAGCATCGGCCAAGTTCGTGGAAAAATATCCCAAGGCAAACCCAGAAGGATGTGCGTAGCTAGTATGTGACGCTGAACAGTGCGGATGAGAGCAGTTGTGCCCTAAACTTTAAAGCGCTTGATAAAAAAATTCTTCCTCTCCTGATTTCTCCATTAAAACCTCAAATAGCAGTTTGGACTACGGTTACTGAAGGCGTTGGGTATCATTGCAGTTGCCCGGCTTAAACAGCACACAGCACACACTAAGCTGGGACTTCATGTGTGCTGTCCAATATGGATTCCACCTCTCTTTTCTCTGTTTCTTTTGCCCTTTTTGGGATGTGATTAAGCTCTCTATAAAATGTACTATCGATCAAATTTTAAAAATCAGTGTGTTTTAGTAAATCTTAAAAAAGGTTTGATTTTTTTATTTTTTTATTTTGTCTTTAGGGCATTTTAGTAGGGAGATTAGCTCGGTTATTGATATAACATATTGGCAGAATTGAAATGTTTATAGAATCACATTCTGAGCTTTCACATTTTTTACACTTATGTTCAAATAATTATAATGGAGTGGCTTGTTTATTTACCTATTTTTGTGGTAAGATATACATTTTAGTTTGTTATTTAGATGTTGTCCTTAAATGTCCCCATAAAAATTTTAGTAAGGAGAAAATAATATTTTGGAATCTTCTCCTAATTTTATGGTGTAGTTGTTGCTTAACAATTGAAAATAGGCTAGAGGGAAAAGGAAGGATTGAAAATAAGAAAATACCACATGGCTACATAGATTTCTTTGCCTCCTTTTTCACATTTACTTTTAAATTTACATAAATTTATACTATTAAAATAATTTAAATTTATTATTCTATTATTTAATTTACAATAAAATAATTTATAAGTGAAACAAAAATTAAATAGTTTAATTGGTTTTACAATCTAATTTTCATTTAAAAATAATTAAATAATATATTTTTATTTATATATTTACTACTAAATTATATTATTTTTAATGATTTTGTACACAATAATATATTTAAAAAAATTTAAAATTTGTATTAAAATATTATATATAAATGAAAGACACATTTCAAATTTATATAAAAAGTATTATATATAAATAAATTATTGAATCATTTTTTTTTTCTATTGCATATAATTTATAAACTATTATGTACAAAACAAAATGGAACTGAGTTCTAGAGTATTACAAAAATTCTCAGTACTGAGAGTTACAAGCGACTGCTATTACAATACTGTCTTAATAAAATATTCTGCTAAAGAAAAAATAAGAGAGGTTCGGGAGGGGCTATCTCCTTCTTCTTCCTCTTCATCATTAGAATTTGTATCCAATGACTCTGAAGTCTCTATCACCTGCGGTCCTCATCTCTCTTCTTTGATTTTCATGCTTCAGGTGTTGAATGAACTCAGCAAGGGTGATCTCCAACTCATCTTTGTCTTTCATTGTCGTATATCTATGTGCAATCTCTCATTTCTCTATGGTATTTTTCCCTTCTCTCAACACCACCTGCAAGAACTTGTTCTCCTTCATCTTTATGACCACCGTGACTTGCATGGCAATGTCAAAATATATGAGTCTCTTGCGAGACTCAGTAAGGTTCCTGTTCTTACCTACAAGTACATCATTATTCTGAGCCTTCCAAATGAACCATAAAATAACATAAGAAAGCAAAGACCAAAATGTGTTACTGAATTTACTACAGTTAATAGTACCAAAGATTATATTCAGAGCATCAAAATGGGCCTTATAGGATAATCCAAACATTTTCCACATTTCAAAGGAAAACAAGTACTCAAAGAAAACATGGGTGATAGACTCAGGTTGTTTACACACAAAACATATATTTGGTTCTCCCTCAGGTTTCTTAAATGGTAGCTTGTGTAGGAACAATTTCCACAAAAAGTAAGAGACCTTAGGTTCTACTAATCTGGTCCACGACAGTCTAAAATATTTCATCCACTCTGAGTCCTAGATCTCAAGGCCCTATTTATAGTTTTCATGGGAAAAGATGTCACAATTATTAGTCAACAGATGATAAAAGTATTTGGACTTACCAAGGTGGAGGGGGGTGTTGTCAGGCCAAAATAATTGGAAGTTACAACAGGATTTAGAGAAACATCCTTTAACGGGACCTAGGGAGTCAAAGGCATCTTTGAGGATAGAGTAGGTTCTCTATTGGGTTCTGGGTATACTAAATTGGGATTCGAGACACTCCTAGGGGGGAAGCTTACCCTGCTGGATGATATCCCCAAAAGAGGCAACACCTATCCTAGTCCACTTCCTTGTTGAACAACCCTACAATAGTGCTAGCAGTTTATCTCCATGTCTTAGGTTCCACCATGTGGATTTGAGCCTATAGATATTCCCATTAATCTCCATCAGCCCCTTATTACTTAGGAAACCCTTAACATATTTCCAGGCCTTCCAAATACTTTTGAAAACACTGGATCCGTGAACAACCACATTAGCATCAGCAGTGAGGGTTTCAATAAAGAAAAGTTTATTCCATCCTTTTGGTCTGCTAAAGTGAGCCAATTGAAGATTGTTCCTCACCAGTACTTTCCAAGGCTCATCTCCCTCCCCTGCTTTAGCTATCCACTTGACTACCAATGCTATACCTTGTGACCTCACGTCCTTGAGTCCTAGTCCTCCCTAGGATCTACCTCTTGAACACCATTCCCAGGAAACCGCATGTAACCTCTTATTTCCTTTGCCATCTGCCCAAAGAAAATCTCTAATAACCTTCTAAATAGAATTGAACTAGAGCTGACTAAAAATCCACATAAAGGAGTAGTATACTGGATAAGAGGAGAGTATCTTCTAGCATACCTAGAATCTTTCGGGGAAGGAAAGGAGGTTGTTGCCCCATTTGATGAGCTTCCTGTTAATCTTTTCAAAAATCTAGTCCCACATTTGATTAAGATTAGGGGAGAGGGAAAAGGGGATTCCCAAATATCTGATCATATGGTTGGGACCTCCCCAAGAAAAATCAAAATTGACCCACCATTCAGGAGGATTCTACTCCCATCCCAACATAACAAATTTGGATAATGAGACCTTACTGCCAGAGACTTTGTAGAAAAGGTCTAGTTTGTTCATCAAAAATCTCATATTATCTTCTTCAAGGAGAAGAAGAATGGAAGTGTCATATGCAAACTGGACATTGGAGACATCCTGATTATTGGGGAGAAGGATACCTTTCACCCTAGGGGACAGGGAATCATCTCTAAGGAGGTAGTGAAGAGAGTCTGCAACAATAACAAACATGGAGGAAGCTAGGGGGCATCCTTGCCTGATAGATCTGGAGAGGCTAAAGAACTCTAATCTCACTCCATTGACTTCAACTACAGCCATGGAACCATAGAGGAGTGTTGATACCATCCTACAGAAGAAGGGAGGAAACCCTAAGGCTTGCGTCATCATCATGATAAATCTCCACTCAATCCTATCATACGCCTTCTCATAATCAATGAGGAGCATGGCACAGTTCTATCCTGATACTTTTTCCCAGTTCATAGCCTCCCAACATGTGATAAGATTCTCAAGGATGTATCTCCCCTTGATGAATCATGTTTGGGTGCTATTGATCATTGAGGGGAGGAGATTCTCAATTCTCACTGCTAGTGTTTTGGCTAGAATCTTGTATACAACATTTAGAAGGGTATCAGGTCTCCAATTTTTTATTAGAAGCTTGTCACCCTCTTTAGGTATGAGCTTAATGAGGCCAAAATTTAATTTTGGGCGAAGAGTGCCTACTTCAATAGCTTCATTGTATACAAGGAGAAGTTTAGGCCCAATCCATTCTATGTTGGCCTTGTAGAATTCAATTGGTAGCCCATTTGGACTAGGAGCTTTATCATTGGCCATCCTATTGATGGAGTTATTGATTTCTTCCACAAAATTTTCTTTGTTCAACAAATTGGTCTCATCCTCTCCTATCTTCTTAGGGATAAGGGTTTTAATCTTGTCCCTGGCTTCCTCCATGGAGGGTTCAGTATCTTCTAAAGTGAATAGGTCTTTATAAAAGGAGGAGAAGGCTTTGACAATCTCCTGCTGAGAAGAGACAATGGAGTCATGTACTCTGATACTTGCAATCTTATCCCTTACCTCTTTTTTCTTAAGGGTTTGAAAGAAGAACTTAGAGCATCTATTCCCCAGATTAATCCATTTGATCCTGGCTCTAATCCTAGCCCCTCTAGTCTTGATCATCTAAATCCTTCTAAGGGAGTCTCTACAAGTCATAAAATTTTCAAGTAGCTCTTGAGAGGAAGGATTGACTTGAATATGGGCTTCCACCTCTTGTAGAGATTCCACCAGCTTATACTCTAAAAATATAGAGTCTTTAGCCTTCTTAATCCTGACTGTTTTAAGCATATTCTACCAAGAATTAGTGGTTTGAGTCCATCTGTCAATGTCTGAGGCATGATGTGCAATTTTATCATTATACCAAGCAATGATCTTGACCACTGCTTGAACATCCTCATCTCCTAAGAGGGAAGTATTAAGAGAAAAAACCTTATTTAGGGGGAACATCAGAGACTTGGTCCTCAATGAGATGAATGGAAGAAAATATGGAGTGGTGGTTAGATAGGGTGAAGGGTAGGACCTTCACACAATTTTTATAAAGAGGAGGTTGACACCTGAACTAGAGTTTATTAAGGTAGAACCTATCCAATCTGGAGTATATCCTTCTTTCTCCTCTTTGAAAATTAGACCAGGTATACCAGATACCTTTAGACTCATTTTTGTTACCTGGTAAGGGATCAAATAGGTTAAGCTTGTTAATCAATCTGCACTAGTAGAGTGACTCATTGCCTTTCCATTCAAACCTAAGTCCACCCAACTTATCTTGGGCCCTCTCCACCATGTTGAAGTCTCCTGCTAAAATCCAAGGGATGGAATCTATATCTGCTAACCACCTCCATAACTCAATCCTTCCACTATGTTCATTTGGAGCATATACTGAGCAAATCCCAAATTCTATATCTTTGACCCTCAATCTAACCCAAAAATCCCTATTACAAGGTGAAATGCCCCACATTTGGAAAACATTCTTCCATGTGGGGTTAAGCAGGGTAGAGGTCCCATCCTTACCTCTAGGGTGCTTAGTAGAAAATGCAATTGCATCTTTCCAAATACATGTGAGGGAAATATCAAGCTCAAATCCTATTGCTTTGACCTCTTGAAGCATAAGAATGTCTAGTTCTTTATGTGAGTTAAGAAGTCTCTTGACCACATATATTCTATCAGTGGATTGTAGTCCTCTAACATTCCAGGATGCACATTTTAATAGCATAGTAACTGTATATTAGTTAGTATCCATGGGTTTCCTAAATCCTTTAAAGCATTTAGGTGTATCCACTCTAGAGGTTTTAGAAAGTTTAGGATTCTCGCTAGTTAGGGGGGCCTTCCCCTTTTCTTCCTCCTTATGGTCCCTATACCCAATTTTGTAGAGCATGATTTCATGGAGTGATCCTCCCCTTTTTTACCTTTGGAGATATCAGCTACAAAAACAAAGAACTCTTCTAAGGTACCTTTCTGTGGGGCATTACAAGAGATGTCAATCTCTCCTTCCTCAAGCTCAAAGTCTTGCCTTTGCACAGTTCCCAACTCTGTTCTCCCTGCAGGGAGAGTGGATCCCTCCTCAATCCTCTTCTCTATAGACACATATTTCCATCTATCAGGTGGGGGTGGAAGGGGAGGGGGAGTTGGGATGACAATAACTGAAAATGCATTCAACTTATCTTCACTGACTGGAGGGGGGAACCCCCTCCCATTCCACCACCCTAATAGGGGGCAAGGGACATCTCAACATGGGTGGAGTGTACAGGAGAGGCCTGAGGGTCATCTACCCTATCTATAGGGAGAGCAGAGGGAGGAGACATATTAGTTCAAGGCCTTTGACCTTGAGGAAGACTAGAGTATACTTTCCACTTGGGTTGAGGATCACTTTTTTTTTTTAAAGCTCTATCTCTGATCTTATCTACAACTAATTGTTGAGTGTTCTTTGTTCTATGTTTTTGTTTCGATTTAGGACTATTAAGGCCAAAATCAAGGGTTTCAATATTAAGAACTCCTTCAAGGGGCTTTGGGATGGTAGAATTATCTTTTGGGAGTTCCAAGCGAGAGTCAAATTTTCCTTTAAGGCTATTTAGGGTAGCACTGAGAGTAGCTGAGTCTTGGTTCCAAGTAGGGGGGTGAAATGTGAATATTGGGGGGAGGCTCAAGAGTGGCATTGTTCTTGGAAGAAGCAGATTGTAAGTCTGGGCCAGCCTTGTCTTTAGGGTTTGGAGGAGGATCAACTCTCTTATTTAAAGCATTCCTCTTATTAATAATAGGGCACTCTTTCTTTTTGTGGCCTTCTTTCCTACAAACAAAGAAACCACCCAAACCACCCAAGAAGATAACTAGGCAACACACAGGTGAGGGGTCAATGTTGAATTGCATGGTTTTAGGGAGGTCAACACTGAGTTTAACAGAGAGAAGGATGTGAACATTTTGTGTTAGGAATGAGAGCATTAGACTGATCTATTCTAAGCACTTTTCCTATCAGCTCAAGCGCAAGTGGAATGAGGTTCAACAAAAATGGGGGAAGGTTGCCAATGATTAGCCAACTTGGGCTAGATAGGGCTAAGACTTCTTCTTGGGAGGCTTTGATGGACCATTGAATGGCCCTAAATTCGCAAGGGCCAACCCTCCAAAATTGTTTGCTCACAATAGCTTTCTGCACTTTAGGGTCACAGAGAAACAAAATAAATAGACCCTTTTAAACCATACAAGAAACAAAAATGTAATTTCTACCCCCATATCTTATGAAACCAATCATTAAGAAAATTCCTAGAGGGGATCCTTAAAATATCTACTGCAGCAAAGAATATAGCACAATCTTTAAGTCTAGATTTCTTCTGATTGATAGCTACATTCATCTAGGGATTTGGTTTAATAACTAACTTGGGAGGAACAAGATCCTTACCTCCACCTCCTTCGACGGTAGAAGTCCCCTAGGTTGTACATGCGAGGAAGGTGGCTCCTTTCGGTAGAACGCGTTCATTTTGGATGACCTGCTTGAATGACTTCGCTTTGGGTGCGGTTGGCTTCTTTTCTCCATCTTTCAGAGGGTCACCTCTTACAACACCTTCGGAAACCACTGGGCTTGCTTGAGAAACCACCTTGGGGTTAGAAGAGCTGGCTTTGTGAGAAACATCATTCTCCAAAGGGATATAACCCTTAGACATCAAGTCAACAGTAATGGCTCCCGGTGACAACGAGGCCATTAATGGAAGCCTACTGAGGTACGTGCGAAAGGGCCAAGCAAAAAAATTGGGCAAACATTGGGAGCATCAAGCTGCAGAGCACCTTTTTTAATCATTTTATTTTTATTAAAATATAATTAAATATTTTTATTTTTATTTTATTTCTTTTTATTATAATGTAAATTTTTCCAAATATTAATACATTAATCAAATTTAATGATTAAATTTTAATTTACATAAAAATAATTAAGATAATTGAAAGAAAAAATAATAAATATTTTTTTATTATTTTAATGAATAAATAATTATAAAATTTGATCTTTAATATTTAAAACTTATATTAATTTAATTCGTTATTTTATATTTAAAAAGATCTTCAACATATTGATTGAGATTAAAGCTATAATCAAATATTTATAATTGTTCATATTTTTGTCTTATTTAATTTTATTAAATTATTATATTTAAGTTTTCTCTTATAAATATTTAATTATTATTGTAAATTAAAATGTAATAATATAATTTAAGGTCAAATTATTTATTATTTTTCTTTTAAAATTTATAAAAATTTATGTTATAATAAAATTTAATATAATATAAGAAATAAAATAAATTATTTGATATTTTTTATTTTAATTATTTTTAACAAATTATATCAATTATAAATTTATTTTTAAATTTAATTTGTTCATTTATTATTTTTTAAATTATTTTTATAAAAAATGATATGGTATACAACACATAAATTTTATATATATCTATATCTATATCTATATACATTATTTTTAATAAAAATAAAAATACAAAATCAATTAATAATAGGTCTCAATCTTCCTCTCTATCTTATTATATATAACATTTTTTAAATACATATGAATCAAGATATTGAAGTAAGATCCTCAAACCAAATATGGAAATCTAGTCCAAGTTCTAATGAAACTCCTATAATCTAAGTTTAACTACCAAACATAAGCATCATCCATAATCCATTACATCATAATCATAATTCAAAATAACCCATCCAAATCAAATCAAACCAAAGTCCTACACCATAATCATAATCTTAATCAAAACCACAATAAAATTCAAGACCCTAAAATAAAACATCGTCGTCAAAATTTAGCATAGTTAAAGAATTCTCTCTCTTAATTATAGTAAGCTAAGTCCAATAAAATCTCAAACCTTATTTGGAATTCGATGCATCCTAAGTAGAATAATCAAATTAATCAAACCAAGTTTTTTCATTAATATATAATGAATATTAAGACGATTGAAAATCATAAATAATATTTTCACCTTCATAAGATAAGCACATTTAAATAAATAGTTTGCATGGATTAAAACTTATTTTCAACTAATATGAATAAAAAAGGAGGCACTATCTTTTCTTAAAAATACATTATCTAGTCTTGTGCTCACCTCTATGAGCATCACCTAGTTGTGCAATGATTTGTAAGTGTTTTATTCATTCTCAATATAGATGGGTTCTTGTCAACAACTACTAATGAAAAATGGGCCAATGAGCTTGACTTAAAATACTACATAGTTGAAACTTGACAACAATATCACAAATTGATTTTCTATGAAAATATCTCCTTCTTATCAATTAATGAGCTTAAGGGGTCTTCTAAAGAATAGGTAAAAAGGGACAATGATTTTGAATGTTTCAAAAATGAGGTTGCAAGAAAAGTGGTCTTAACCTTGGAAGAAACAATGTGGATAACAACACTTGAGCTCTAGTATTATTGGATGGGTGATCTCCTAGGAAGACCATGTGTTTTACCTCTGTGATCATCACTAGATATAATGAATGCTAAGTGTTTCCATTCACTCTCATGAGAGATGGGTTCTTGTGAACCACTACTCATGAAACAGGGGTCAATGAATTTACTCACAAAACTACACAATTGAATCCTCATAGAAAAATCACAATTTGACTTGTTGTGGAAACTATCTCCTAATTATCAATTGATGATTTTAAGGGGATTTTTAATGAATGATTTATAAAGAACAACACTTGTTGAAGGTTTTTTAAATGTGGTTGTAAGGAAAGTGGGCTTAACCTTGAAGGAAACTCCATGGTTTAACCACACTTGAGCTAGAGTAGTACTGGGATGGGTGACATTTTGGTAAGCCTAGGTCCTTCACCTCTATGAGCATCACTTATATGCAATGAGTGATATTGTTCCATTAACTTTCATTAGAGATAGGTTCTTGTGAATATCCACTCATGAAATATGGATCAATGATTTTGACTCAAAAAACTACATAGTTTAATCCTAATAGTAATATCAAAATTTGAAATGTTGTGGAAAATATCTCCTACTTAAATCAAGTGAGGAACTTAAAGGGGATTTCTAATGACATAAAAAATGATGAATGTTTTACAAATAGTTTACAAGCATATTGGACTTAACAATGGAGGAAAATCTATGGTTAAGTGCATTTGAGCTAGAGTATTATTGGGATGAGTGACCTCCTAGAAGACTTGGTGCTTACCTATGTGAGGATTTCCTAGATGCAATGAGTGTTAAGTGTTCCACCATTCTAATGAGAGAACGATTCTTGTGAGACACTTCTCATGAAACATGGCTCAATGAGTTTAACACAAATACTACATAGCTGAATCCTAATTGTAATATAATACTTTAACTTTTTATGGAAAATATCCTTACTTATCAATTGATTATCTTAAGTTGTTTTCTAGTGAATATTTCATAAGGCACAACACTTTATAAATTTTTTTTCAAAACTGACATTAACCTTGGACAAAACTTCATGGTTAAGTACACTTTAGCTAGAGTAGTTTTAGGATGGGTGACCTGTTAGAAGTCTCAGTGCTTTACCTCTATGAGTATCATCTAGATGTAATGTGTGTTAAGTGTTCTATTCATTCTCATGCAATATTGATTCTTTTGAACCAATACTCATGAAACATGACTCAATGAGTTGACTCAAAAAACTCATAATTTGAATTTTCATAGCAATATCACAATTTGACTTGTTGTGGAATATATTTCAACTTACTAATTGATGATCTTAAGGGTGTTTCTAATGAATGGTTCATAAATCATAACACTTGTTGAATGTTTCAAGTAAAGTGGGCTTAACCTTGGAGGAAAGTTTTTGGTTAAGAACGCTTGAACTAGATTAGTACTGGATGGGTGACCTCCAAGAAGTCCCAATACTACACCTCTATGATAATCACCTAGATGTAATGAGTGTTAATTTTTCCTTTCATTCTCATGAGAGATGGGTTTTTGTGATCAACTACTCATGAAGTATGGGTAAATGAGTCTAACTCGAAACACTACACAGTTGAATCGTGATAGTAATATCTAAACTTTGACTTGCTGTGGAACATATCTCTTACTTAGATCATTTAATGATATGAGAGGATTTATAATAAGTGGTTCATAAGACATAACACTCTCTGAAGGTCTTACAATGGGTTGCAAGAAAAGTTTGATAACCTTGGAGGAAACTCCATTGTTAAGTGCACTTGAGGTGGAGTAGTACTAGAATGGGTTACCTCCAATAAGTCTTGGTGCTTCACCTTTGTGAGCATCACCTAGATAAAATGAATGCTAAGTATCTATTTGTTCCCATGAGAGATGGGTTCTTATGAACCACTAATCATGCAACATGGGTCAATGAGTTGACACAGAAAACTATAGTTAAATTCTAATAGCAATATCATAAGAAATAACATAGGACAACACACTAAAATTAGCATTAGATAACAGACAAGGAAAAAGAAGTTCATTTCTGCGGGGTAAGGAGAAAAAAAATGTAATACAAGAAGCCACTTCAAATTGTGTATCAGTAACAAGAATCAAAAAATGATATAGAAACATGCTTGAAAATAAACAAAGTTTCTAATGTTGCCTGGTTAATTTCTTTGAAGGGTTTGATTATAACCAATGAAGTAAATATAACAATTTTAAATGTTTTTTTTTCACTAATGTTTTGATAAATGTCCTCGTAAATAACTTGTTTAATAATATGGGTTATTAATTGACTACAAATTTGATCACATATTAGTAGATTTTGTTTTATTCTACTTTTCACTTCAAGTTCCAATTTCTATTATAATTTAATATTTACTATTTCCCCCGCTTAGATTTTTATTCAGCTCTAATTAAATTAAATAAGTATCATTTTCATAGATTTTTTTAAAATATAATTTTTAAAAAATTAAATAGACCCTCTAAAATGATCATAATTTTTATAAATTTTTAAAATATAGATAAATTATTTTAAATTTTAAAGATATTAGGTTTCCACAATCATAATTGTAATAGTGTAAAGTTTCGATATTAGTTTATATAATAGTTTTTACATCAATATAATTTAAGATCACCCTCTATGATCTATCATAAGGAGGGTAGAGATCTAGGCGACATAAGATGAAGAGAAAGTTGAACTTAAAAAGAGAAAATTCAGAATAAGAGGGTGCAAATAATGAATCAAAAATTAGAAAAAAGGGAAGAAGAAAAAGAGCCAAAAGAAAATAAAAGGAGTGCAAAGGTCGAAAAAAGAAATAAAAAAATAGACACACATAAGAAAGTCACAAGGGTCAAACAAAGTAACTAAAGGGAAAAAAGGGAAGAAATAAAAAAATTCCAAAATATGAAAAAAAAAGTTTAAAAAAGAAACAAAATGATAAAAACCAAAAGCAAAGGAGAAGAGAATAAACAAGTTAATAAATAAAAACATATAAAGTATCTTTCATCTTTTCTCTTTATTTAATTATTTTTATATTTGAAGTCAATTTTAGGTTTTTAATTTCTTATTCTTGTGCATATATATATATACATACATAATACATACATACATACATACATACATACAACATACATACATACATACTATACATATACATACATAACATACATACATACATACATACATACTACTACATACATACATATATATAGATATAGATATAGATATAGATAAGATATAGATATACATACATATATACATACATATATACATACATATATACATACATATATATATATATACATATATATATATATATACATATATATATATATATACATATATATATATATATATATATATATATATATATATATATATATAATATACATATACATATATATACATATACATATAATATATATACATAATATATATATATATATATATATATATAATATATATATATACATATATATACATATATATATATATGTATATGTATATATATATATGTATATATTATATATATATATATATATATATATATTGTTATATATGTATAGATATGTATATATATGTATATAATAATATATATACATATATATACATATATATACATATATACATATATATATATTT